>NQII01001417.1:433362-501789 GCA_002778355.1 Clitarchus hookeri
TTTTTTTTTTTTTTACATGCCGCCGACTTATTCTGTTGTGTCAGGAGTGTAATATGCCTAGTAAAAAGTTCGACAACCCTTCAAACAGTTAAGCGCGTACGATAGGGGTCCCATCGCAAGGCTGCAGGAGGCGGGATGGTCGTTTCGCCGTGCAGCGCGCAGATATTACCGCAGGACACTGTTCGTGCCGACGGGCAGAGGAAGGCACGCACACACGGCAAGCAGGATCCGGGAGAATGCCACGAACCACACCAAGGAAGAACGGGTGGATTGCCCGTCATGCGCGGAGTGACACAACCGCCACGTGAGTGAGAGAGTGAAGACATTTGGGCGGCTCTTAACATCGAGATTTCAACCGCCACGATTGCGGACATTCATCGAGCAGTAACACCCATTCTGCAACAGCCCTGGTAGCTACCTACTTTGGGCCAACGTTTGCACTTAGTTGGAAAGGCTGACTGTACGTTGTGCTATAGCACACACGTTGATACAATTGCCAACAACAATTTGCTACCACAGAAATGTTAAAAGATTACTTAGCACCCTCCAGACAATGATGCCACTTAATCAGAAAACGCCATTTCCTATGGCAAGTANATAAGGTTTTTTTTTTTACTGGTTGGTTGATGGTTAGTAACAAGTTAGTAAATGTACTGTTGATAATATATGTGCGTTTTTTCTGTCATAAATACTCCATATCGTAATGCATATAGTTGAACGTCTAAAATTATTGCTTGCAGAGATTTACACAGCGAATCACAAAAATTAGTTAAGCATATTAGTAAATTTTATGATTTTGCTTGCGGCCTTTGAGGTTGGTTTCTGTGGGTTTTTTTTAACAGAGATAATAACAGAAATCGTATGATTTTTACGTTTTTGACAGTTTAAGTATCACTTCGTCGATGACTAATTTGAATGCCCAATATATTATAAGTACTTACACACAAAGCAAGAAAACAACTTTGGTAGTAATAAAAAATTAATAAAATTTCAATAGTGCTTAATTGACCGTGAACCAATTTTAATCATTCTCCGATAGTTCAGTACTGAAAACATAATAGCACATCCAGCTTTCACCATTGTGCATTGCAAAGAGAAGCGAAACAAAGTAGAGAGAAAAACAACTCTCTTTTCTCGTGTTATTAGCTTATATCAGTTTTGTAGCAAAAACTGGCGCGCCATGCAGTTATAACTTCTGACATCGTAGGCAAATGGGAGAGAGTGGAAAATTACAAGAGTTATATATATATATATATATATATATATATATATATATATACGTTTATGAATATTGTTTGTTCTTCACAAAGCTCTTTTACAGTTCAACACGTTGGAGACACGCTAAGCCAAACGAATATCCCGGATAAAACAACCTTATAGAGCTACGCTGTGCTACCATGCAGTTGAAACTCGATTCGCCCGACAAAACTTGCTGAATGGTACGAGCTGAAGTTTCCAAAACGGAACAAGCCAGCAGTTAAAAGAAAACTGATTTCTCGGAGGACAGAATTCAAGAAACCGGAGGGTTCCTTCGCGAAATCACCCGCATTTCGCCACTTTCTGAAGTCGTCGTGGCAACTGGCANTATATATATATATATATATATATATACGTTTATGAATATTGTTTGTTCTTCACAAAGCTCTTTTACAGTTCAACACGTTGGAGACACGCTAAGCCAAACGAATATCCCGGATAAAACAACCTTATAGAGCTACGCTGTGCTACCATGCAGTTGAAACTCGATTCGCCCGACAAAACTTGCTGAATGGTACGAGCTGAAGTTTCCAAAACGGAACAAGCCAGCAGTTAAAAGAAAACTGATTTCTCGGAGGACAGAATTCAAGAAACCGGAGGGTTCCTTCGCGAAATCACCCGCATTTCGCCACTTTCTGAAGTCGTCGTGGCAACTGGCAATAAAGGGAACCTGTTAGCGCTGGGCGCTCTGCGACTAAAAACAGGACGATATCGAAGTTTCGCAACTGTACTTCTTCCTTACTAACTCTGAGGCATTTACGTAGGGGGGGTTTTTTTTTGTGGATTTGGTAGAACTTGTTCTTGCACTCGTAGTTTACAAACAAAGCAATTTCGTTTTGTTTTGCATTCGTACCTTTAAACACGAGAATCCCATATGCAATTATAGTTATTTCTGCGTGTGGAACAGTACATAAGACCCTGCAAAGCTTCGTTGTATGTCGCAAAATTTGAATGTCACACAAATTATATATACACAGGGAAAAATCCAACACGTTTCTACTTGGCATACACTCATGGGCAGTTGAATTATAGCTACATTCCTAACGGCGTGTAGCGCCCCCTTTCGACTTGATGACGGTGGTGATGCGGCGTGGCATGGACTTCACAAGGCACCGGGAAAGTTCGGGAGCCATACTGATCTATGACCGCTACACAGCCTCCCACAACGCACGGAGATCTGTCGGAGCAGGATCCACGGTACCCACAACCTTCTAGACAGCATCCCACGTGTGTTCGATAAGATTGAGGTACGGTGACCTAGAGGGCCAGGCGAGTAACCTGAAGTATGTTGACTGTTCATCCAACTATTTGGTCGCAATTCGGGAGCGGTGGACCGGTGCATTGTCTTTCTGTATATGCCGGTTTCCTGCAGGGTGCTGTAGGCACATAAACGGGCACACGCAATCTGCCACGACGGATGTGTACCACGGGACCGACTTCTTCCCATGTATAGAGTCCCCATACAATATGCCACCAACAGAATAACTTTAACCTGCTGACACGAGAAATCCATAGCTTCATGTGCTTGGCGACGCACATGTACTCTGCCATATCGGCGTGTACCAACGTGCACCTCGATAAATCCGTCCAGGTGACCTATTTCCAAGCGTCGAGGATCCAATTGTGGTGTTCCCGCGCCCACGTTAATCGTTGAGCCTTGTGACCTGCGGTGAGCAGAAGTGCTCTAGTGGGGCGGTGGCATCTAATGCTAAAAATCAATAACATCAGCTAAAAATGATCCAATGAAAATATCGGTATTCGAACTGTGGACCCTATATAACAATATGTAATCTTTATTCTTCAACCAAAATTGGTTCAACAGCCTTTTATATGTTTCGTACACGATATATTTATACCGAATTTATTCCATCATTTATTTTACTAAACTGTCACTTAAGTGGTTCTTCAATGGAAAAAAGTAGATTTAAATAGCCGGTCCGTGCGCAGGATGTTAATATATTTCAATGTTATTATAAAGTAATTATTTTATTAAATAATTGTGTCTATTCCAATAGATTTTTTTATTTAAATTTTTCTTACCTGTTATTGTCAGGGGGGGGGGGGGATGTGGTTGGGAAAGAGGGTAAGGTGGTGTGGTAATGAGGGAAGAAGGGGGAATCCAACATGGCCACCCCAGCCCGCCGGCTGCCTGTAATGTCATCGTAGGCGAGTAATCAGAAAATCCGACTCCTTGAATCCTGCACCATAACCGGCTATTTATATCTAATGCTACGGCATTTATTCTTCGTCCAAAATTTGTCTAACAGCTTATTTTATATGTTTCGTACACCATTATATGTTTCGTTCATCACAATATGGTTCATACACTTAACACGGGGGGTCTTTAAAATCCCATTGCCTGCACGACTTCGGAGATGGAGTGACCCATACGCCTGGCCCCAATGATCTGGCCGCGATCAAATGAGCCAAGATCTTGTTTCTTCCTCATTCTGTGCTCGACTGTTACTCAGACGGGTATAAGGTCAGCTGACATCTCAAGTCATGCGTGACTGAACACTATTCCATTCATCGGGACGACCACAGCGCCATTTCGCCAACACGGCAGGTGTCTCCAATTTAGATGCCCATTAATTGATACGTAAACATTGTACAAATAATTTCGTACTAGGATTTTAAGTCAATATTCGTGAAGGAAATCGGAGACACTAGTAAGAATAATCAAGTGAACGAATACAAAGGGCAATAAACAGATGTATGCAAATAAATCAGGACAACACAGTGAAGACAGCGTCAACGATTATGCAATGAGAAAGTTGAAACTTAAAATCTAGTCTTGCCGAACTTGCATGGGACATATATATAATGTAATCAGAGAAAAATCTGTTATAGTTAACAGAAGGAAGCCAAATTAAATTAATTGTTATAGTAAGAACTTTTATTTTCAGAATTTTCGATGAACTCATCACTGAACTAAATCGTAGAATAAAACCAATAATCATGGGAAAACAGCAAAAAAAAAATATATATATATATATATATATCCTCTCGTAGCAGCGCATCTGATGAGAAGAGTTGCTTGATTGTCATTGGCTGCGTCAGGATATAAGACCTAATCTATTAACTACCCTTGGTTTTTTTAACAGTTTGCTTTTTAGTATATAAGTGATCCTCAGTCTGAATATGCATGCTAGAAGGTTGGAACATAATTCCGTTCCCGAAACGTTACCACTATTTCATCATGGCATGGAAATCCTGCTCCTTTTGTGTGCATATCTTAGATTTTTCCGTTCAGTTCTGTGAATGTACAGGAATGTGTTTGCAGCTGTGGTCTTCTTTGTTGTCTTCGCGTTTGTCCAGAATTAATTGCATACGCCAGTTTATCGATCTCGTTGTTCTTTTGTGTTGTATTTGTGAGTAAGAAAACAAATATTTTCAATTTATTAAAAAAAAAAACTTTGCAGGCTTTTTAAACGACTGGGTGGTTTAGAGAAACCAAAACTAGGTTTTATAAACTGAAAATTATATGTTTTGTGACTTTTCACATTGTGTCGGTGCAAGTAAAAAAAAAAAGGACTTTCTCTGACGTCTTTGTAAGCAGCCCTTGAAAATTGTGTACTGCCAAAAAGTCATAAAAAGAGGTTATACTTTTCCTACCTTTCCCTCTTTTCATAATTAAAGGATGCCTTAAATGAAATTAAGCTAGGACTAAGTAGAGAGGGCTGGCTTTTCTGTGTACAAAACTAGTGTCTTCAAGCCAGCGTGTAAACGATGTGTCTTAAAGTGGCAGATATTAATTTTTAATTGTACCTTTCAAGCTCACAGTGATAAATCAGCGAAATGAAGTTGTGTGAGTACAAAAGTCATCGAGTAAAATATTAGGGGAGTCAAATTTAAGCCTATCTCGAAAAGTTTTAAGATTATTTCAGGCGTTCTCTATACACTGTTTGGGCATAGAACGAAGGGTAACTTGATCGCAGTGCGGTCTGCACCGCTAGATTACCAGCTCGTCTGTGAAATATGGGTCTTGCCTGCGTTTCGACTTGTAACGTCAGCTATTTTCAATTTTAAGCCACACCTTCAACATATATGTTATTGCATTTGGCCCATGGTCTTTGATCTTTGGCGTATTCATTTCGTACCAGGCGGGAGTGTAAACATATGAATTTATATTGCCCTTTTCCGTTAGATNTTAAGATTATTTCAGGCGTTCTCTATACACTGTTTGGGCATAGAACGAAGGGTAACTTGATCGCAGTGCGGTCTGCACCGCTAGATTACCAGCTCGTCTGTGAAATATGGGTCTTGCCTGCGTTTCGACTTGTAACGTCAGCTATTTTCCATTTTAAGCCACACCTTCAACATATATGTTATTGCATTTGGCCCATGGTCTTTGTTTGATCTTTGGCGTATTCATTTCGTACCAGGCGGGAGTGTAAACATATGAATTTATATTGCCCTTTTCCGTTAGATGGTAGTTCATTTGACAAGCCCTTGAGGACTATCAGTCGAAAGTTTATAACTCGTTGACAGAAAAATTTTCATCCAGCCATAAAAAAAATTAAATTTCTTATGACACTGACCGCAGCCAACTAAGAACCACAGGTCTCTTTAGCGTTTAGTGAATTGTGAGGTTTGGGAAAATGTAAAATGAATCGAAGAAATTTCAGAATCATAGTCATTACAAGTACGACCATCGACGTTGTACCTTCTGTTTGAAAGACTGTTTGGTGGGCATTAGCAGTGTAAGTAAACGGGAACGCTACCGATGAGAAGGCGTCGTTCTGAAATGAAACATTATTACAAAAATCCTTTTCAAAGGAAAACTAAGTCTACCTTTTGTAGATAAATAGACCTGAAAATAACTGTGCCACAAAAAAAATAGCAATAATACTTTTCGCGAGAACGGATCACCACACCAGAGCCAACTGCTCCTAACCTACTTGCTCAACATGAACTGCTTGGTTTTCTTTTAAGTAGCCTCAATCACATACTTCCTTTCCTTCGCATTACCTCTTCTGCCACCGTGCATGAATGGAGCCATGCCCCATCACCGCCCACGGTTCGAGTTCCGGCGTGGGACGTATCGAGTTTGCCTGTAGCACTCGAGTCGGCGCGAACTAGTTGAGAGCTGGAAGGGAACCTCCTCTCGGAGCAAGAAGGGCGCATAACGATTTCCAGCACACACGCCGAGAAATAGCGTAATATACAAATCTGCATTTGTTCCCACCTCCAGGCAGGGTAAACCAAATTGTCATTTGAACTTGCTACTATACACGAGTGACGGACATATCGTTCCGGCCAGACCGAAAAATGGATGGGATGGTGAGTAAGAGAGATATATAGATTTGTGCTTAGCAATGGAAGTATTTAAAGCCAATGGGGCAGAAGCGAGGTGAATATATAGCAGCGAAGGAATTAAATGATGCAAGATACGTGAGTAACGCGAGAAAATCCCACTGGCAAACGACAACGTTCACCATATTACCGGCTTTACGCAGTATACTGAGCACTTTTGAAAGCCCTGCTTAAAATCTACTGGTATGAACCTTGTGTATTCTTCCGCCTTATGTAAAATTAACACTGCCATGGGCCTCATACCTTTATTTATGCATCGGTAAAGTGAAAATATGAAATTATTATAAACGTAAGTATTTTACAAATATGCTAATTCTTATACTTAGAGGCATTAAAAAATACCGAAAATGAGTCATCACAAATGTTAACTTAACAATTTTACTTCGACACTTAGCCATGGAACTACATTTCTTCCATCGTTACCAACTTTACTGAGCGCGTGGTACTAAATGCGTCCGTTTAAATATATGCAGGTAGGAGAAGTGACTTTTTTCTAAGGTTAATTTCAAAAGAGCTCGATTCATCGGGAGCGGCCTTTAACCAAATGCTCCTTGTTGTGCCTCCGCCGGGAATCGAAACCCGGTTCACTATGGTGCTAATCTAACATTTACTCCACCGCGGCCTCTTCGGAGAAAGGGTGAGCTGAGATGAGATAGGGGAGAAGCAGTAACGGAATAAATACGGGAGAGGAAAAGTTGAACCCTTATCTAATACTCACACATGAGAATTATTGACCGTAGGGAACTAGCACCACACTTGCAAGTGCTCAGTATACAATTCACAAAGTGATCATTCGGTGGGAATATTTGCTTTGGAATGTTCGGTAAAATTTCCTGTATATTTTGGTGATGCAGAAATCAATTATATACATTTTTCGTGGACCGGTTTTTCGAAAATGCCAGCACCAGAAATGCATATCTGGCAATTTGTATGTAGAAACACGAAAATATTGCGTATTCAGTTACCTGCGGGATAGACCCCACAGTTCTATGTACGAGATCCTCAGCTAATGGTTCACTGGATGTCGCACACTGAGTGACCAATTGTTTTCTATACCAGGCAGCATGCAAATCGTTAATTGGTTTCTTACAGATTTGTTATTAACTGAAAGTCATGTTAAGCCTTATGCGATTCTACTTAGAACATTATTGAAAAGTATATATGTGGAAGCCCCAATTGTCAAATTAATTTGCGAATATTCCTATTACGAAAAACATGTAAAAGGTTAAGTTAAAACAGACTATCTAAAAAAAACTTAACTGTTTTAAAAACTAATGATTGTAATTTTTTGTACACACTATGTTACAAGACGTCTCCACCATTGTTTAACGACTTCTAGAAAGGCACCAATTTTCGTATCCTTGTATCGAAAAATACTCTAAAGCTCTCTAAAAGTGAAAATCACATGTTAACTTACGACCGCAAAATCTGTGACGAGCGCAGAGTAAAAAATGAAATGGCGAATCATTTGTTCTCTATCGTTTTCTCTTTCACCGCACGGACCAAATTTTCATCAACCACAGGCGTTGTTCCGTTTAGTGAATAATTATTCCCATTTATGCGTCCCCTTCATCAAAGTTGTTCATCCGTCTGTATATCACTGAATCACTCGTAGTATAGTGTTCATACATATCGAAAATTTGGCAGTATAAATAAGCCGAATTCATGTTACGTTTCTCAAAATGGGTAACCGACCGCATTTGAATTCCTTGAGAATCGCGAATACGACGTACGAACGCGAATCGAATGTATGGCAACAGCTTCTGTCTCTCTTCACGGAATCTGCGATCTCGATGCATATGCGCATTGTAGTTGCCACAGTGTTGCTTCGGCAATGCTAGCGATGGATGGGGACTAGAATATTTCACTAGTTAAATGACATATAGACTAGACGCTGCAGTTCTGTGTACAGCAGTAATACCTCAGCTGTTGGTTCACTCGCCGCCGCATCAGTGAATATTACTTGGTTTAACCCTTGGCCAGCGCACGTGATCCAGTGCTACTTTTCCTGCAGTTCGAGTACTGGCCCCGAGTTGTCCGCGAAGTATAAAATCAACTACGAGCCAATAGCAAAAGTAACTCGAATGTACGAGTGCTTGGAGTCTAGCTCGTTCTCATATCGATTCGTAAATTGTCCTGTCCTCAATGATAGAACTAACTTCCTGGATATATTCTGCTCATGCACTGAGAAAAAGAATTGTTTCAATACACCAAATACATGTTTTTGTTTTGCGTGGTGCTTGTAACAGCTAAACGATATTTTGTTGTAACAACACAGCTTCTGTTCCTACAAATGAATGCAATTTGTTCACAAAGCCAAATAATTATTTGAAACAATTTTGTTTGTGCCAAACAAACGTTTCGTTGTTTCAGTTTGTTTAGCGAATACTTGTGTATACAGAGAGAGAAGTTTATTCCAGACAACAAAATATTTGTTCCTATAGGAACAAAAAAATATTTAGTTGCCACAACAATACATTTTCTTGCGTAAACAAAACTTGAAACGCAATAAAATTTATTTTGTTTTATATAACAAAATGCACGCTTGAATGACCAAAACCTTTATGTTTGGTCAAAAAAATAGACTGTTAACAAAATATTTAGTTGAATCAACTGTCTATATTCGAATCGGTGAGATGAAGAAGGAAAAGATTCTCTGTAGAGGAAATTTTGGGAAATGCGAAAAAACAGTTGGTCAAAAGCAAAAATGCACAGTTACAAAGATGATCTAAAGAACAAAAGTAAGAATGACATTATGTCGGCATTTAAATATTCTACATATTATGTATATAAAAGTGAGCGAAAAATGTTGTAATCTTTCCCTGCTTTAACTAAACTGAATTAGCATGCTGAAAAAAAAAACATTATTACAGAATCTGCGATTGCTCATGTATATTAAAATGAGGTCTATAGTGAACGTAACTATTATTTTACATGTCCTCGGGTTGAACAAACTTAGTAAAAATTACTTACAAAATATCGTAATGCTCTTATAGCAAGTCCAGGTGACAAAAAAAGCTTAAGACAGATTAATCACTGCCCCTGTCCACATACAAACTAGGCCACAATAAAATTTGATTATAGAAGTTTGCGCAGTCATCAGGAACATAAAGGACGATTTTTTGCAAAATCGTCGAGCTTTTCTTCTTGATGAGGATCTTCTCTTCCTACGCACTGATAGTAAGAAGGGTAATCTCACCACCCTTGTACAGTTTAAAGTCATCACTGAGGAGACCATAAATACGTCAAATGTTCGTAAATGCTAATTTGGAAGCTTTGTTTGCTTTGCAGACTTTTAGTAGTTTTCTTGAAGAACTCTTCCAACCACGACTTGACGTTAACTACTCCGTGAGTGTGTATGGGCTTTACCTCAAAAGTTGATAGTTTCTTCTTTGCCCTGCGTAAAATTTCGTTATATTGAGCTGGTGAATATATTCGGTGAAGGCGGCGAACACCTTTCTTTATTACTGTGAAATCACGGTCGCACGGAAGAAAACTGTGACCCCGAATCGGAGAATAAATGCGGACACTTCTCAACCGTACATTCATAGTCAGTGGCTTTAGAAACCTCACCAGTGTGTGATTCTGGTTGTGCCCTAGGCAAGCACCGTCAAAAAAAATGTATCTCTTTGATTTAAGGAGACAGTTTGTTTGCAATAAAGTCGTGTAAAAACATCACCATCAACACGGCAGTGCAAACTGTAACGAACAGCAGAGCGGTATGTCGGGATATCGGGTCGTCACGTGGCTACTGATACCAAGAAGGAAAATATTCCAGGGAAGTTTTCTTTCTTCGTCTCACTCTTAGCGAAAACGAGCCCGCCAATGCATTAGCAGTGTTGCCATGCTTTCCTTTGGTAGCTTGCAGACTGTGTCTACCCTTCAGGGGCAGTGGCGGCGCAGTGCTCAGGGCACTCGCCTTCCACCACGGCGATCCAGGTTCGATCCCCGGCGGGTTCACTCCCAGATCCTCGCATGTGGGAATCGTGCTGGACGATGCTGCTTGCCGGCGGGCCTTTTCCCCCGCCCTTGTATTCCAGCGCCGCTCCATTCTAGAGCTTAACTTCCTGTCATGCCCGGGGATGACGGCCACCTACGGGTCCCAGCTAGAAAGACCGTAATTAGGTGGGTGTCGCCTTGCCCTGGGTGCACTCCCCACTCGAAGTTTCGTTTCGTTTTGTCTACCCTTCAGGACGTAAATGGCTATCTTAGTTTATTTTGGCCAAAATGTGGAATCTTTCCCTTCTTAAACTCACCGGTTCGTTAGTTTGGCCGCTCATTTGATTGCCTTCGTTCGAAATACAGCTCGAGAGTTTGTTTGTATTTCTGTGACGATTAGGATAGTACCAGTGTTTGTTAGTATATTTATTTATGATTAGTGATTGTGTATTATTTTAGTAAACACGTTTAACAGGAAAATGAAAAGTAAAGCTGCATAACTTGAATAAAACATTTGCGCTCGTTGTCCAGTATTCTACTGTGTGATTTTAAAAATATTCCAATGTAATAAGTCGTCACTTTAGCTGAGGTTGCTAGGACGTAGTACTCGGGCGCAAATGGACAAGTTTCGAATCTCGGTTGGGCTTCCAAGATTTTAAATACTAACTGAAACTGTTTATTATACGTAGAGTCAAACTAATATTTAGTTGTAACAACTAAATCTTTGTTTAGAGAAACTAAATAAAAACAACAAAATATTTCGCTGTCCCGATACAAGCTATTAATGAGGTTGCGCCTAACCAACTTTCTTTGATTCAACAATAGGTACCTTTTTCTCCGTGTAATAATAAAACCATTTTGGAATAACACCTTTGAAAAATCACCCCCTGTATGACGCCTTTGTTTCTTACTTATAGTGTCATTAACCACAATTTCGATGACATAAATATATTTAATTTCTGGTTAAATTTAACTTTAATTTAATGTTCCTTATAGATTGTATTTAATTTATAATTAGTACTAATAAAACCAGAGACAAAATAAGTGTTTTGGTATTGCCTGGTAAAAAAAATCTCTCGTTCAAAATAGTATTGATCTGAGTGCGCGCAAATGAGGTGCGTTGTCCACTTAGTGTAATTTTCTAGATTAAGCATTAAGCCTTGTTTGCACGAGGATGCACCATCAACAAAGTCTTATAAAGCTCCACACGTGGTATCGTCTGAACCTTGACTGGAACAACATTTTATTTGGCCGTGACCAAATGTGTGGCGACATCTGAAAGTGTGGCAAGGCGTAAATAAACAGATTTACGTTCCTCAGACATCCTGAAGCTGGGCGGCATCACGAACTTGAAATTCAAGCCAGTCTCGTCATAGTTATATATTTCCTGTGGGTAGTCGCTTTGAGACGAAATTAATTCTGCTTATTGACTTATGAATTTACAAATTTTTTAGAACGCAAATGCTTCGTATATAGGTTATTTCATTAACGTATTATCTTGTTTATAAACATTAATTAGTACAGAAGTTTGGTTACTCCATACCTACAACCGATTAAAGTTTACTCGCTGTGTATTCGCACTTTTTGAATTAAACATTTGCAAAATCATCCTATATACGAAGTGTTTGCTGGTTTTCTAAATATTTCCTGTATCAAAAGCGTTTTATACTTCTGTTACATGAAAATATAATTTTCGCAGGGTTTGATAAAAATTGTTAGTATCCATATGATACCTGCCCAATGCTAGGGTTTCTAAGTAGGTATGGAATCTGCTCTCTGCGTAAGGCGCCAGCAATTTATGCTACCCCTCAGTGTTAGGTCGTAGGAATATGTTGACACTGTTATCCCTAGGTCCAATTTACCAAATAAATTCACCTTCATTGCGAGCTACCATAAGTCAGTTTTTATTTATGCTTAACAGGGTCACTTCTACATGCACACACGAGACAACAATCCCCCCCCCCTCATCCTTTTTCTACGTAGGCTACGTATTGCTTGACGCGGCGATTTTCGTCGTGGGGAGCACGATTCTTCACACTTGTATGACTCTACTTATCTGACTCGAGACGCTGGTCTTCTTTCGGCCGGCTACCTCTGGACCGCTTCGTCACTCGGTAGGCAGACTGGGACGTCTGGGCTGCGACAGGTCCTCCCGGTTGGCGTCTCGACGCCTTCTCGAACTCCTTCCTCCTGACTTCGATCCGCACTCCTCGATTCCCGTCGGCCGACTGCCGTTTTCTCGGACTCTTCCCTCCTGACTTCGATCCGCACTCCGCGTTTCACTATGGCCGACTGCCGTTGGCGTCTCGACGCCTCCTCTCGTACTGGCTCTGCTCCACAGACCTCGCTTGACGTCCTCCGACTGACGTTGACGTCTTGATGCATTCTCGCGAACTCGTTTTTGCCGGCTCTGGTCCACACTCCTCGCTTGACGACGTCCGACTGATCCGGTTCCTGCCACTCACTCGTGGTTTTGTATGCTCGTTTGCCATATTAAACTTGCATCCCCTCTTCACGTGGCCGCGCTGTCCGCCGCGTCCCCTGGGTCGTAAAACACGTGTTCGGCGCTTCGGTTCTCGCACGTGGCGGAACACTTGGCGGCCTCTTGGTGGGTGCCTGTAGTTCTCCTGCCTCCGGATATCGTGCCGCTGTTATTCCAGCACTCGCCAAAAGCTCTCATTGTTTATTGTGGTAGCCAGCCTGGGACAGATGCAGCCGATGGTGTGAGCTCGGCGTCCCTTGTCAGTTGCGAAACGCAGCTGTGTCTGCCTTCCTCCGCATGTGGTCTCTACACCACGTGTTCATTCCGCCGAGCCATCCTGGCGTCATTCTTCCCGCACGCCCGCCAAACCCTTAGTATTTATTGCGGTCGTCCGCCTGCGAGATTCACCAGAGTGTGTCTTCTGACGAATAAATATCTTAAGGGACGCCGGATGTGTCACATAAATCAACTATATATGTCGTATCTGACGAACCATTAGTATAAACATACCCCATTACAGTGGGGCTAGTAGAAAAATCAGAATAATGTGTTAATTAAACAAACAATTAGGCATAAAATAGAAGCCAGTTGGAATGCCATCGTATTTGTTAGCGCATTATTCTGGTTTTCCACGAAACCCTCTGCAGTAGGGTATGTCCGTAATAATGTTTGGTTTGATATGTTAGCCCCATTGCAAGAAACCTCCAAAGAATACTTATTGTATAGTCCATTCTCGGTTACTTCACACTTTTATAAAGCCCTGCTTTATTTTTTTTTCAGGATATTCCTCCGCCTTGTGCAAACAATTCTTAGCCGAGTCTAAAAAATTACACCAAAGGAACAACGCAACGCAGTCGTGCGCACTCAGTGTAATAATATTTTGCGTAAGAACTATTTCTTACCAGGCATTACCAACACACCTATTTTTTCACTGTTGTTATTCGTATCAATTATAATTAAAATATTATAATTTATGGATGATATATTAATAAATGTTCGATTGTGAACAGACATATAAAGCGCCTGTGGTAGGCACATGGCGTATTTAAGAGACAACGAAGTACGTCGTACAATAGTCTATTCGCGGTTTCTTCACACCTTTTTAATCAAGCCTTTGAAAAACACACCTATTTATGACGTGTTTGGTTGTTTCCTAAATATGTCGTATATCACAAGCGTTTTATATTTATGTTAACATACAAGTACATTAGTTTTGGTTAAATGTGTATTTTACTTATATTTCATTCACAAATTATAATCTCTTCATTTATAACTAATATGAATTAAGACAGGGCTCAAGTAGGTTTGTTGGTAATGCGTAGTAAGAAACCGTTGTTGTGCAAAATACATATGCACTGAGCGCTCAAGAATGCGGTGCGTTGGGCATCTGGTGTAATTTTCTAATCTATGTTTATATGAAGCGACGGAATATCCTGGAAGTAGAACTTACTCAACGCTTCAGAAGAGTTGCAAGTACCCGATTACGGAGCGAGTACAAACAGTAATTGGCAACGAGGACTGCGAGAACTTAATCAACGCTTCAAAAGAGTTGCAAGTACCCGATAACGGAGCGAGTACAAATCGTAATTGGCAACGAGGACTGCAAGAACTTAATCAACGCTTTAGAAGAGTTGCAAGTACCCGATAACGGAACGAGTACAAATCGTAATTGGCATAGAGGACTGCGAGATGCGCCGGTGTTGCACGCGGCGCGAGGCTGGTGCCGGTGTAACTGACGGGGTAAGTCCCGGGACACGGCTGGGGTTTCCGCGAGGTCGGAGAGCCGACAGTGACCTATGACCCGGCCCCGATATCTGAACAAGACACCGCCTCCCTGGAGCCGGAAGAAAGGGATGGCCTCAGCCCCCCTCCGACCCGTCAACCGCCGCCCACAATCCTCGTGTCACTTCCGAGAGGTCCCGGCTTGCGGCACTTCATTCCCCCCGCCTGCCAGTGTTGCCAACTTAGCGACGTCCTCGCTGGATACTGCTTTTTTTATTTTATTTTCTAGTGGTGTTGCCTTCATGCAGAAACTATTTTACAGCAGGAGAATACCCTTTGGCGCCCATCTAGGTCACCGTTTATGTCAACTGTTAACTTACAGTACCGGCTTTAAATACTTTGGATAGAAAAAAGTTATAAAACTATATTAAAATAACGTAAAATACAATTTTCCCGTTGGATATTACATGTATTGTAGTTTTAAACTTTTTGAATTGTATTCTTTTTTCAAGATCGTATGCTTCGTTGTGTCATAATTTACAGGTTTTTCTTAGCGTGGGAAATGAAACAGAACAAAAAAAAATATTTTCCTAGTGAGAATGATAATATGTTTCAATAGGTCATCATGTTATTGAATGATGCAGAAAATGGACATTATAAGGACACTGAAAGTTTGCAGATAAGGAGTCGGAATATAAGCAATTTCAGTACTATATATCTAAGTGTGTGTTTATATACATTTTGCTAGATTTTCATTAATTATTTTCGTATGTTTAGTTTAAATTTTATTGCGTGTCAACCGAAACCTATAAAAAATTTGATATTTAAGATAATCATAAGGAAAATATTAATTAAAAAAGAGCTAATATCTGCAAATTATACTAAAAAAATTTACGAGATGCCACATCAGCTACGAAATAAGAGGAGAAAGCCTGTATTAAATGTGTTCGTTCGGACGTTTTGAAGTTTGTCTTCCACTTCTATCACATAGGCCATCGCCAACTAGAAGTAGAGACTGTTTCTTTAGAGAACTGGCAGAGTCCTTCTTATTGCGAACCAATTCGTGAAGCCGACGAGTAAAGAGCTAGCAAACTGACTCATATCTTCAAGAATATTTTCTTAAATTCCATGTTATCATCAGAATTTTTTTTTGTTTTTGTTTACAACGCCCTCGTTAAGTCAATGTTAACGTTATGTTTATCCTAAAAAATTGCAATTAAATAAGAATATCTTTAGTATCTTTACGACCTTGCGTCTTCGTGTCATGACGTCATGGATTCAAATCCCGAGTGAGCTACAGGGATTATTAGTCAGGTTTGTGTGGTTTCAACTAACAAACTTTTAACACGAGCTAGGAAATTGTATTCATTTTGTTTTAAAATTGTAAACATATATTTAATTAATTTTCTTTTGGAGTTTGGTAATCAATGAGCATAACATGAAGTATCTGACCTTCGAAACAATCATAGTTTTGAAAAACACTGCAAGTCAATAAAATACGAGACTAAGTTTGGTAAACTGGTTCGATGTTGTCGTAAGTGAACGTAAATATGCCCAACATTGAAGGTATCTCTGCCCACCAACCATGCAGCTGCAGAGTTTAAATGGGGAATCAATGTTAAAGAAATTCCTGTTTCCTGCATCAATTTTAAACATAACATTTCAAGCAAAAAGTTTTCTACTTGACATTTCTTAAGGAATAGCTACTGGAACGTTAAGAAATATTGCCAAATGTTATGTTAAAATTTTTTTTTGCTAAAATGTAACATATAAATTTAAATTTTATCAAGAAATGATGACTGAATACATTTTTTTTTTTTTTTTTAATTGTAGTAGTGTGGCGGTATTCTCTGAGTATGTTACGTCGATTTGTTTTTGTTTGGAAAAGTTATATTTAAATCTGATGCATTGGAAACGAATTTCTTCAACACCGATTCCCCATTTAAAGTCTTTGGCTGCATTGCTTGATAGGCAGCGTCGTTGGAAACAGCGGTCGATTAACAACCTTTCGTCGGTACATCTGGAGCTCTCTGTGGTTTAAAAAAAAAAATGGATGGCGGAAGCAGTATACAGAGGACAATAAAATTTTTAGATGTTCAAATACCCATATAAAATACTAGGCATCTAGGCTGTTACAAGCGACAACCTCGCAATGTAATTTCTCAGAGAGTTGCAAGTTTTAAGAATACTAATTAATAAATGAGAGTTTGTTTATAATTTCATTCCAACTATCGCACGGTTACAGGGTAAGCTTCGTAGTGAGAAATAAAATGATCCCTGAACCGTTTTAGTTACAGTCATGACACTTCGCAGAGAAAATAACTCTAATATCTACACTGCATACAGCATAAAACCTCTTTAAACGAGTGATGTCCTTCACTTATAATAGCTATTGTTATTCATAGTTCAGATGACAGGCACTACCTAGTCTTATAAACCGTTTCTACCTGTAACACCAAACGGAAAAACATTATTATTGGTTCTGGTATATAAGACAGTGTAATATCGACTCTAGTACAGTTCCCAAAAAAAAACGCGTTTCTTGCAATGCCTAGTACGATATATTTACCTGTGACTTAAATGGTCAAGGTACTTATTAAATTTTTGCTGAAGTTTTTGCAAAAAATATATATAACCATTTTGATTTGACTTATGCTTATAAATTTGAAAACTGTTACATGCATTGAAGCTCATGATAAGAAGCATTATTGTTTCGTTAGGATATGTTACCGTATCAACAGCAACAAAGAAGTTCAGACATCTGCACGATTGTAATGACTTTGTTATTGAAGTAGGATTCGGCTGACACGCCCTTGAAGATTCCGAGCCCATGACACAGCTTTATCAGAGCAAGTCCGTATCTCGTGAAAACTAGTAAAGGCGTAAGTTGATTCGTCACTGTCGATGCAGACAACGGATAAAAGGAACCCTGCCGTCCCAACGAGTGCGTGCAGAGTGATGTGCTCTTGCCTATAGTGTATGGAAAAAGCGGAATTTTGTCGTCTAGAGAGAAAGCGTCGCCTACACAATTACTAAAGACGTAGTTACTGGTGGCATTTTCTGACGGCGCACAGAACGTAACATAACTTCGGTTCTTTTGCATCACGCCTGCAAAAGGTAATACATACTGGTTAATATCCTACGAGGAAGGAACATTTATTTATTTTAAGTCCCTGGTCAGAAAATCGCGGAACGTTACGGAGTTGTGCAGTGGATTTCGAAGTGTCTATTTTGGCAGCACCGATTCCGAGGAAAGGAAAGGGTGGCGTCAAGGCACCCACGCGGAAGTTAGCCGTGACGGATGGGCCGACGTTCCTTCGAAGTCAGTGCCTATCAACTCGGCAGAGCCAAGGGACACGATGTCGCCCCTGCAGTGTACACAGTTGCAAACCAGTAACCTCAGCCATGGTAATCCACCACGATTACACGGCATCAGTGGGAAATAAACACTTCTGAGATGTATGCCCGAGCATAAGTCGTTCTAGTCTGGTACACTCTATTCGCAGTATCTTCACAATTTTTGAAGTTAAGAGATTTGGGTGGCTCTGAAAATCGAGGTCTTGAAGGCCGATGAAGGTGAAGCGAAGGGAGTATGGAGCAGCGCCGGGATGCTAGGGCGGGAGAAAAGGAATATCTCCAATAAAACCCGCCGACCAGCGGCATGGTCCTGCTTGATTTCCACACGCGAAAATCTGGGAGTGAACCAGCCGGGAAGCAAACCAGGTTTACCAAAGTGGTAGGCGAATAGTCTAACTACTACACCACCGTGGTGCCCAAACACTTTTTGAATGATACCTTTGACACATCCCTCTATGTTTGACGTCATTGGTTTGTTCCTTAATATGTCATGTATCACAATAATTGTACATTTATTTTAACACACGTGTACTTTAATTTTGGTTTATATTAAGTTTTACTTATATTTTAACTGACATAGTATTTAGTTTATAGTTAATACTAATGCAAACAGGGTTAAAATTGTTGTATTGGTAATGCCTACCCATAAATAGTTGGCATGCAAAATATTTTTTAGCTGAGTGCGCGAAAATACGGTGCGGTGTAATTTTCTAGGCTTAGCAAAGCTTTGTTTGCATGAGGTGGAAAATAGCCTTAAAGTAGAACTTGAGCAGCGATTCAGAAAAGTTAGACGTAATTATTAATGGACTATACGAAATGCTGTAATGTTTTGCAGTGATAACGCTCTCGTGCATTTGTTTCATAGTGTTGCTCAGGTAAGCCAGCGCCTTACAAAAATTAACGCCCCATCAACAATTGAATTCGTAAACAAATATATGAATTTATGTAATACGTATGGACACTTTGACTGTGGCACAGCCAGCTTATTCATCATTCCATTGGCTAACAACCAACCAATAATGAACGTGGTACTGTGCAGTTCGCACGTCAGATGTATTTAAGGAAATGGATGAATCACTTTCATCTCGTGTTAATGCCAAAACTGTGTGCCGTCCTCTAAAGTTTTGAAGTCTATGAAAAGTTTTAGACACACTCAATATTTCAGCTGGGCTTTCTGACTTCGGACAACTGTTGATGGCGGCACCTTGTATACTCTGTCTCAGCTACGAAAGTGACTTTTAACAGTTGGGTGGCAGGCCGAGCATAATATACTTTGAATATGACAGTTTTATTCAAAACAATTTGGGTAAAATAGATTAAGAAAACACAAACAGCATGTTATTAGTGGAACAGCATAAGGGAAAAGATAAATAGTTCAATCAGCAACTCTGATGCTACTCTAGAACTGTCAAAAGTGCCTTCGTAACTGGGACATAGTATAGAGGATTTTCTTATGACAGTAAGGTACAGATTTGACAGAAGTTGACGTGGGCCTGGTCACTTTATCCAAACGTCGGGTCGAGTGAAACTGTGAAATTGTTACGAATGTAAACATATTACAAATTGGCTGATTCTTGCACTTGCATGCGTTAAAACAGATAGCGTACGAAATCATGCCTGTGTTCATAAATGTTTACCAAACGCATTGAATTCGACGTTAAAGCAGGGAGCTACTTCCCCCTCCGCCGTTGCCAACTCTACTGGGCGCATGCAAGTCAGGACCGTTAAAATATATGCACGTAGGAGCAGTGGAATGGCACTGAAGTTGATCTCCTATGTGCTCAATGAACAGTGAACATCATATAAAATAACTTTATACCAGCACAGCACATGCATATGTGTTCATGTAACAGTGTTTCTCATTCGTATTTGCGAAGTCGTGTTGTTGGTCCCCACCTTTGAATATGATTTCCGAACTCCATTCCTAGAAAATATTATTGTTGTTGCTTGGCATGAATTATTCTAATTCCTTATTCATTACATCGACTTCGTTATTAGTCACGGTTTGTAAAAGGAAACAAAAAGGCTTTTACCAGCGACTAGAGAAAACATTTTTTCAAAGAAAAGTTTTCCTAATAGAGACAATATTGATACCAAAAATGTCTAGTCTCGTTTCATTTACACAAAGTTAACAAAACAAAAATCAACTCATGAAAGTACAGATCTGCTGAAAGTTCCTCTTCCGTATCTAATAGACTACTATTTAATGCGATATTTAATGCGTTCGTTCCAACTACCATTTTTCCGTCGCACTTGAGCAACTAACTGATCACATCTCGTGGCACAGGACGAAGAAAACAATTGCATCAAATGCTAGTTGTAAAACCTGCCTCTGATAATATAGGTAAATAAACATCTGATAGAGCTGATTGCGAAACGTTTTCGGGAACAGATTCCGGGCTAATTAACTAGACGAGGCAGGAGGATTTTTTTTTTGTTTATTTCGAACGCGAGCTAAAAGAACAAAAAAAAAGGGGAATGAGATTAATTGTGTTTTTCTGTGTACAAGCGGCATTTAGCTGCCCCCGTTGAGGGGGAATGCAATTTCCGACGAAGCTGCAATGGCTGTTTCCCCATGGCACCATAGAAGCCTCCAGCGACTGAGGATAACCTAGTTTTATTCTTTTATTTGTTTACTTCTCGCAGTATAACAGCAGCTGATTCGCATCGTCCGTGTCATCGAAGGCGACTCCCATCTAAAACTGTACGTTGAGTTTTTATGTAGCTATTTCCAGTTATGTTTGTCACGCCGCTGTTTGTATTACCGCTGAGAGTACAATATTCGAGCCTCTGGGTGATTCGAGACATTCGAGGCAGGAATTTTTTCCAACGCATATCTGTAAACATGACGGACGTTGCCGATGGCGCATGAAATTGGATGGGATACTCTCGTTTTCGAATCCAGAACGTTCAGCCACTGTCACACAATAAGATTATTTCTTCCTTTTTACTCGACGTCTTCAGTAAGAGATATCATTCGCCTGCGTGTTCTTTCTAAATACTACCGTTGCATTGCTGTGCGCTACCGTCGATCTACAGTATGCTAGTAAAGAGAGTGTTTTGTCTATTTTTCCAAATCTCTAGTGAGGACGAATCAAATACCCGTTCTCAGCAAAGCACACGAAACATTGGATATGGCAGAAGCCATGTGTTTCACAGTCAAATCTATCGTTGTTTTACTCAATATCAAAATATTTAATTGATTATGTAATAGCAATGTGACACAAGCGCACAAAGTAATAACGCATAAGTGATTTTTTGTTCAAATACGGCCTCATTTATGTATTTAAATTTGAAATTTGTGTCCATATTAAGCTATACAATTTTAATTTCTCAATTTTGAAAACACGCATATGATTGCGTGTATGTATAAACGTTGGTTTCCTATTCAAGGGTAAACCGCAGAACTTGGCGTAGTAAAACCTTCTTTATTTCTTTGTTACGTACTTCAGTGTGTCCTTAAGTAAGAGTAAGAACTTAACAAAAATATTACTGTGTTTATAATTATCATACTTTCATAATACATTTTGCTCTTCTTGAATAAGTTAATATTACAGTATTGTTTCAAATCTTATAATGGTGAAAAGCAACTGGTAGTTTAAGACCGTTCACTGAATACCAGATATTGATTCGGCGTATATTTTGAGTTACTGATAATAGAGTAATTAGGCGTACTGGCCATATATGGAAACATTTCGATAAATGCTAGTTTTATTTTTTTTGACTGTGTATAGCAAAACTGAAAATTTAATTTATCGACGTTTGTCATACGAGATGGTTGTAAGCATGTTGAATATAAATTTTCTAATTTATGTTCAATGTTTTATGATGTAAAAAGTGAGTAAATAAGAAACACATATATTGATGTGAATGTATTAGTTAATATCGTTATTGCCATTTACAGGGACATTAAATGAAATAAATTGTTACCTGGTGCGTGGCTAAATACCAACATTTCCAAACGCAAAATAGGAACTTTTGAGGAAATGTTATCCCAATAGATAATGCCAAGGAGCCGCGGTGGTGCAGTGGTCAGACAACTCGCCTCCCACCTAGACGAACCTGGTTAGATTCTAGGCGGGGTCGCTCCCGGATTTTCGCATGTGGGAATCGTGTTGGACGATGCCGCTGGTCAGCGGATTTTCTCGGGGATATCCCGTTTCCCCCATCCTTTCATTCCGGCACTGCTCCATACTCGCATCACTTCACTATAATCGGCTCTCAATACCTCGAACTTAAAAGCCGCCCAAATCTCTTCACTCACTCACTCACTCGGTGTATTTTGAAGAATATCACACGCCTACACGCACATAAGTATATCCACCTCCTTTTTTGGCCAAACGAGAGCATTTTGAATGGTAAAGGTAACTTTTTGTTGTCTCCCCTATGGTTCGTGTTTAACGTGCGAAATATTTTATTACTTATTTTGTAATTTGACATGCCGTTAATAAACCAAATACAGTGACTGACATTCATGCATATTAAAACACTTAAAATCCCTACACAACATGACATTTGTGGGAATAAGGAAATAATTATCAGTTTTAAACAAATAATCAAAGGAAACTATGTTATTTTTACATCAATTTTATAGCTAGTTACAAAACTAACAAAACAACTAGAATACACAACAAACTACAAGAAAGGCCCCTATTATATTTTTACACGCTAGATCAGAAAGCAGTAAATGTTCGTTAATGTAAAAAATTGATTATTCAGATTGATTTTGCATTCAGTAAATTGTAACCACTTTAGTTAATGATGTAAGTGCCATCAAAATAATGCAGGTCAATCCGACATTACTAAATAATGAATTAATGTAATGGACTGGAAGACAAACACCTCTGAATCTATGTTTATTTGAAATATAAGCGACATTATTCACCATTAGAAATAATGTATAACATACTTCCAAACTTTTTCACTAGTTTCACTCGTTTGAAACCGTTTTACGATTTCAGGTTTAGAGAAAATTTATGAAAAAGGTGGGTAATGTTTTTATCATGCATGTCTCAATTCACCAAGTAGAAAATGCTATGACAACATGACGATTTTTTTAATCATACGTCATATTCTATGAATTTTTCAATCTAGTGTGTCAAGAAATTTTCCGCCAAGTAGACACAAGAAAAAATAAACAAAGAATGTATAGCAGAAGAGATGTAACTAAACATTAGTGTCTGAGATTTAAATAAATTGCGTGATTTGGATTCGTGTCTGAAACCCGGTGTTTAAAAAAGCATTCGATGTTTAATTTAACGGTGAATAATAATATCTGCTCTGAAACAGATCATTCAAATTAAGTTAGTTGAATAGACTTAGCACAGAGTTGGATTGGATGAAGTTACCGGAGAGCGGGTTTATTTAACTAATAAGAATTTAATAAAGTTTGTGGGCTTTCACAGCTATTGTATTAACTCATTTAACTTTGGTGATTTAACGGCGTTGAGCTGGTTTACAACTGCGTTTGGCAGACACAGCATTCGCCATATTCAGGATGAAACAATTATGGTGAGGGTTTGTTGTGAAACATACGAGATGATCAAAGCAGCCTACTATTCAAAAGTTGTCAAAGATATCATTTGCCAGTATTGAAATTTTTTTTCAATATCATAAAAAGTTGTATTATAAACAAAAATTTTTTTTCAGACAGTACAAAAAATTTTGCTTTCAACAATTTTATTTTTTTGTATCTGTTGACACACCTTCTTGTAATGAAGATGTAATTTTGAATTTAGACGATTCGAGGTATCTATTCGCCATTTAGATTTTCCTTCATTGTAATCGAAATGCACTATTCAAAAAAAGATTGCCGGGCGAATTATTTCGTTTCTGGTAATTTCAAACAATAAAAAATAAAGAAGCGCAATGTGGGTCACCACACTGTGCAATGAAATATATTTTTAATAATTACTTGAGAACAGTCCGTATATTCCCATCCACATTTCGTCTTTGAAAAGAGAAACTGTATTGACCTTTAAAAACTGAGACAATAACTAACTACGAATATCTTTAACTCATGTTGAACGAGCAGTACCGTAGTAATAGTTATAATTTCAGGAGCGAGCAGCGTGTTCTTGCGTGCCTTCCTGGTTCCTGGGTGGTATTTATAGTCACGTCTCAAGGCAGAGCTTAAGACCGACTTGGTCAAGAGAGTTTTATTTTTCACAACACTATAATTTCCACTCCACGTTTCATAGTCAGCGCATAAGACGATCTTCGTGAAGACGGCGTCATCAAGAGACAGCTTATCTTTGACAAAGTAACTTTTGTTGCCACGACGTAACAGATACACGGTATCATACGCCAATAGACAAACAAATATCCCTTGACTTTTTCAGATACATGAAATCGTATCTGGAAACAACAGAGCGGTGCGAAATCACTGAAGTGTACNCGGAAGAGTATAAAAATATAAGTAACTAAGCGTATAACCGTGGACATACATTTAGAACTATGAAAATCAAAATCTAAATTATATGCAAATATTTATCATATACACTTGTGATTTAATATACCAAACATTTTAGTGCATTTTATTTATTACTATGTGTATGTTTAAAACAATGAAAATGAACTCATAAATTTAAGAAGAAATGAAACCTGTTTTGTAAATAAGTCTTATTACATGCTGCGCTATCTCGTTGAAACAGTGTAATAAGAATTAATATACTCATAAAGTAATTGTATATGTGGATTTATCATTCNAAACAGTGTAATAAGAATTAATATACTCATAAAGTAATTGTATATGTGGATTTATCATTCTGTAAATACGTCCTCAGAGCAGTAGAATGCTATTATCGGCTACACGTGTAATGAAACCTTCCATCTTAACCTTACATAAACTTTTGAATTGCCGTTATGCAGAAATCGCCAATATTTCGACGTATGAAGTTATCCAACTAAATTTCTAAATTTGCGCCACCGCAAACTTGGATGACGTCACAGCTGCCATCTTGTGCCGTTGACCTTTGTCGGCCACCTTGTTTCAGTATATCTTGCTTCCGTCCGCCATATTTTTTCCAATCATTTTTTTTTCCGGCCACCATTTTGTTTTTTCCCCACCATCTTTTTATNTCTGTAAATACGTCCTCAGAGCAGTAGAATGCTATTATCGGCTACACGTGTAATGAAACCTTCCATCTTAACCTTAGATAAACTTTTGAATTGCCGTTATGCAGAAATCGCCAATATTTCGACGTATGAAGTTATCCAACTAAATTTCGCCATTTAAATAATTATTGTCTCAAGTAACTTCTACAATGAACCTGGCTGAGACGAGCTTATTTGCTCTCTTACGCAAGATCTCAATGACTTGAAACAGTGTTCGAAATGGCGGCCTCAAGCAATGTCTATACAACAGAAATATTCAGTCTCAAGGCGCACAAAACTAAAACGGTCTTCGCGAAGACCGTCTTGTTTCCGTCTGGTTGAGACAAACATGGCCATATTTATGAAATTTTAATACGAAATTTATACATCAAATAAGATTGTCTTGCCTAAGCTATTGCTCAAAAAGTGTTTACGAATATCGCCGCTTATGCAGGAGCCCTTAATATATAGATAGAAATAGTTACTTCGAGGACAAGGGCTGGGGACTGAGGCGCCACCGCAAACTTGGATGACGTCACAGCTGCCATCTTGTGCCGTTGACCTTTGTCGGCCACCTTGTTTCCGTATATCTTGCTTCCGTCCGCCATATTGTTTCCAATAATTTTTTTGTTTCCGGCCACCATTTTGTTTTTTTCCACCATCTTTTTTTTTTAATTGCTTTCCTTCACATCTGTCACAACCTGTTAGTTCTATCATATATTTCTGAAATACTCCACTGATCCCTGTAATAATGTTTATTGCTGCTAGAGTGTGCCACTGTTATCCGCCATTTTGTTTCCAATTGTCTTTCGTTCAACATTCACCAGCTATGGGCACTGGTGTCGCTCTCGCTCGGCCACCATGTTGGTTCTAGAATTGGTCACTTGGGGCGCTGCTTTTTTATTACTTAATCTTCGCAGAGCTCATAATATCGCCTGGAGGAGTGCAGGATCGAACTGAAGAACCTTGTGTCGGCATTCAAATGCCTTAGACAAATCGGCTATTGGGATATGTGCTGCGAGCTGGGTTTAAAAGAAGTAATGTAATATCATGTGTATGGGAAAAAAATTATATTTAAAGAATGTAAGTTTTCGTTGTCATGATTATTCCAGAATAAGAATNAATATCGCCTGGAGGAGTGCAGGATCGAACTGAAGAACCTTGTGTCGGCATTCAAATGCCTTAGACAAATCGGCTGTTGGGATATGTGCTGCGAGCTGGGTTTAAAAGAAGTAATGTTATATCATGTGTATGGGAAAAAAATTATATTTAAAGAATGTAAGTTTTCGTTGTCATGATTATTCCAGAATAAGAATGTGTAATAATAATATTTTTAATCACATTTATTAAAATAATTTTTCTTATTAANTGTGTAATAATAATATTTTTAATCACATTTATTAAAATAATTTTTCTTATTAAGACTATTAAATAAATGTACGCAAAAAATATATTATTTTTATTTCACTTTTATACAGTATTTATTTTCATATAATTGTCTTCATAAAATACATTTATTTTTCTTGCGCCGGTCATCCATCCTTCGGTTTGGAACAGCTCATCCATCCTTCGGTCTGGAACTGGTATAATTTTCGTTATCGCCCTCTCACTTTACCTCCCACATTGCTGCTAAAGCAACCATGAGTGCAGGTCTCCAGCTGGGGACGAAACACTCTTACAGTACTACAGATATATAAAACCAATATTTTAAACCTCCATGGTGCTGCAAGAATGAGNGGGGACGAAACACTCTTACAGTACTACAGATATATAAAACCAATATTTTAAACCTCCATGGTGCTGCAAGAATGATCTGTACAGGCGGGTTACATCGCCGAAAATTATACAACCTAGGACAAAAAAAAAACACCTCGAACATGGTTCAAGGGACCGCGGTAGATAAGCGGTTAGACAGCACGCCTCCCACCATGGCGAACCGGATTCAATAACCGGCCAGGTCACTCCCTAATTTTTGCAAGTGGGAATCGTGTCGAACTATGCCGCTGGTAGGTGGGTTTTCTCGGGGATTTCCCTTCTATCCCGCCCTTGCATTCCGGTGCTTCTCCATTATCACCTATTTTCAGCCTCATCGGCTCTCAAGACCTCGTTGTTAAGAGCTGCCCAAATCTCTCGACTCAACTCAACTTCTCATGTTTCGTTAGCATCTCTAAATAAAAATAAAAATATGTAAGAATATTACTGAACGTATTTTTAATATTGATTTCATTACTGTAAAGTCTAGATATAGAAATGTAATACCGCACATATAAATACGTTTGTTCCGAACCATTTCAGGAATTTTTGTTTCTAATTCTCGTGTGCTATTTAAGACACTGTAGTGCTGAATATATAATATCAAATGAAAACTAAATTCTAGTCATTAGACGTAATCATAATTTGATTAATCTTAAATACACAGCTATAAATTCTTAGTGTGATTTACTAGGTGATAAATCTCAATGCCTTGACTAGCTTATTAAGTAATTTTGTAGTTTGATGGCTAAATAACTGATTCAATAAGAGTATTTTAAAATTTCAAAAATTTCTTGTTTTGCATAATGCACTTGGCACAGGATTTTACATTAAGTCAGTAGTAAGCCGTATTATAATACACAAGTACTTGTATATATGTTAGGGAAGTGCTCGTGACTAGTTCACTGGGAATAACCGTAACATGGCTTTCACTGTTTTAGCTGTAATGAAAGCTGAAATTAAGGCGTGATATAATTTTGCACATGCAAACGAAAATTGAATTTGAAACCATATACTAGTTCTTCAAATAAACCCGTCAGCAAATCGAAGTGCTCGTAGGAAATAAAAAGAAACAGCGGAGAAACACTTTTCACGAACCACGCGCCGCGGTTGGTCGATGGAAAAACTTACTTGGGTCGGCGGGGAAACTTGATCAGACAGAACGGTTATTGAAACTCAATCGTTGAAGAAAGACCAAGACAAATGAAGGTGGGGAGAATCCTTTTTTTTTTTTTTTTTTTCTTCANGACGCGGGCAGCCGTGAGCACTTCGCGAGATTGCTGTTTGCCAAAGAGTATTCCCAAGTCGGTTCGAGCGAGCTACCATGCCGCCTGGTCTTGACGTCCGGAAAGGTCAAACACTATAGTGAAACCCCCTCCCGTGTCCCCCCCCCCCAGGATCTCAATACCTTGCCCCTATACCTCCTGAAAATTTTTCCCGGCGAGCAAATCGGGGCAAGGAACACGAACGAGTACTCTTATCAGCGAGGATGCTGATCGCAGAATTTGCGAGACTCCTTTGCTGGACTCGCCCAAATGCCACAACAGTGACGAAGTATCGCGACGACCGTGCAATGACGCGGTCGGCGGCGGACTGCAATCGATACCTTGTTCCAATTACCATGATGCCGACGGCCCGGTCTCTAACGAGGTTCGAATCACCTGCCCGATATATATGTCACCGCGATTATACAAATGCAATTCGTAATTGAATTGGGCTTTCTCCATTGCTTACACTTGACTCTTCCGTTCACGGTGTCCCGCACAGCGTGTTTCATGAGGCGTTTGCTCATGAAAAATTATGTTGAAAATATATGTACGGCTTATGACCTAAAAGTGATTATTAAGTGAGTTACGCGCCCCCAAAATAGTAAAAGATAAGTTATTAATAAAAAAAATAACAGAAAACTACTAGGGATGAAATAAAACGAATGTGGAACGTGTACCAGTGAAATAAGACAAACCTGTGGAACTGTAAGTGCCAGAAATATCTTCCATCAGTAATCACGNCAGCGTGTTTCATGAGGCGTTTGCTCATGAAAAATTATGTTGAAAATATATGTACGGCTTATAACCTAAAAGTGATTATTAAGTGAGTTACGCGCCCCCAAAATAGGAAAAGATAAGTTATTAATAAAAAAAATAACAGAAAACTACTAGGGATGAAATAAAAGGAATGTGGAACGTGTACCAATGAAATAAGACAAACCTGTGGAACTGTAAGTGCCAGAAATATCTTCCATCAGTAATCACGTCTCATTATATGTTGTGTCCCTGAGTATTTAGCGAATTTTCAAGACAGATTATAAACATCCATGTCCAAACGTACAACAATGTTTGCCTTGTTACAACACTTCAACTCTGTCCGTTTACGAGAAAACGGCCATTACATAATAATAATCTGATTAAGGTTATGTATATATATATATATTTTATATAGTCCAATCAAGTTTACTCCCATCTTTTCTGAAGCGTGGAGAGATGGAGAGTGGAGATATTTGAGCCGCTCTTGTCATCGAGGCCTTGAGAGCCAATGAGGGTGAGGTGAAGTTGGTAAAGAGCAGCCCAGGAATGCAGGGGCGTGAGAAATGGGAGATATCGGAGAAAATCCACTAATAGCTGCAACGTCCGGTACGATTTCCACATGCGAAAATCCGGGAGCGACCCCACCGGGAATTTAACTCGGTTCTCCTAGGTGAGAAGCGATTAGTCTGACCAATTCACCACCGTGGCCCCTTTTCTGAAGCCCCACTGAAGATCTCCTTCCATAATATCCCTCCTCCTCAGGCAAACCAAGCATAACCACGTAAAGTAAAATACACCAAAGCGACAACACACTGCATCCGTGCTCACGTAGTGTAATAAAATTATGCATAAATCTATTTATTGCTAGGTATTACCAACATACGCAAACACTTCTTTTTTAAACAGAAGTATAAAACGTTTGTGATACATGACACATTTAGGAAACAACCAAACACGTCATTCATGGAATTATTTTTCGCGGGTTTGATTCAGAAAGTCTGAAGAAACCGCGAATGGGGTATATATGAAACGTTCCACAGTAATCGGTTTGATGATGTTTCATTGTATACGACAGGAAACATTGTTCCATAAGGAATTCCATTACGTATGAAAGACGTCGTTCGTTGTTGAGACTATATTCAATGGTGCCATGCCCACAACTGCAGCCAGTAACATAGAGCGCAACCACGTTTTCATCGGTCGCGATATAACACACAGCGTTATGATGATACTGGCACACTTCCGAAGAAAACATTTGTTCATTACGAAGACTAGAATTACATTCTTGCCAGTGAGTTGAGAGGGTCAAAGGAATAAAATCCACACAACAAAATGATAAAACGCAAATATTGGCTATATTTCTCTGTTAATGTTGTATAGTGTATTTTACTTGCGTTCTGATTTTGAGTCTGCGTGGGAAAATTGTGAAACAGAGTTAAGTTCTGAATCACATTCAGTTAGACAATTTCATTAAATTTAAAATTAACATAAATGCAGCCGATATGCGTATTTTAATCGGAAAATATTTTTTTCTTTTCTTGCAAAGAATTTTCGTTCTTTTTTTTTTGTCAGTGTTATACATGGACAAGCTCTTGGTAAATTCTTAATTTCATGTAATAATTTCTATCCTAGAATTTTATTTTCCAAAGATTACAGAGCACATTACGTATAAGCCGTAATATTCTTACTACTGATATATTGCGCACAGAAAATGTATTTATTCTAGTTGGTAGCGACATGTATATGAGAGGAAGCTAATGACAACCAGTAGTTCTGAGAGTTGTAGTTCACAAGAAAATTTAATGAAGCTGTTGAATTATTTGCTGTTTTAATGTTATATTGCGTAGAAAAAACATCAAGTTCACGGACTTCCTGTCGTATCATAAATACAAAAATTAAGCACGAAGCACAAAACTAATACGCCAGTAGACAGATGATGTGCAGAATGCATACAAGTGTAGCCGTTGAACTGCATACTTCACAGAATATCAACATGTTTGTGAAAAAATTTTGAAAAAATTTTAATGAATCGCGTTATTTTAACAGGCAAAAATTTTGGAACTGGGCTTTTGATTTTTCCTCACAATAAATGCAAGTAGTTTTAAGAAAAAAAGCCCGGAGAGAAAACATTCGTACAACAACATGGAAATTTATGTGCTTAAATATGTGTTTTTCACTACGAAGTCATTATCTAGAAGGCAAAACTTGACCATGTGAATACAGTAAGCTCCANGCTTAAATATGTGTTTTTCACTACGAAGTCATTATCTAGAAGGCAAAACTTGACCATGTGAATACAGTAAGCTCCAAAAACTGCATAACCAGATGGTTGCTTACGAACTGAAAATGATGGAGTGTGTTGTGTTGTAACTGGAAAAAAGGTTCCACCTACTCGCACAGTATGCTACATTTACACTAAAAATTAACAACCTAAATATGTATAATAACTTCCAGGTAACCTCAAACTATCAGGCAGTAAGTACTCCTATGCCATAGCGTCGAACGTAATGTATATTTTGCACAGAAAGCAGTTTTATGATTTGAACTGTATTATCACGATATAACTTAAAATTAAGAAATCCTGTTATATTTGAGAGACGTTATTTACTGCTTAGTAAATAACGTCAGTTAAAAAATACTATCACTTTATACCACCTAGTAAATCATATGTTGTTAATTTGTTAAAGCGTTATGTGAAACAAGTGGAGTTCCATATATGAAATAAGCTCGATAAGGTGCCTGGAATAACAAATATAAACGTGAAATAAAATGCTACTAAATATTTGTCAGTGATCATAGTTGCCGTCCCTTTACCACTTTATGTGGCGTTCTAAAGCCACCGAGAGCTTATGTGGCCCCTAACACAGTCTATCGAAAAGCTGATAAAAATGATTACGTAGCTTTTATATGGCGTCACAACAACTAACAAGAAGTTGTCAATACAACTAATTAGCCTACATTCCTTAACATTTATGAAAATAATTTGGATAATGTTATAAATAGNAAGAAGTTGTCAATACAACTAATTAGCCTACATTCCTTAACATTTATGAAAATAATTTGGATAATGTTATAAATAGCTTGGATAGAAGGTGTGTTTTGATGTCTCGTTGACAGCGATATCATTAGAGATGCAGCCAGAAATAAATGCGATAGTAGTGAGACAATTACAAATACACACGTGCCTTACCTGGGACTTGAAAACAAAACACCTCGTACAGTAAGTTGGCATGCAACCAACTACATCATGGAGGTAGGATTCGGAACATAAATTTNAGAAGTTGTCAATACAACTAATTAGCCTACATTCCTTAACATTTATGAAAATAATTTGGATAATGTTATAAATAGGTTGGATAGAAGGTGTGTTTTGATGTCTCGTTGACAGCGATATCATTAGAGATGCAGCCAGAAATAAATGCGATAGTAGGGAGACAATTACAAATACACACGTGCCTTACCTGGGACTCGAAAACAAAACACCTCGTACAGTAAGTTGGCATGCAACCAACTACATCATGGAGGTAGGATTCGGAACATAAATTTNGAAAACAAAACACCTCGTACAGTAAGTTGGCATGCAACCAACTACATCATGGAGGTAGGATTCGGAACATAAATTTCGAAAGTAATAAGTGTAAAGTTTTGGTAGACTGCAATAATCAACTTCAAATATGTGTAGGTAATATCATTTTGAAAACAAGTAACTTAAATAATGTAATTTTGCATGGCCTTCCGTAACACTACTTGAGTGTAGAATTTGGAATAAATAGTTTAACCGGTTCCCGAGATACGGCATGAAAACTTTAGTTTCTCATTTGGCGCTATCGTATAACCCATCCTAACACAGGTTTTGACTGACTGGTGTTTCTAATTGATACTGAAATACGTAAAATTATTTTATAGCAATGGTAAACTTATCTAAATGATTTATAATGAAGCCATACTGTAAATAAAGACATACACACTTTAAACATAGCCTACTGTAGCACTACTGGTATGAAAAATTCTGTGGGAGTCGGTTGATTGACACCGGAAATATAAAAAAAAGCTCAATTTTTTCATGTTGTGGTTACTGGAGAACATAACGGTTATTTATTGATGCATTCTATGTTTGTTATAGATACTGTTACACGTTAAGTTGGTTGAAATTGTTTGGGACATGTGGCATACTAACATAAAATACTTCTGTGATATTGAAAATATGTGACTATCTCCATAAGACATATAAATTTAGATGGACTACAAAATCAGAACTTATCGCTTGAATTTGGTGGGTATCAGTTAATAATTTCCCGAGGTAGGACACGAAAACGTATTTTTAAAGTGGAGCTACCTTACAAAATGGCGAAAAAGTGAATTTATGTGTTCGCTCATTTGATTCTTGAATGTATGCTGTCAGAATACACAGATACGTTGAAATGGTTACATTATTTCGTAGAAATAGCATGCTATGCACAAATGTTTATGAAGGCACTATTTTNACAGATACGTTGAAATGGTTACATTATTTCGTAGAAATAGCATGCTATGCACAAATGTTTATGAAGGCACTATTTTAAAAAAAAAAAGCCTTGGCCTCTTAAAACGTAGTATATCAGTTTATATGGCCTACCACAGCATTACTTGTTTGCAAAATTTGGAAAGAATCGGATGATTGTTTCCCGAGATATGGCAAAACTTTAATGATTCATGTGCCACTATTTTACGAAATGTGCGACCAAACTTGCTCTGGGTAAACAATTATGATGTTTGTAATAGATACTTCCAGTATACAAAGTTAAGTTGAAATTTTTTGCTTGGTTTCGTAGAGTTTGTATGGTATTCGGAATTGTTTATATGCCCGCCATTTTAAAAATAATGCTATGACCCACTAAAGCATATCATGTTACGTGACGTATTACATGAGTGCCATATTTGGTAGGAATCGGTTGATTATTTTCCGAGATATAACTTTAAACTTTAATTTCATGATGCACTATCTTACAAAACGGAGTACAAAAAAGGCTATGTATTGACACATTTGGCGCTTGTTAAACATAATTTCAGTGTAACAAGTTTTGTCAAAATTGGTCAAACCGTATGCTCGATATGGCAAAGAAGTTCAATTTTTTTTANACAGATACGTTGAAATGGTTACATTATTTCGTAGAAATAGCATGCTATGCACAAATGTTTATGAAGGCACTATTTAAAAAAAAAAAGCCTTGTCCTCTTAAAACATAGTATATCAGTTTATATGGCCTACCACAGCATTACTTGTTTGCACAATTTGGAAAGAATCGGATGATTGTTTCCCGAGATATGGCAAAACTTTAATGATTCATGTGCCACTATTTTACAAAATGTGCGACCAAACTTGCTCTGGGTAAACAATTATGATGTTTGTAATAGATACTTCCAGTATACAAAGTTAAGTTGAAATTTTTTGCTTGGTTTCGTAGAGTTTGTATGGTATTCGGAATTGTTTACATGCCCGCCATTTTAAAAATAATGCTATGACCCACTAAAGCATATCATGTTACGTGACGTATTACATGAGTGCCATATTTGGTAGGAATCGGTTGATTATTTTCCGAGATATAACTTTAAACTTTAATTTCATGATGCGCTATCTTACAAAACGGAGTACAAAAAAGGCTATGTATTGACACATTTGGCGCTTGTTAAACACAATTTCAGTGTAACAAGTTTTGTCAAAATTGGTCAAACCGTATGCTCGATATGGCAAAGAAGTTAAATTTTTTTTATATAAATACCGTTTTAAGAATAACAGCATTCTACATTTAAATGATATATATAAACATGCCCTACAATAGAGCAACTTACATGACAAATTTGGCAGGAATCGATTGTCTAACAACCGAGATATTAATTAAAAACAAAACGTTTTTCTCAGTTTATGTGTACCAACTGTACAAAAAATATATCAGGCATTAGTTATGATGCCCAGAGAAAAGCTTGGGAAATAGTCACAAAGATAAAATATTATGCGTTTATTTATAGTTATGGTATCACATTTAAATGTTTTTATATTATGTGCAGGAATTCGTGGTCGTAAAGAAAACGACAACGCGAGATTCACCTGTTTCAATCTCGCTTGAATTTATTTAGGTTTACAGTAGTTGTGCGGACGTATAATCGTAACCCGGTGGATGCAAGGACATATGGCAGGTTACATTTCTTTCTTTTTTTTCGGTAAACTCTTTTGGCATTTCCATTCTCGCCCTTGTTTATAAATTCCTGGAACGTAGTTCTCGGTCCAGATTTTTATTTTTTTTTTATTCCTCTTTCCTAGTTTCGTCCATTAGGGTAAAAATTCGGAACATTTCTCGATAAACAAGACCACAAATAATGTCAAGTGGCAGGGTTGCGATAGGGAAAAGTGCCACGAAAGAGAAGGAAGGAGGCCAAGGGGTGGCATGTGTGTTGCGGGGGAGAGGGGGTGGACCCCTCTGGCTATTCGTTGCGTAAAGACCTGGGCACAAGGCTCTTCATCACTGCCCCCCTTTTCCGCCATTTCAACCTTTCACACTCTCGACGACCTCATCCCTTCGGAACGGCCGAGCGTCGGACGGAGAGGTGGTGTTTGTTGCGCGAGAAACCGGGCGGATGTAGAATGGAAACATGGACACGACGGGAATTGTGCCAGAGAGTAGGATGAGGTGGAGGAGATGGGAGGTGGGAAATTGAGGGTAGAGAATTGAACGGGATTCCTGTCTCGCAGGAGAACTGTTTTGCGATATATGGGGGACGGCTCTCCCGGACCGCTTCATCTGCGCGCTGAGAGGGTGAGCGGAATAAAAGGGGCGCAGGGAGGAGAAAAGAGATGAAGAAGCGAAAGGTGATAAACAATGCGGCTGTTTTAACCCGTGCTCAAGAGAGGAACACCCCCATCCCTTTTTTTTTCTCCACGAGTTTCGGACGACCTTTTCCACGCGCCGTGAAATGGGGCGGCTTGTGGAGACACATGAGTGACTTGGCGTGGAATTCGATAGAAGAGTGGTTTATCTTTGCGTTAATCACCTGCGAGTCCCGTGCGCCAGCTTGTTATTTTTTAAAGCGTAAAAATTTTGGTGTACGAAAAAAACGGGAAACATTGTATTTTTGGTATTTTGCGCCGTATTATCCAGTAGAGGGTACTAAAATTACATGAAAATTTAACACGAGTAGCCGAAAACAATAGGGCTATGCCATTTAATGTAAGCGAAATAATTTTTTATACATAAGTGAATATTTATTAACATTTTTTATTGATGTAATTCCACAAAAATACATGAAATAAATTAATTTTTTTTCAGGAACATCTTTTGAATTAGAATCTTATATTTTGTTTCTTTTTCGGAAAATACTTCTCGTAAAAAAATTATATATTGATATATCGCTGAAGCGGCTGTAGTTTATATGTGAATACATCTGCGTTACCATTTTATTCTTTCATCGCTTTCCTCCCATGTCTAAGACATGGGAATGAAATGAAAGTAATGAAATTGATACTTGGTTTTTATGGCTTAAACCGACAGATATAGACAGTATATTTCGTTTGGCGCCTAAAATAAGCGCGCAAACACATCGGAGTCGCGAGATATACTGCCCGGAAGTTCTTTGCCCACGCGAAGTTCTTTGCCCAAAACTGCCGCCAGTCGCCGTGAGCCCCCACCCGTGCCTGACGCATGCGCGACGCCAGTTTAATATCATACTCACATTGTAATCGTACGCGAAATAGAACGAAACCTGTTACCTGTTTATTTCAGTCGTGTTTATTAGTCACGAAGTTACAGCGTACGAATGGAACATTATGCAAACGTTACTTCACCGTTTCCTTTCTGGTAACGCATGTGTCGGTCTGATGTTAAACATCACAATATAGATGATCCGTGCAACTTATGACCTACGCTGATAATTTAGAGACGTGAACGTCCTTAAAATACGAATTTACCAATTACTTTAATTGAAGTACTCGTACACTGAAGATCAAAATAAAAACTGGTATAGGTGTGCGTATGCAAATAACAGAGGTATGGGACCAATCAGAGTATCGCGATGAGGTCGGCAGCTAGATCGGTTACTGCTGCTATAATGGCAGGTTATCAAGATTTAAGTGAGTTTGAACGTGGTGTTATAGTCAGCGCACGAGAGACGGGACATAGCATCTCCGAGGTATCGATAATATTTGGATGTTCGCGTACGACCATTTCACGAGTGTACCGTGAATATCAGGAATCCGGTAAAACATCACANTATTTGGATGTTCGCGTACGACCATTTCACGAGTGTACCGTGAATATCAGGAATCCGGTAAAACATCACATCTTCCACATCGCTGCGGCCAGAAAAAGATCGTGAAAGAACGGGACAAACGACGACTGACGAGAATCATTAAACGTAACAGAGGTGCAGCCCTTTTTCAAAATTGGCACAGATTGGATTTGTGGTCTGCCCTACAGGATTCATGGTGTGAATTGCCTCCTGCATACCTTCNTTGGCTCTTCAGTTAAGTATGCTGTATTTAAAACGAAGTGACGCGTTCCTTAATAATTGCAGTAATAGGGGGTATGTTTTAATACTCTGATACTCTGAAGTTATCATAAAGTTGCAATTATATATTTTAAATTATCGAAACTTTTGCCTTGGAGCAACACAATCAGTCAGGCATAGATAGAGAATAACAGCTACTACGTATTGAGTGATGCATTTTTTGCTTGTAAACTAGTTAGTCTCTTTGACAACCTTTTATTACCTTGATGCAATTGTTTTAGAATACTCAACGAATTGTCATAAATGTCATATTACATGTTAAGAAAATCTAATTATCTTTATAAAGAATAGTTTTTAAAAATAATTTTNAATTGTCATAAATGTCATATTACATGTTAAGAAAATCTAATTATCTTTATAAAGAATAGTTTTTAAAAATAATTTTTAACTAATTGTTTATAAATAGTTATATTCATTACTCGATTTTCAAGGTCGCGTAACNTTATAAATAGTTATATTCATTACTCGATTTTCAAGGTCGCGTAACTCCCTTCCAGATTATTGCAGGGAACATTTCTTGCATTTCTTGCTCCTTTTAAGGAAGGAATCAACTCACAGAGTTTCAACCTATAGTTCAGAAATAAAATTAATTTCCTTATTTAATTTTTATTTTTATTAAATGTTTTCGTATTTTATGGCGAATCGCCCTGTGTGATAAGTTCTGCCGTATTTGTAATAATATGTGCTATTTTTGTTTATACTGATGGTTTGGAGAAACACGGAAGCTGATTACAGTTCATGTTGTATGTATTATACGAAGGAAAAAGCTAATAAACACATTGTCGATTTAGTTTCCCCTCTGAGTAATTTTCTTCCAAAGTTCGGGGGGCCTACATGCGGCAGACAAATTGTACATGCCAGGGTCTTAGATATGATACACTGTCCAGAGTGTGCGTTGTGCTACAGGAATTTCTTAAAATGTGCACCACCGCCATCAACACAATATCGCATACCTCTTTCAATGGATAATCTCTCCCTTACAAATACACCGTGGAGGGTGTGAATGTGTTAGAATTGAGTCCGCGATGCGCTACAGAAGGATATTGACACTGGCAGCAGGTCGGCTGCAAACAAACGATATTTTTATGACCCAACAAGTAGAAACAGATGGGATATTGGCATTGCGGTCGGTCGGACCATACAACTGGTCGCGCGCATAAGATCCATCGTCCGGGATACGTAGCATACAGATATATGCGTGCTGTGCGGCTGAAATGGACCAGCGCACCTCCATGCACGAAACACGCTGCTCGTCTGTGACGCAACGGAACCTCCTCCAACAGGATTGGTAAGTCGTTGACTGCGTTGTTGCGTAACGGTTCGTTTGCCCAGTCCTGTGCGTTGTAAACGTTAAAAGAGTCCATCTGTATCGAAGGTCGCCTCGTCTGCCAACGCCACTTGTTCTCAGGAGTGTGCGTCATCTCACATTGCCGTTGAAAAGAAAAGCGGAATGCCATCCGTTGCGGGTAGTATGCCCCGGTGAGCGCCTGAACTCGTTTATCGTGGTAATGGTGCAGCGCGTCCTTGTCGAGAATCCTCCGCACACTGACATAGTGTTCTCGATGTGATGTAGTAAGTTCCTCAGCATCGATCTGCACTTCAAGGTATTGCGCTGCTTCCGGCGCAGAACACCCCATTTCCCTTAGGCATAAACACGTTGAAGTATATATATATTCGAATTCGTGTATTTGTAAATGTATCTGCGTTAACATGTCCCACCACCCCGCGATTTTATTTGGAGTCGNAGTTCCTCAGCATCGATCTGCACTTCAAGGTATTGCGCTGCTTCCGGCGCAGAACACCCCATTTCCCTTAGGCATTAACACGTTGAGGTATACATATATTCGAATTCGTGTATTTGTAAATGTATCTGCGTTAACATGTCCCACCACCCCGCGATTTTATTTGGAGTCGNATATATTCGAATTCGTGTATTTGTAAATGTATCTGCGTTAACATGTCCCACCACCCCGCGATTTTATTTGGAGTCGCTAGAGATTAGTGTCATGTCCGTATTTTCTGTGTACGTGCATTACATTTCACTGCACAAGCTCTTTAACTGCTACACACCACATCTAAATATATTTATATCGGCGCAAAAACCATTTTGCTGGTTTGCACTCTTGCTAGTGTGGTAGGAAGGCTTCCTAGTTTCGGAAGGTGGCTAGATAGAATGAAGCTGGATCGACCATATGTACTTTAGTGAATTCTAATTAAATATTACATACAAGACGTCTTCTAAGGAACGTCCATATTTTATTTTTGGAACAGCCTATCTTAAGTGTATACGAGTAAAATGTCAATTNAGACGTCTTCTAAGGAACGTCCATATTTTATTTTTGGAACAGCCTATCTTAAGTGTATACGAGTAAAATGTCAATTTGTATACATTTATATTTATTTTCTTTAAAAACCTTTAAATTCGCGTTTCTCTACACAGTATTCCATATTTTTGCAATATTTGCAAGTGCTGTAATTTTCATTTCCTCTGCCTGCTGGCCANGTTTCTCTACACAGTATTCCATATTTTTGCAATATTTGCAAGTGCTGTAATTTTCATTTCCTCTGCCTGCTGGCCAGCTCTCGAATGTTTCAGTAAATACATGCATTATTTCTCCGCAGTTTATTCTAGAGTAAGCTATTTCCAAAATACTTGGTCTTGAATCTGGATTCCGTACGGGCCGCAGGTGTATTGGTCAGACTACTCGTCCCCCACCACGACGAACCGGCGGGTAGCTCCCGGATTTTCGCAAATGGGAATCGTGCCGGACGATGCAGCTGGTCGGCGGGATTTCTCAGGGATCTCTCCGGTTTCCTCCGTCGTTTCATTCCGGCGCTGCTCCATACTCACCTCGCTTCACCCTCATCGACTCTCAAGACCTCATTGTTAAGATCCTCCCAGATCTCTCCAGTCTCCGATGGGTTACGTCACGAATTTTGGTTCCACTTATTATTTCTGCCTTTGACTTTCCTTAAAACTTGTGTGCCAGTAACGTGAAATCAGAATACATACAAAATAAATAAGAGGCACTTTTTGTTAAATTATAACAGACGCTTCTAATGATGCGGGATTATAAGTTGGTATTCAAACATGTTTTAGTCCACTCCTAGTAGCTATTTGCCATGGGCTGTGCTATATAAGCAAAAAATTGTTTACTTCCATTTAAAATTACGCATATTTCCCTAAACAGGTAAAGCAAAAATTACTTGCCTTCCTAATTATAACGGACTCCATCATCCTCTTCGTTTCTCATAACATATAATTAGAGGTCTGTAAATCAAACGAATGCCTTGGGCTCCAGATTAGGCTTTAGAGACATGCGGATTTTTTCGTTTCTCTCATCTAACCGTAATTAATTTCGCAAGCTCTGGAGTATAGTGAGTCCATAATAAAAAGAAACTGAGAAGAAAGTGGCGTACTCATTTACGCTATAGCCAGTGAGAAAAAACTTTAACTTCTTTACATGAAAATATTAATTGTTATCACTGTTAATATACTGGGCTGACTTTAATCTGCAGCCAGTTCTTCCTTATCGCTACCAGATTTTGTCGACTCATTTATCGCCTAACTAAGGACAATAACCAAATTATCTTTTATTGATCTGACTGGGAGACGAATTTTTGTCACAAATGACGTAATGAAATTTGCTTTTAAACTGACGAAAGTACCNTTATTGATCTGACTGGGAGACGAATTTTTGTCACAAATGACGTAATGAAATTTGCTTTTAAACTGACGAAAGTACCTATGATATTATTTGCATGTGTTTATTAACTGTAGCCGCTGAACGGAGTTGTGAAGTCCAGCATAAAAGATTAAACAATAAACTTGGAGCATGCAAATGAAAATATGCACTAAAGTACTTCTACTATTTCGGAATACTGTTTTCAAAGAATAGATAATATTTTGTTGTCATTAGCCGGTATTGTTCTCCATCACAGTATTTATGTTATGGTCTAAATACAAAGTGTTGTGAGTAAGGATATTTTACTCTCACTTATATGACTGGTTGAATAAANGATGTTATGGTCTAAATACAAAGTGTTGTGAGTAAGAATATTTTACTCTCACTTATATGACTGGTTGAATAAATTTGTTTGTTTTTCCAACAGAAACAAACAAAATACCAAGCACGAAATTAAATTAAGAATAAGATTTCCTCTTTACTTTGCATTACAATATTATTTATAATGGTTTACATGTTTTAATAAATTCTATATAGCTATGCATACACACATCGAAATTACGTAACTAAAATACCTCAGNAATGGTTTACATGTTTTAATAAATTCTATATAGCTATGCATACACACATCGAAATTACGTAACTAAAATACCTCAGTATAAATAAACGTTTTTGGTATAACTGAATTGGATTTCGGTTTTTATTTATTCTTGTTGGTTCTAAATCCTGACTAGTTGAGACTTAATTGTTAAAATAAATTTAAATAAAATTTCTGTAAATTATATAATTTGTAATATTCAGAATGTTGCAACAAAATTGCATTTCAATATTTCGGGGAAATATTCCTCACATATGGAGGAAGAAAAAACATTATACGAACATAGGTCCGTAAAAGGTTCGTTTCTTTACTACAGCTAGTAATACATAACGGACACTATGGCCCGCTTACTGGATCATGTAAATGTGTAATGCCACCACTGCTGTAATCGGCAGTCTCATACCTTGGCCCCCAAGGAGCTCTGATTTGAATCCACTAGACTTTTACTTGTGTATGCAACCCCAGTGGACGGTGTGAAAACCCTTCGTAACCGTATTGTGGCAGACTGCGAACAATTATGAATTCTCCAGGGATTCATCAACGTATCCCTGAGTCCATGTAACTGCGGGGTGATACTGATGAATGGCATTTTGAACATTTCCTTTAGTCTGTAATGTGCTGACGATGAGCTTTCACACATGTGTAACTAATTTCTGTGCAGTTTCTAATGTTCTATGGTGAAGTGTCGTGGTTCGCAGTGTCGTGTACCATGTAAATAAACGCTGCGATTGAATTCAACAACAACATGATCCAGACCGCAGGCCATACACTGTACGTTATGTATTACGACCTGTAGTAAAGAAACGAAGCGTTTACGGACCTATGTTCATTTAATATTTTTTTAACCTCCAGATGTGTGGAATATTTCCCCGAAATATTGACATGCCAATTTTGCAACATCTGTATATACAGGATATCTCATTTATCTTGACCACCAACAATAACTCCATACCGGGGCTCAAAATGATAACGTGCTTCATACAAAAAGTTGATTACTGGAAGGGATAAATAATAGTGCTGGTGAGTCAGCCTTATAGCATTTTGTATTACTGAGATACTAAAGCTAACATCAGGTTTTTAAATGGCGCCGTTTATATATTGGTCTAAAGGTCAATGAAGTTCGTCAAGACCTATTTAAACATGTAGAAAAATGTACATTTTCATAACATGAACACTAAATACGACACACAAAATGGGATCTCTACTGCCCGTTTGTAGTACTATCCGTGAGGGTACTGTGAGGGGTAGAACATTCACATTAGATGTTCAAAGTGGTGACCGTTGCAGCGATACACAAGTTCAGTCACTGAATGAATGACAACACTGATTCCTCCAATGTTGCCTGCTGAAGAGCATTACAAGCATGCACAATACGTTCTTGCATGTTCTCTGGAGTTGTCTGAATATCTCGATAGTCAGAACCTTTGAGGTAACCCCAAATAAAACTGTACAGAGGGTTAAGGTCAGGAGACTGAGCAGGCCACTGAATTGCTCCTCCATCACCAATCCACTTACCAGGATATTTTCGATCCAGAACACGACGTTTATACACGGCATTATTTGATGGGCATCCATCGTGCTGTTACCATATTATCATTCTATTACTTAGAGGTATATCCTCCAGAAGACCAGGAAGATTGTTTGTATAAAGGTGGCATACTCCCTGCCGTTTCTGTTACCGTTCACAAAATGAGGCCCTATAACATTATTGCCAATCATTCCACACCAGACGTTAACTCTCCGTTGACGCTGATGGTCCACCTGTCTAAATCATCGTGGGTACTCGACGGCCCAATAATGCATGTCGAGGTGGAGAATGACGATTCATCGGTAAAAAGAACATCCGGAAAAAAATTTCGGGTTGGTGATACACGATTCTGAAAATAATTCCCGTACAATGCTTAGTGAAAGTGGACATGATAGAGATGGAACGTATGACGCTTAAGAATGCGATGTGCACACGTTTTCGTAATGCCAATTTCGGCTTGAAGTTGGCGTGTGGTGACGTGTGTATTGATTGCTACAGCAGCGAGAACAGCAACTTTAGTAGCTTCATCTGTGCGAGTTCTCTACGATTGCGTTGCTGTGGGTTCAAATTGTCCGTTTAACAAAGCTTTACAACGATAAGGGGAAACATCCGTCTGGATGGTGGGGTCTTGTCAGAGTATCGCTCTCTGTAGAGTTTCTCCGCCTGACTAGCATTACGCCGACCTTCAACAGACTGAACGACGAGTGAGCAAATCAAGCTATTGATAATTGTAATAACAGAACTCTGTGTGTGTGTTTCAGTACACCTTACTTGAACGCACTACACTGCAATGTAAAATAATACGAATGCATTCATCTGCTAACTTATATTCTCCACAGATGAGCAGCATTTCTACCTTCTCGTTGTTGCAGTACATTTCCATGTCGACAATTCTCACCTTGCAGTGTACTGTATTCGACTGCACATGGATGACTGATTGAGTATTCGTCATATAATGTGTGTTCCTTTGTTTCCTCTAAGCGCAACCTCTGTGGAATGGGGTGCGCAACTCTGGGTACCTGCACTGTTTACATCACCTCTACATCAAATGCAGAGATACAACGTCATACGGTACTGTAACATGCGGTGCAATCGTGCCGCAATGTATCACATTACGGGTCTTCTTGAACCATTATGAGTCCCAATGACTGTGGCAGTTTTTAACGATCTGTTTATTAGACTGGTACATTGTGGTACATTTTTTAATAGGTCTTGATGAGCTTCATTGAACTTAAGACGAATAAAAACTTATACTAATACTCGTATCTCACTATTACATAATGCTACAAAGTTCGCTAAGCAGTAGTATTATTTACCCCTTCGAGTTATATAAATTTTGTATGAATTACTTTTTTTCATTTGGAACCCCGGTACGGATTATTTGTGGGTGGTCAAGATAAATATATATAATATAGTTTACAAACAGTATATATATTTTAAAGTATACACGTAGCCTTCAACAATCAAATTTGCCGATAAAAAATTTAGTTTCTTCCCCAAGACATTGTAATCGCGTTAATGAGAATAAAAGTTATGCATTAACGAATTTATTATATACATTGTTATTTTTAATGGGAATTATAAGAATTAATTTTGAATGTCAATGCTCTATTATAAATGAGTTTTTTTTCTTCTGTGAAATGACTTATAAATTCATCATTATCAGCTACTCCTGTGTGTCTAACATGAGATACTTTCTGCTCACATCAATTTATGAAATTTTAATGGACATGTGTTGTTATTATTAGTCCATAGCATGCCAATTTGAGTACGATTTACATTCAATTCGTTCATCTGAGACAATTTTAAAAGCTGTTACTCCCAAGTTATTCCACACATACATCCGGAGATGGCACTCTTATTTTGAACTCAACAATGTTACCTGAAAACATAATATTTTTGTACGGTAGATAATCAATTGCCATTAACAAATTAAATTGTGTTCTCAGTGTTATTAAGGAAAACGCCCCCTTTTCAAAGAAGTTGATAGTAAATCTATTTATAGAGTCGTGAAACGCCTGCTTATGTGCAATACTCAAGTTCATGTGTAGCGAGTGTTGTCTTCTTACAATAATTATTAGTCTTCTTCAATATATATTTACATAAACGCTCATTTATTAAGCCATAAATAATATATATCAAAGGGAAAATACGTGCTAGACACTTGATTCCCTTGCCTAGCGCAAAGTGGTGACAAAGGACGATTGAATAATGGGAGGTAGGTGACTTGTTCCACTGCTACACTCCATTTAAAACGAGTACCTAGAAAATTATGTCTTAAGTATTTAAAGATCAGCGACACATATAACAGTATTTTTTTGGCTGGGATGGTTCCGTAATATAGGCCACGGCCAAATCTTTCTATTTGCTTGACAAAAAGGAGCCGAAAAAATAAAAACTTTAATCCCCATTTTATATACTGAATTTTTTCTACGGGAAGGTAATAAGTGGGTGGGTTGGCAGACAAGGTCTAGAAAAGTGAGATTTTCAGAAGCTAGAAGCCATGAAGAAGTGGTAGGCCCTGCGGCACGGCCTAGGATAAGATCCATGCCTGATATACTTGTCAGTTCTTTGAGGCATCTTGATGGGCTTTCTTAAATACTTGGTACGCTCGTAACAGTCACAATTTTTTACTGCACTTTCTCATTCCTGACAATTATTGCTGTCATGGTTGTAATATCACATTACCTGTATAAGTTCCATCGTTCCTCATTGTACTTTGATAGGAGGGTTAAACCTCGTAACGAATCATGTTGCAGCAATCAGTGTGTTACAGCCACTGATCCTCTGTAACGCTCCGCATGAGTTTCTATCAAATATTAATACTTAGTTCTGGAATTGTCGGGTCCATAATGCCAGCTCAGTTGTGAATACGGTACATAAGTAAGCACGTCGGCAACTGACTAATGACATCCACTCAAGTTTGTAAAATACAGCATTAGTACATCTCCAGATAGCATTGTATCCCATTATGTGCGTTTTAAAATAGATATATTTTTTCTTGATGACCTATACTACCCAGAAATTTCATGATATGTCTTAATGCTAATGACAAAAAANAAATAGATATATTTTTTCTTGATGACCTATACTACCCAGAAATTTCATGATATGTCTTAATGCTAATGACAAAAAAAGGTTCATATAGAATAAAATGTGAAACTGCTCTCAACAAAATAAGTCCCTTAATTTTGGTTAATATTGAAAGAAAAATATTTGGTTTCTCTAAAATTGTAANACTGCTCTCAACAAAATAAGTCCCTTAATTTTGGTTAATATTGAAAGAAAAATATTTGGTTTCTCTAAAATTGTAACTTTCACCAGAATAACTTTTATGCCAGCTTGAAAATAAAAACTAAGTAGTGAAAATAACTGTAAAATTTAATTACATGATTAGTAGACAACATGTGTTTAATTAATTATTTATATTTTTGCAAATACTACTGATGAAATACTATTTTAGTTTAATACATTGACGTGTGACGGATTAGGAGTATAAGTGCGGCGTTGCCACCCAACCCTTCCTCCCGCCAGCATAACCAGTGTAGGGGCTTAGAGAGACACGTGGCAATCGTCGTCACCACAGGGAAAGGTCAAGCCGAGAAAGATGCGCGTGCCGGCTATTAAACGTGCCCTGCTGCGTAGTTCACCCCCCTTCACCCTCCCTTCCTCTAGCAAGCCCGTGAGATTTATTGAACGCTGAGATATCACAAGATAATCATGTGTATTTTGCCTGAAGTCAAAATATACGCACCGAGAAACAGCTGACAGAGTAAGCTATAGAAAGGATGTCACCTCCCCCCCCCCACCAACCTTCAGGAACCAGGGCACGTTTTTGAAATGCAGTGTTCTGCTGCCTACCACCGCCCTCCCCCCTCTCGCCACAAGAAGGCGACACGTACCGACAATTAGGCAGGGAGGCGAGATAGCATATAAGCCTCTTTGCGTGAAGATTCGAGAAAGTTCTTTATTACCGAGCCGAGAGGTTAGTTCGAGAGTCAGAGGAGTAATCAGTAGACCTTCGAGCAGAAGAGTTGCATATCGCCGCGCAGAGAGAGAGCAGCCACGCCGCGGGCGGCCGGGGGCATATCGGCCCCCGGCGTCAACAGTACCTCAGTACGTCAGTAGAACAGCAGTCCAGTGAGATGGCAGCAAATGCGGGCCTTTGCCAAGGCCGGCCACATCGCCGGAGCTCACCCACCGCAGACCACAGACCAGCGCCAACAGCAGAGTTAAGTATCAAGTCACCAGCCAGAGAAGCCCCCCTCCACCATGACGTGACCACCACTTAATACGAGTAGCCAAATTACAGTACCGCACCACAGCAGTGTTCCTGTATGTTTTTTTTATAACTCGAGACAATATATCCATCCTTAAAAATGAAAAACCAAAAGACTACATTATTGAAATACCCTCAACCTTCAGGTACCTTTTAGTCTGTGCTTGGAGGAATTATCTCCGACCCTATGAACCACTCTTGTGTGCCACAGGTGGGGAATAGCATCAAGTTTATTTGGCGCACAACAGTAGCACCGTCAAGTTAAATTGGCACCCTGACGAGTGGCGTAGCAGTAACATTATTAAATTATTAAAAAATTTATTTAATTTTTTGGTTGCATGTATTAATAAATTCCCGTCCAGAAATGTATTTAATTGTCTAATGTTGACACAAACGAATCCTAGTAAATATTTAGGCTACACTGAGAGAAATATTTTGTTTAAAACACCAAAGCATTTATTAAACATTATTTGTTTATATTAAACATTATTTTGTAAGCTGAACTAATATGCTCTCGCTCCAAAAACACATGAAAACGTACTCTTAAACAAAATACAGAATTTAAAAATGATTTGTTCCAACCTCGTGTGCTTGTATATGGAACTTACGATCATTTTACGAAAGCATCTAATNAGAATTTAAAAATGATTTGTTCCAACCTCGTGTGCTTGTATATGGAACTTACGATCATTTTACGAAAGCATCTAACTAATTGGTTTAGTTGCTTTAAAATTATAAATATTACGTAGTCAACAAAATATTTCGTTTGGAGTAAATAAGTATTTCGTTAACATACATGTCAAGTATTTCAGAATTTGTGGCGGCAACAAAATAATCATGAACCATTTGTACCAGCATTTATTTACACTGAAGAGCCAAAACAACTGGTACAACTATCTAATATCATGTAGGGCATCCCGCGAGCCGCAGAAGTGCCGCAAGACGACGTGGCATGGACTCGACTAATGGCTGAAGGTATGCAGGAGGCAATTTACACCATGAATCGTGCAGGGCAGTCCACATATCCATAGGAGTGCGAGGTGGCGGAGATCTCTTCTGAACAGCACGTTACAAGGCATCCCAGATATGCTCAATAATGTTCATGTCTGGAGATTTAGGTGGACAAAGGAAAGGGTCTAAAGTCAGAAGAGTGTTCCTGGAGCCACTCGGTAGCAACTCTCGATGTGTGGAGTGTCGCATTGTCCTGCTGGAATTCTCCACGTCCGTCGGAATGTACAATGGACATGAATTGGTGCAGGTGATCGGATAGGATGCTTACGTATCTGTTACCTGTCAGAGTCGTATCTAGACGTATCAGGGTTCCCATTTCAGGCCAACTGCAGACGCCCCATACTATGACAGAGCCTCCACCAGCTTTAACATTCCCCTGTTGACATGTAGGTTCCATGGATTCATGAGGATGTCTCCATACCTGTACACCTCCATCTGCCCGATGCAATTGTAAACGAGACTGGGCAGACCAGGCAACGTTTTTCCAGTCAACAGCAGTCCAATGGCAGTGTTGGCGGGCCCAGGCGAGGCGTGAAGCTTTGTGTCGCGCAGTCAACAACGGTACACGAGTGGGCCTTCGGCTCCGAAAGCCCATATCAATGATGGTCCGTTGAATAGTTCGCACGCTGGCAATTGTTGATGCCCCAGCATTTAAATCTGCGCCAATTTGAGAAAGTGTTACATCTCTGATACGTTTAATGATTCTCGTCAGTCGTCGTTTGTCCCGTTCGTTTGCGATATTTTTCCGTCAGCAGAGATGTCGAAGATTTGATTTTTTTACCGGATTCCCGATATTCACTGTACACTCGTGAAATGGTCGTACGCGAAAGTCCAAATTTTATCGCTACCTCGGAGATGATATGTCCCATCTCTCGTGCGCCAACTATAACACCACGTTCAAACTCACTTAAATCTTTATAACCTGCCATTGTAGCAGCAGTGACCGATCTTGCAACTTTTTTTTTTAACTAACTACTCTAAAACTAAGTGTTATATGAGCCCACGGTAGGGACGGGAGGTAAGTAAGTCTCAGGNAACTAACTACTCTAAAACTAAGTGTTATATGAGCCCACGGTAGGGACGGGAGGTAAGTAAGTCTCAGGGCTAAGCCCCATACGCCTACAAGGAAGGGAGTATCATGCAAGGAGACATGTATCACGGCAAATAGGGATTGGGCTGCCATGGCCAGATTGTGGCCATGACAACCTCCCTAAGTGTACTTGTAGCTAAATTATAATTAGAAGAGAAAGGGAACAACCAGCATAGTCACCGTAAAAACCCTTTCGACAGGAAAGAATTAAAAATTGTTTCATGCATTATCATGATTAACAGAAAATGCTACAGGAGACAGAGAACAGGAATCATGCTCTTTATTATGATAGGAAATAGTAGAGAGGGGCGGGTAACTTTCCTTCAATTGGCACTGGTTTAACCAGAGTAACAATTGCGCNCCCATATCAATGATGGTCCGTTGAATAGTTCGCACGCTGGCAATTGTTGATGCCCCAGCATTTAAATCTGCGCCAATTTGAGAAAGTGTTACATCTCTGATACGTTTAATGATTCTCGTCAGTCGTCGTTTGTCCCGTTCGTTTGCGATATTTTTCCGTNAAGTGTTACATCTCTGATACGTTTAATGATTCTCGTCAGTCGTCGTTTGTCCCGTTCGTTTGCGATATTTTTCCGGCAGCAGAGATGTCGAAGATTTGATTTTTTACCGGATTCCCGATATTCACTGTACACTCGTCAAATGGTCGTACGCGAATGTCCAAATGTTATCGCTACCTCGGAGATGCTATGTCCCATCTCTCGTGCGCCAACTATAACACCACGTTCAAACTCACTTAAATCTTTATAACCTGCCATTGTAGCAGCAGTGACCGATCTTGCAACTTTTTTTTTTTAACTAACTACTCTAAAACTAAGTGTTATATGAGCCCATGGTAGGGACGGGAGGTAAGCGCGTCTCAGGGCTAAGCCCCATACGCCTACATGGAAGGGAGTATCATGCAAGGAGACATGCATCACTGCAAATAGGGATTGGGCTGCCATGGCCAGATTGTGGCCATGACAACCTCCGTAAGTGTACTTGTAGCTAAACTATAATTAGAAGAGAAAGGGAACAACCGGCATAGTAACCGTTAAAACCCTTTCGACAGGAAAGAATTAAAAATTATTTCATGCATTATCATGGTTAACAGAAAATGCTACAGGAGACAGAGAATAGGAATCATGCTCTTTATTATGATAGGAAAGAGTGCTAGTAGAGAGGAGCGGGTAACTTTCTTTCAATTGGCACTGATTTAACCAGAGTAACACTTGCGCATCACTCTGGTGCGGGGAGAGCGCAATTGGGCAGGTCCCCCTCTCCCCAACCCCCCGAATCCGAATCCCCAGTGGATCCTGAAACTTAAACGAAAAATAGAATTAGCTGTCGGTGAGTACCAGCAAGCTAGCACAAACAGACTTTTTCATAATCCTTCACGACATGGTAATTACCTGAAAGAAGAGGTTAATCTTAGCCTAATTAACCTATAGCAACTTTTCCAGACGCTTGTTGTCTTATATAGGCGCTGCCGACCGCATCGCGTTTCTCTGATTAGTTCCATATCTCTTTTATTTGCATATGCATGCCTATACCAGTTTTTTTGGCTCTCCAGTGTTGTTGGCTATAGGATAAGCCCATCAGTTGACTGCCTTGTTTCAAATTCACGGCTTGAGCAGTTTGTTTATTATTACAATTGCAATGACATTAATGGTGTTTGTTGGTGTACTTGCTGACATTTAACACTGGTTCAATAAGACCTAATAAAACAATTGCAAAAGAAAATAAAGTAATGCTGTAAAACTTGAAATTAGTTGACGTAAACAATATGAACTATGAATAAATGTTATAAGTAGGAAAATGTAACTTTACTAAGCAAACGGTCACCATTGTTGATGTCGTAAGGCTGGTTTTCATAGTGACTTTTGCAATGGGGATGCGCGCCACATTCGGTACGCATCTTGTTTTGGCAGGAAAACGAGATTCTCAAACGATTAGCGAGTTATTTGCATGCTGGTTACAGTTGCTACCGCTCTCAATTTTACGAAAGACCTCGACCTACCCTACACGACTCGCAACCCGTTAACATCTCCTCGTAATCGTAAAAATGGTGCACGCCTTACATCATTTCGATGATTGAGAACAATGCACTGGCTGATACGGCTATTTTTATGTGGTGAAATACTGTTCTTTACTCACGCTAATGAAAGGATATAAAATAATACAGAAAATTTAAAAACTCACCGCAAAAACCAATGGTTTATATACGATTATATGTATCTGTTACTCGTTTGTCTTATCATAGTTAAATGAAGCATAAGTATTTTTATAATGGCTACCAAGTAAATATGTTTAAAAAATCTCCGTTAAATTGGAAATATAACTAGTATCATATATATTTCTACATTTTCCGAGTATGTTTTTTTATAGGAGGGGAACTTTCGTTGTTTTTGCTACTATTTTGGACAAAAATAATAATAAGTTCCGTATTGTAAGAACTGCAAAGAGTAAAATATTTTAAAAAAATATTCTGGATCGGGATTTGAAAATTTTCAGAATATCATAATCGTGTTAATCTAACCCTGCTAGCATAACCACAAGACTATCAAGCACATCTAGCTAAAACTGTAGAATTTCCATTATAATATAATTTCCGTGTTTTCTATTACGATTCATATTGTTGATTAATGTCGTTTGATGTAGGTTTTTGTGTTCGTTTTTTTTAATTTTAAAGTACTAGTTTTACAACTGTACGTCACAATAGAGAAAATAATGCCTCGGTAGTATATATAGAATATATTGTGAAAAATTAAAATTTCATAAGCACATTTACGTTTCATTTTCCGTTATTATTGACGTTATTACCATACATATCTATTAAAAATTGTTTTAAACTACGCATGTACTCTTCGGCGAATCCATTTCAGTTAAAACCTTGATGCTAACCGCCGATATCTGGAAACCTACTTTGCAATTGTAGCCTAGTACACAGAGCTCAGAAAATCAAACTCCCAAACTCCTCGCGAAAGAGGGACTAACAAACTTCGTTCATTAGTTCAAGCTTGGTTTACAAGATATTTAAGAGAGCCTTAAGGGACAGTCCCCTCTTTTACGCGAGGAGTTTGCGGGACCGCAAACTAAATGTTTAAGAATACCACCCTAAGACGTAGCCTTTAGGTAAATATTTGTCCCTTACATTTCTTTTTTATAATAACCTAAACTGTAATATACGAACGGTCATACAAATGCATAGATACACCAACCAAATCTTACACGTTTGGGGCAACCAAATGAGACCCAAAATAAATAATGATTTGATTAGCAACAAAATCTTTGAATGCCCCTACAGGAAGAATTGATTTGGTTGCGCCAAGAAATGTTGATTTATTCAAAAAAAATTTTTACTCAGTGTATAATGCCTACACATGCCTGTGTACAAAGCCTACGCATTTCAAAATGACGAAGGAATTTTATCGGTAGTTTTTGGCAATAGTGATTACACACGCGAAGATGAAGCCAGCGTTTGAAAAACCAAGTATTCAGGTTGAAGAAAATCAAACTTCGGTTGAATTTCATAACTTTTTCCTCTTGTTTCCACACGTTGACCTCTTTCCAGTTTCCATCGCGCCGCGTCCGCTGGGGACGGAAAAGCAAATTGCGTAGCTTGGGTGCGATGCCCTCCGAGGAAGAACGACGAAAAAAGAATTTCCTTCCGTTCGTTGTTTCGCATTCCGCTGGGCGATTGTATTTTTTTCTTTCTTTTTTTTTTTTAGCCCATCCTCTCTCCCGGCAGTATTGTGTGCGCGGTGGTGGAAAAGAAAATTCGGCAGATTGGGGAAGGAGGATGTGGTGGGGGGATAGGGGGCTCGTCTTGGGAATTGAAACATTTTCCCACGCGGGGCGCCACTTCTTCCCTGGGATTGGGTTTATAGGTCGTGGGCGCGGGAGAAACATTGGAGCGAAAGATTACGAGCGTGGATAGAAGTTGCGAGGAAGAAAGTAAAACTAATGATGAAAGTCTCCAAAATGTACCTGATGCGTTTTGGAAAAATCGCTTAAGATATTCTGTTATATTTATTTACAGTTCCTTTAATCCCGTGTGAATCGTGAGATCGCAAGTGACGACATGCAATGAGCAACATATCCGCCAGAAGTGAAACGCAATATTTTACATGCACCTGAATGTAATATCCTCGCGATAAAACTTTACGAATGAGATAAGTAACTAAACAGGCCATTATGGCTTCATGCGCCTTTCGCACATGAGGATGTGAAACGCCCAAAATTAATTTGGGATGGATATACGAATTTTATCAAGATATAGAAAACAAGATTTTCTGTACTGACAAGACAGTTTCTGAATTCATTCCGTGTATCCGTCTTGAACGAGCTATGTCTCTACTTAATTGCGCAGGTGCAATGTCTTCTTAAATTAATTTTTCTGCAAACAATGTATATCTGAAAATAGTATGCGGGCGTGAGTTGACAATTTTTTAAAAATATTTTCAAAGTACAGTTTTGCTGAAAAGAGAATTTGTCAACTTTCATTACGTCGGCAAACAGACCCCGTGCCGTGCAATACAACCGTTCCAGTAATAACGTAGTCTCGGAGTGGACACCGCGAGAAAATAATTATTTTCGCATCGTTGTACTTGAACGATGCACTACCATACCAAACTTTCATTCTATGATTAATTTAGATGTAATTGGCCACTGCACTGTTAAAAAAGAGAATGACGGACCACTGAAGATCTTTGGCGAATGTTGACAATGAAGTCCGCGTCTCGACACTACTGCTGCGCCCTCGTGTAGCTTGTCATTTGTCTTCGTTCTGATACATGCCGGTTATCCGTCACACTATGCACCTACTCGTAGAATATTACAAGACATTCGAAAAGTGTTAAAAGTATTTAACGCATTTTCAAGGATTTCATTTGTCTCACTCTTGTACGTGAATGGAAACAACTATTGAGTAACGATCCGTATGCTCCGGGCTCCAAACTACATCACTGCGGTATTATGACAGCAATTTAATGGGAATTTCCATGATGACAAACTTTCAAAAATCTTGCAATATACAGTGACTGATCTTACCAATGTAAAACTGGCGTCTCACAAACGAAATAGATAAACGAAGAAGGGAAAGTGCTAGGCTAATGAAGAGAATAGTCAGCTGGAAGCATGGGAATTTCGCCACCATTTACAAAACTTATGGTCAAAATACAAAGATCTTAAATTCGGTAATGATTTTACTTGTAATCACTCTGTGCTTAGAATATATATGTAAAATATCTATTTATTGAGACGATGGAATAAAAATCTCAACTGTATGTGTTACTGTATGTGTTGTTGACATAATAACTTGCTGTGCACCGCTAGTCTTTGATTTTGTGACATTTTAAAGTGTACGATGCTTCCATAAAAAAAACGTGTCTCAACGTGGATAGTAGACTATCCTGGAATATTTACTTACGACGGGAACATTTTATTCTGTCAAGTTTGTGAGGAAAATGTTTCGTGCATGAAAAAATGTCAAATATAACGGCATGTTAATACAAATCTTCATATCGCAGCGTTAAACAAGAAGGGTCCACGACAACTTATTTTATCTGCGGCAAGTAGCAGTGCCTCTACTTCTAAAGGCAAACAAAATAATGAGTTTTGCTTGGATTTATGTGAAGCATTGCTTGCAAGTAATATTCCTGTTTACAAACTATCAAATCCTAATTTCATACGTTTTCTAGCAAAACATTGTTTGAATCAAAATATACCAGATGAATCAACATTACGTAAAAATTACATACCAACAATTTACCAAAATGTCTCGAAATAAATACGGAATGACCTCAAAGATAGCATTGTATGGATTTCAACTGACGAAACTACAGACAGTTGCGGCCGTTATATTGTGAATCTGATAATAGGAATATTGAAACTAGAGCCTTCTTGTTATTATTTGGTGGTCTGCAAAGAACTTGACAAGACAAATCATTCTACCATCCCCAGATTTGTGAATGAGGGTATAAACCAAATATTTCTAGATCCTTCTGTAGATGAAAGAGAGTACATATTTCTCTCAAATGCAGCCCCCTATATGATCAAGGCAGCCAAATCCCTCAAAGTATTTTATTATAATTTGATTCCATGTCACCTGCTTTGCCCACGGAGTTCATCGACTCGCCGAAGCAGTACGATGCACGTTTGGAAATGTAAATAAATTGATATCGTCAACAAAGAAGGTATTTTACAAGGCACCCATTCTCATTAAAGCCTATAAAGAAAAATTTCCTACTGTGCCTTTACCACCTGAACCAGTGGTGACCCGATGGGGAACGTGGCTTGAAGCTGTACTGTTTGACAATAAACCTTTCGATACCATTAAAGGTGTAGTAAATAGCTTCGACAGCGCAGATTATTTGGCAGTTTGTCATTGCCAGGTAGCATTTGAAGACTCTTCTATTAAAAAGAAANTAGCTTCGACAGCGCAGATTATTTGGCAGTTTGTCATTGCCAGGTAGCATTTGAAGACTCTTCTATTAAAAAGAAAATTTCTCGGATTAGCATAGATTTTTTTCACATATCGAAGAGTATTAAGAAGCTTGAAACTCATTGATAGACGTTGAATAAATCCATTCAGTTGATAGGTAAAATCCGCCAAATGAACTCAGAATTGCCAGAAATTTTCCTGCATAAATTTAAAGAAAAGTTTGAAAAAATTGTACACAACAACCCCAGCTTTGACTCAGACGATATCTGCTAATAAAACACCCAAATTCAAGAATTGCCCGGTAAACTCGGTGGACGTGGAACGTTCCTTTTCCACTTACAAAAATATTTTAAGTGATAGAAGGTACAACTTTACAACTGCTACTATCGTTCGGCACTGTCTTTGCATTGTTTCATAGCACTGATTTTGCCATATCGCTGTCACCATGTCGCTGTCGCCAAGTTGCTGTCATCGCATTTCTGTCGTCGCTTTGCTGTCGCCTTGTAGCTGTCGTCATGTGGTTGCTGCAACTCAGCTATCACCGCACCACCACGTCCCATAGAGCACACAGGCATCCAAATAACATCTGACGGATGTCACTCTTTGATACTCAGGATATACAAGCACATCCAAGATTAGCAAACTATATTCAAAAGACAACCAAAAGATATCCACATGTCCGCTCAGTATCCAAAAAGCGATATAGATATTTTTGATTTCCTATATACATCTTTAGATGTAGATACTTGCCTTAAGTAATGGCAATTGGTGGTTTTGTAATATCTAATGGATATCCTGTATGTNCATCTTTAGATGTAGATACTTGCCTTAAGTAATGGCAATTGGTGGTTTTGTAATATCTAATGGATATCCTGTATGTGGTACAAACTGGTATTTACTACTTGATGTACAAAGGATATACATTAGAGATGCACTGTAGGACTTAGATGACTTTTAGATATTGTGAGTATAATTAGGATATCCTGTGCTATGTGGGGTGGCAGACAGATCCCTTTTTTTTTAGACACTTTCATGTGGCGTTCTCCATTAGGTCAGTGAAGGGCTGCTTTCCCAGTTCCACGGTCAGCAGGCTACTAGCGTGAAGCGCGCAGACACACGACACACACACACACACACACACACACACACATGTGGCAGTGGAGCCTTCCCCCACCCTTCCTTCAACCCCACTGCCCCTACGCCGTCGAGCTTTGCAATTAGCAATGCAGATTATCGTTACCCGCTGCTCCATCGAGGGCCACTTTACCAACGGCCGGTCAAACACCGTCCTCTATCGCCTCTGTCGACACACTGCTGCTGGCATTTAGGTTTCACCTCGTATGTTAAAGGCCGTTGCAAAGAGAGAAAAAATTATTTTATACGTTTACAAACACCGTTCAGTTTGTACTATACACACCACATTTAATACCATTTCCAACGAACAACAAAAATTGTGTTGTGTGGTTTTCCCAATTTTATAATTCCTGGCAAAACTTTTTACTAATACAAACATTTTCAGAAGTATAATCCAAATAAAATGTTCCGTGTTTTGTAATTGCATTATCAAACAAACAAAACAAAAATCGATTAAACTAGGGCAAGAAAGACATGTTGTTATATTCCTTCGATTTTCTATTTTATTTTACTGGAAATTGATAGTCTACAAAAGGAAAAAATTTCTTAACAAGACATTTCTTTTTCTTGCAACGGTCATCCATAATTCGGTTTGGAACTGGTCATGCATACTTCGGTTTGCAACAGGTCATCCATCCTTTTGTATGGAACTACTTGTCCATGCTTAGGTCTGGAACTGATATAATTTTGGTCGTCGCCCTCCCACTTTACCACCCGCATTTCTGCTAAAGCAACCATGCGCGCAGATTTCCGGTTGGGGGTGGAGCAATACAATACACTCTTACAGTTATACAGATATACAGGATCAGTGAAAAATAATACCCCAATTTTGAAAGTCTATAATATAAAAACAGAACTTTCTAGAACTTCCATTGACCAATCAAATGAATCGTGGAACCGCGAAGTTTTTTTTATTATACATTCATAAATGTTCAATGTGACCACCATGAGCAGCACAAACGCCATGTACGCGATAATCAAACTCGTTCGACGTTCTTATCAGCAGGTATGGTGTTTCGGTTTGGATGGCATTCGTAACGCTCGGTTTGAGGTGGTGAGGAGGAAGTGAGCTCGCATTCGACACGTCAATGTGAAGGGAACGGCCTGATGTTTCCTTCATGTGCTGAGAGATGACACTGGGAGCGTCTGTCGTCGCACTATGAGCGTGTGTTGTGTGTTAGTCCGCATCACGATGGCGACGGAAAAACAGAAGGCATTCTATGTTATTCAGTTTAATAAATGTGAATCGGGTACGATTGTTCTACGTGAATTTCGTCGCAAATATGGACATCGTCCTCCCGATAGGTGCAGTATCGTATGTTAGTTTCGTCAGTTCTGTGACACAAGGTGCCTTTGCAAAGAAAAAAGTTCCAGGCGGCCGCGTGTGACCGAAGAGAATGTGCAACGGATTCAACAAGCGTTCTTTCGCTGTCTGAGAAAATCAACTCGACAAACTAGCCGGGAAATTCAAATACCTCAATCGACGGTATGGACAGTATTGCGAAAGTGATTGCGGTACAAAGCATACAGGTTACAGCTTGTACAGGCTCTTACCGAAAGGGATAAAGAACTGAGACGTGATTTCTGCGCTTTCGTTCTTGCCCAGAACGAGGTAGACGATGCCTTCATGTCTAAGCTGGTTTTTAGCGATGAAGCGACATTCCATACAAATGGTAAGGTAAACCGGCACAACGAGCGGATATGGGGTCAGGAGCCTCCACATGAAACCACCGAACACTAGCGCGCTTCCCCCAAAGTGAACGTATTTTGCGCTGTATCCAAATACACTGTATTCGGCCCTTTCTTTTTTCACGAACCTACTGTTACTGGAATCCCTTATTTGCACATTCTTACAGAAAAAAAAGTTTCCTTAGTTAGAATAGGCGGTGGGGGACTCCATTTTCTAGCATAATGGTGCGCCACCCCATTGGCACCTAGCTGTTCGCGGATACCTGAACGAGACGTCGCAACGCTGGATTGGTCGAGGAGCAGCTGGTGACCAGGATCTTCATCACTGGCCCCGAAGAAGCCGGATCTTACCCCGTGCGATTTTTGTCTATGGGGGTACATAAAGGATCAAGTATTTCGTCCACCATTGCCGACTAACATTGGCGACCTCAAAACGAGATTACGCACGCCATCCAAACTGTAACACTGGAAATGCTGATAAGAGTGTGGAACGAGTTTGATCATCGCATAGATGTCGTTCGGGCCGCTCATGGTGGTCACATTGAACATTTATGAAGATATGGTAAATAACCTTCACAGTTCCATGGTTCATTTGATTGGTCAATCAAGGTTGTAGGTTGTTTGGTTTTGATATTGAAGACCTCCAAAGTTGGAGTATTTTTTTATACTCATCGTGTATAAAACATATACTTTAAATCCTTGTGGTGCTGCAAGAATGAGCTGTACAGATGGGTTACAACGCCGAAAATTATACAACCTAGTACAAAAAAAACACAATGGTTAGACGAAACAACAGGAATAAAGAAAACAGCCGAAAGTAAGTGAATGAAAGAATTGTAGATAAAGAGGAAGAAAAGAAAAGAAGTAGATAGATAGGGTGGGTAAGAACAATACCGCCTCTAGTGGTTACAATGGGCCATGATGTCACAACTGAAAAATATTTCACCACCATAACCCCGGTAAAGGATAAGGGTTAGAACCCCAGGAATTGACTTTAAACCCTGGTCTGAGGCCCAAAGAGAAATCGCAGCCCCAAATCTCAGTGCAGGAATGCACAAGCGAAATTGGCGAAGTGAAATACTATTTGCAACTCTCTATAGTCAAAATTGCTGGTGGTGGGACAATATCTCTCATTATGACAACTATATCAGTGAGTCAGAACCCATATGTGCCTGCATGCTGTAAACACAGTAATCATTTTCACCAAAGCTGAACAATTATTTTTATCTGAGGGTAGATGGTGAGGAGTAAAATCGCTTTAGATTTAACACTTCCATCCATGCCCCCGGGGAAAACCAAATGAGAGTTTTGTAGCTTGAGGATGTGGGAGAGGTGAAATCGCTTATGATTTGACACCTCCGAGGTGAGGAACTGCCTTTGCATCCCGGCCTCAACATACCCAACAAAAAAAACACTAGCTCATTGCTTCAATCAGAACTATATTCATCTTCAATTGTAAAGTAGCAATGGATAACTGAACCTTCATCAGACAAAAAGTAACGCACCTGACAAGATGTAAAATTCATCTTGTATGCTGTCTAGTTAGCTGTCAGTAGTCACATCATCAAAGTTTTATATGCATGCAACACCATATGCTCATATTGGATAGAAATACTAATACACTTATCTTCACTCTTCCCTTCTTCTCTTCGTCTCTCTCATTCTTTTCTGCTCTTATTTCTCCTCTCCCTAATTAATTTCTACCCAATATGACCATATGATGCTGTATGCAACTTTTTTTAATTCTCATATCCATATGACACAGTTAGTATTACACAGTCCAATATTCGTCTTTTGTTGTCCTGCGATGTGAGAGCGACTTTATTAATGCACTGGGTGTAAACTAAATGGTGGTATGATCTTATATTGTTCATTGTCACACGCACAACTTGCTGCTGCTTCAACACTCTTTTGTAATCTTCAAAAGTGATTTTATTTTTCAGGCTTGTATTGATTTCCCTTCTTGGTTATTTTGCTGCCACTAATATAACTATACATTTTGGTACGCAGACCCACAAACTCGCTCATCTGTTCGCCAACGTGCTCATCTTTAAATTTCGCCACCACTTTCCTGTTGGTGGGGGAGCAGCAGGGATGAGTGCGTGGGTAGACTCTGGCATCCATCTCGTCCATGAGCATGGGGTCTGTGGCTAGGTCTGCATAATAATCCTGCGTTTAAATTTTATAAATCAATGAGGCAGGGTCTCTGTACTGGAGACTGATGTTTTCTTCATATTTCTATCTCATGATGTCGTAATGGAGCCTGTACATTAAAGTTTTTGGAGAGGTCGAGCACTGAACCGACGGCATAAATGTGTTTATCAAACAAAATCGATACTTTTTCCATTTTCATTAGGGATAGGCTTTCATCATAAATCATTCTACACTTGAAGTTGGGCTTTGAAATCAATTTTTTTAGTCTCTCTCGTTATACAATAAATCCATCTCTGTAGTTTCCTTTTATTTTCCATCAGTTTTCCAAATGTCACGTGGTTCATAAGCTTAAAGAAATCTTTTTTACAAAATCATTGCTGGCTGCCTGACTTTTTTCTATGTTCAGGTCGATTTAGGGCTAAAGCCATGACTCTTATTCGAATTGCAGCACACGAAGAAATGTATTAACTTTGAGCCCATGATCAATGTTCAATTGCTGGTTTAAGGTTTATGTAGTGTACAATTCATGAGTCGTTAATAATTTTTTGGTATTTCCACATGGAACACATATGTTGAAGGGAAAGAATGGCAGGTCTTTGTGCGAGTCGTAGAGTTCCGCAGGACATTCTACGTCTACCTCCAGCTGATTATGCTATAATCTGGCACCGTCATTACATCGATTTTGGTGCCCACCCACTGAAAATTACACACTGGGAGGAGCAGAGACATTGCCCACCCATACAAATTGTTGGCGTCTATGTACTAGAGGTACACGGGCGGCTTGCTGGCATCGTACGTGAACGGAATGTACTTGTTATTTGCCTTTACATGGCGATTCACACATTGGACCACACCGCCTGTTATGCCTTCTTCAATGAATACATAGTTGTCGTAATCTGTTAGCAGTTCCAGTTCAACCTTGGTGTGTTTCAACATTGCATCGAACGAGAAGCCCTGCGTGATCACGTCGGACAGAGTCCAGGCCATAAGTTTCCAGGCACAGTTTCCTAAAGTTTTCAAAATTGTCAGATAAGAGCAACACACATATTTTTAAATAAATATTGGAATGTACTTACATTGTCTTACAGTTGAATTATCCCTATACTTTAAGTGCATGAGCATGACCTTCAATTATGGCCATGTCCATAAATTTATTGTAAAATTTGTCGTTGGAGGGCAGCTGTGTCTCTTAAAATTTCTGCAAGCTGTCTATTTAATTATAGGGGAACTCTCCCTTTCTCCTTACTGATTCCAGCCCGTCTGGGATGAATATTTTTGCTGTATTTTTCAGCTGATGTTTTGGTAGGTTTTCGGCAAGACTGGCAGACATGAAGCGAAAGGTATCTACAAATTAAAAGGCGAATCTCTTCCCCAGCGATTTAGAGAACTCTATTAATTCCTCCGCTGTATGCGGAATGATGAATATGTTTTCTTCATCGTAGCCCAGATGTTTTATAATAAAGTGCTCGCCATATGCCAAGTTGTGGAATAATACAGGCAATATTTTCGGACGGCGGCGAAGTTTGTTGCAGTCATTGCAGGAGGCCCAAATGTAGTTTCTGGTGAATTGATAGTGTTCTATTACCTTCCAGTTGTCAGTTGTAAATTTTTCTTCACTGTAGCAGCAGGTAACTGTCATACCAGGATTAAATTGTTCCAAGTTGCTGAGCAGCTTCATGGGTAAATTTTTTACATAAATTTCCTTCGCTTTATCTCTTTGATAAATTTATTGGAACTATCTTCCCCAGTATAAATTTTCGACCCGATTGGCAGACTTGTGGTTTTGGTGGCAGGTATGATGCCATGGTCGACTGGAACATAATAGCAAAACTGTACGGCTCATGTTCTCCCGTTTTTTCTGTCACTTGGAACTGGTCATGGTAATACATGCAAACACCTTTTGAAAATATGGATTTTTTCTCTGTGGACTGTCATTTGAGATCTCACCAGACGAGGAAAGTTATTTGTGTATATGTAGTGTGCATTGCCTTCGGGGGTGAGGAGGAGGATGAGTTCGAAATGTATGGGCACCTCTTCATCACAGTCACACCTTGGTGACACCTTTTTTTCGTCATTAATTATGAATACATTTACCGTCACTCAAGGATTTTCCTTTTCAAATTTCGATATCTGGTGCAGGGGTGTAAGAAATTCAATGCCACTAAAATCGAACTTGCTTCCCAGTTCTCTGTAATGTTTGTTTGCGCACTCAGGGTGAGTTCCTTCAACATATCTGGCGAGTATGGCCCACTTGAAGCATACATAATCTTCGTTTTTCGGGTTTATCATGTCTTCTATGTTTTTTATGGGCTCTGGCAAATCGATGTAGATAGATGCGTGCAGTGGTCCAATTTATTTGTTCTGAGCTGCAGTCTCTTCACTGCTGTGAGTGTCCATCCTGAACCCATTGTCATGTACTACTACTCTTCTTGGCATATTTTGATCAAGCTGGCCACCACAGCTTCTTACACGCCATATTAATTGTAAATAAGCCAATTATTGGTCTTCAAGGCACGTTGGTCTACCTAATTTTCATGGAGCTCAGGTTGGCCATAGTCACATTCCAAGAAAAAAATCAAATTTTGTTGGTCCATTTTCAATTACTTCTTCCTGCAGCTGGTACATGATACTCTGTTTCATTTCTTCTACATATTTTTGGCCTGTTCACTTGTATATTCTGCCACATCTGTTATCAGATTCCCTCTAAATGCAGTCTCGGCCAGCACAAATCCTTGGGCCTCCACGACGATCTTTGCACGAGGGGCTGGTGCCGGTGCTGGCTGTTGCTGGGTGACATCATGTTGGGCCTCCTTTGCTGGTGGGGGTACCGGCCCTGCACNTTAGCAGTTCCAGTTCAACCTTGGTGTGTTTCAACATTGCATCGAACGAGAAGCCCTGCGTGATCACGTCGGACAGAGTCCAGGCCATAAGTTTCCAGGCACAGTTTCCTAAAGTTTTCAAAATTGTCAGATAAGAGCAACACACATATTTTTAAATAAATATTGGAATGTACTTACATTGTCTTACAGTTGAATTATCCCTATACTTTAAGTGCATGAGCATGACCTTCAATTATGGCCATGTCCATAAATTTATTGTAAAATTTGTCGTTGGAGGGCAGCTGTGTCTCTTAAAATTTCTGCAAGCTGTCTATTTAATTATAGGGGAACTCTCCCTTTCTCCTTACTGATTCCAGCCCGTCTGGGATGAATATTTTTGCTGTATTTTTCAGCTGATGTTTTGGTAGGTTTTCGGCAAGACTGGCAGACATGAAGCGAAAGGTATCTACAAATTAAAAGGCGAATCTCTTCCCCAGCGATTTAGAGAACTCTATTAATTCCTCCGCTGTATGCGGAATGATGAATATGTTTTCTTCATCGTAGCCCAGATGTTTTATAATAAAGTGCTCGCCATATGCCAAGTTGTGGAATAATACAGGCAATATTTTCGGACGGCGGCGAAGTTTGTTGCAGTCATTGCAGGAGGCCCAAATGTAGTTTCTGGTGAATTGATAGTGTTCTATTACCTTCCAGTTGTCAGTTGTAAATTTTTCTTCACTGTAGCAGCAGGTAACTGTCATACCAGGATTAAATTGTTCCAAGTTGCTGAGCAGCTTCATGGGTAAATTTTTTACATAAATTTCCTTCGCTTTATCTCTTTGATAAATTTATTGGAACTATCTTCCCCAGTATAAATTTTCGACCCGATTGGCAGACTTGTGGTTTTGGTGGCAGGTATGATGCCATGGTCGACTGGAACATAATAGCAAAACTGTACGGCTCATGTTCTCCCGTTTTTTCTGTCACTTGGAACTGGTCATGGTAATACATGCAAACACCTTTTGAAAATATGGATTTTTTCTCTGTGGACTGTCATTTGAGATCTCACCAGACGAGGAAAGTTATTTGTGTATATGTAGTGTGCATTGCCTTCGGGGGTGAGGAGGAGGATGAGTTCGAAATGTATGGGCACCTCTTCATCACAGTCACACCTTGGTGACACCTTTTTTTCGTCATTAATTATGAATACATTTACCGTCACTCAAGGATTTTCCTTTTCAAATTTCGATATCTGGTGCAGGGGTGTAAGAAATTCAATGCCACTAAAATCGAACTTGCTTCCCAGTTCTCTGTAATGTTTGTTTGCGCACTCAGGGTGAGTTCCTTCAACATATCTGGCGAGTATGGCCCACTTGAAGCATACATAATCTTCGTTTTTCGGGTTTATCATGTCTTCTATGTTTTTTATGGGCTCTGGCAAATCGATGTAGATAGATGCGTGCAGTGGTCCAATTTATTTGTTCTGAGCTGCAGTCTCTTCACTGCTGTGAGTGTCCATCCTGAACCCATTGTCATGTACTACTACTCTTCTTGGCATATTTTGATCAAGCTGGCCACCACAGCTTCTTACACGCCATATTAATTGTAAATAAGCCAATTATTGGTCTTCAAGGCACGTTGGTCTACCTAATTTTCATGGAGCTCAGGTTGGCCATAGTCACATTCCAAGAAAAAAATCAAATTTTGTTGGTCCATTTTCAATTACTTCTTCCTGCAGCTGGTACATGATACTCTGTTTCATTTCTTCTACATATTTTTGGCCTGTTCACTTGTATATTCTGCCACATCTGTTATCAGATTCCCTCTAAATGCAGTCTCGGCCAGCACAAATCCTTGGGCCTCCACGACGATCTTTGCACGAGGGGCTGGTGCCGGTGCTGGCTGTTGCTGGGTGACATCATGTTGGGCCTCCTTTGCTGGTGGGGGTACCGGCCCTGCACACTTCGTGGTATGCTCTTTCAGCTTGTCTGCCCTGGAATACTCGTTGCCGCTATCCTCACAAGGAAACACCTTTTTGTGTCTTAGGGTATCGCTCTCGTTGGCAATTGGAGCATTACAACATTTGCAGTTACCAGCTGCTTTCGGCCGGCCTGTGACATTACAACTCCTCAGATGATGCTCCAAGTTTTCCGTCCGTCCGATTTCCATTCCTCATTTATCACATACCTGTCCATCCTCTCTTTGAGAATTATGGATGCAGGTCGTCTCGTACTTTAATCCAGACTTCCGGATGGCAATTTTCTTTCTGCAAAATCCACAATGTAAACCCTAGCGGCGGTATTGTACTTACCCCAGAGACAGTAGGGGGCAAAAGAAGTTGGAAACCCCCTGTCGACACGGCTCCCCTCCATGCTGAAGACTTCAGCAAAAAAAACTTGCAACATACGGGTATGCATAATATTAATAATCTGGCCACAGTAGGTTTATACAAAAACATACATGGCATTGAAGCTTGAAAAAATGTATAATTAACACAAATATATATGCCAACAAAGCCTGAATAACTATCTGTCTACAAGTATATTTATACACTGCATAGAAACCAATTTTTATAAATTTCTTAACAATATGTAAACATATTTCAGCAGTGGGATTTAAGCTTTAAAATATAATAATATAGTCAGATTTTTTCTCTGAACCATAATATAGGCAAGTAATTTATGAATGAGAATAATGGTTTGTTTAAAAGCGACAAAATGTTTTCTTCTAGACACAACACTAAATTTTTGCCAACGAATACAGTAAAAATCCTTAAATATACTTTTGCATGTATACGGCAGAGTTACATACCAGAAGAAGATAAGGAAGACTGCAGCCAGTGCTGCGTAGCTAGAGATTGCCAGTGAATCGGATGATTTAACTTGGACAAATGGGGGCTCTCTGACGCCCTATCACGGAAGTCACTTCACCTGGACACATGTTAAGAATATAATATAAAAAATCACACACAAAATATTTGTCGCGTGGTCGGAAATACTCACAGCTTGTACTAGCATGAAGATGTGGAGGTTTCCTTACGGCCGCACAGGCAGGACCTCAAGACGACTCGAGGAACAACTCCAGGAATTGATAGGACTTGTGACCGTGCCCAGCGATAACCTATAAAAGAGCAGTTGTGTGTAAAAAAAACATATACGCAAACAATATAAATAACTTTTTATCATCTTGATGGCGCCAATACTCACATTCAAAAGAATTTGCAACACGTTGCAAAATAGCAGTCGGTGCTGAAATGCTCTACTGCTCGTTCACAGGTCAAGCGTGAACAAATGGTGAGGGTACTTGACTCACTGGTTGCAAATCACTGCACAAAATAAAATAAAGGTATTTATTAACTTTGCATTTTAACATGTATACAAGACAAATAATTATACAGCAATAAGTTAATTTAAAATATCGATCTATAATAAAAAATTATTGAGCTAGTTGCCAAAATGAGTTTAGCCAGTTAATAAAAGTTTAATTCAAAACATAACACACCTTCACGAGTAAAAACTACTAGAAGGAGAATTTAAGGCGACTGTGATTCCTCAAACTCTCTCATTAAACGCAAAATTGCGACGAAAGGTTCTTGGATATACAGATGGGAAGCCCTGATTTCGGAATGAGAGATTTCAGCACGCTCCATCCTTTATGTAAAGCAGCGGAGTGGTGGGGAGGCGCGGTATGATACAAGTTAAAAAGTACCTCTAGTTACCAAAGTATTTTCACTGGCCAAGTTCCCCTCCTTCCAATTTTACTTAATTTGTCAGAAACTATGTGAAATGTAAGGTAACGATTTTGGCCAAGCATTTTGATTGGTTGACTTTCCCTCCCATCCTACTTATTTGCTCATACACAATGTAAGGATGGTAGTAGTAGGAAAATACCAAGACAATTTGGGACCGCCAAATAGGTTGATGCCACATGCAGGGGCATCTCTTCCCCTTCATTCCCAGTAACATGTAACCCTTACTATTATTGAAATAAAAACAGTTTAATCATCAGGATGGACAGTAACTGTGGGAGAATGGACAGTGTCAGTGGGGGAATGGACAGTATCGGTGAAAGTATGGACAGACTCGAGAATGAGGTGAAAGAGTAATTAAGTGCGATGAAGGAGGAATGGCAGGAATTTATGCAACAGCAAAATTATACTATCACAACATCGCCAGCCGAGAAAATAAAGGATTCAAGACAAGTCGTAATTAACGCAGCAACCTCGGAGGAGAGCCAGCAGCCTTGTGGAAATGGTGTTGTGCAGCCAGGAGTGAGGAAGGCGGTCTGAAAGAAGCCTGCCCCTTACAATGGCCAGAATTCTTGGCAGGAGAACCAACACGAGTTTTAAATAGTCGCAACCCTGAATGGCTGGTCAGCCGAACAACGGGCTTACTACCTCGCAACTGTACTGAGAGGCCTCGCACTGAACATACTACAATCTCTGCCAGAGTGACATTGACTGGAGTACCCCACACTGGTGTCGGCCTTGGAGCTACGTTTCGGCTACCGATACCT
>NQII01001418.1:0-73702 GCA_002778355.1 Clitarchus hookeri
GTCTTTCCACTAATAGTTTCCGAGAACTGTTACACCGTTTCCATTTAAACCCCATTTCTTTCAGTATCCGCCTGAACGCGTGAACATCCCATGGAGAATAAATTTTTTCTCTCAAAGCAACGAGAAGCTTAGGACATGTTGGTACTTGTTTCTGTACTAAGTAAAAATCATGAATGACGTCTCTGATTACTCTCCTATCAAATGAGTCACAGTGCACATTTATTTCATGCGGAGGCTTTCGGTGTTTGCCTGGTGTTGACAGCGAACTGTTACAAGCATCGGCACCTTCTTTGCGAATTCTGGAAACACTTCTCACAGAAATTCCAGTGTATTCTGATGCACGCAAATTGGATTGAGATAATAAATGCTTTATTTGACCATCAGTAGCTTCTTCGCCACATTTATTTATCACATGTGTGATCACCTCCCTCACTTCGCTATGTATAGTTTTCTCTTTCTTCCTAGACTGCGCCATAATATACCGTCCTGATACTAACTCGTGACTGACTTCCAGAGAACTGTATATTTTGGGATGACGAGTAGCGAGGGTGGCCCGTTACTCTGACAGCGGTCTTTAACGTTGGAAGGGGGCAAGGGAGGGTTTGCGGCCCCGACCACCACCCCGCCACGCAGCCTTGCCTTCTCGTGAGCTCCCTACTGTACGTATAACGGGCGAGATTTTCGGCATTTTTAATAAAAAACTTATGTTAAAAACTTCTTGGTGATGTTTTTATAACGGGAAAGAGAATTATGATTAACTTTCTTGCTATTCTTGTACCGTGGGTTCAAAAATGATCACAAATATCCTCAGTGTATCCTTGGTCATTCTACGCTCCCCAAACTGACGGCTTACAACCACGTGCCCAGAAGGTGATCGCTGTCCTTCTAAACAACAACCAATGCTAGAAGGAAATTAGAATTCGTGCGGTGCAGAAGACCACCAACGCTAACCAATTCCTCAGACAAAAGCCAACGTCCGAAAATACTGTTACCTAACAAAACTCCATGTTTAAATAGCTCAATATAAAATTTATGTTGAGAAGTGCTGAAAAAATGTAGTTTTGGCTGACTGCTCAGTGTCGGGTTTTGTTCATGATTATTTACACTTTACATGAACACAACTATGTACAGTTATGAATACATACTGGGTGCTGCTGTGAAGCTAAATTATGTTAGAAATGTTGGCTGCTGCCATATATTTTGAGGCAATTGTCCATTTAGTATGCTATTTAAAACCTCAAAATTTTATGACTACCTTAGAAGGAATAAGAAAAACCCAACCCAAATGCGCCAAAATTTCGCTACACCTAATTCATTTCTTAGTTTTTGTTGGCGTGTTAGTCATTTTCCTTATGCTTTTCCGATCAAATTTTCACTACGAACTTGTGATTTGGAGGTATTAGGTTATAAATTATCTTACGTAACTTTCAAAATTACCATTTGTACTGATAGTAATCTTCACTGTTCACTTAGTTACATGAAAGTTAGACACGAATATGAGCATATAAAGACTCCTAAATTGTGGTAAGACAAACTCGCCAAGGTAATGTTCAAGCAGGTATGTTAAATTAAATCTAAATATAATGTTCTTATTGATTGCGCTTCCAGCAGTAATGCTTGCGGTGGATCCGTGCTCATACGTGGATTCATAATATTGCTTATAATTACGGAAGGGAACATGAGCACATTATAAGGACAGATCTGCTACGATTGAACGACCTTGACGCTTATTCTTAATTGTCAACGATATGTTGTTTCGCTCCCTATCTTTGATACCTTAGGGATTGTTTCCAAACCATGTGCCACCATGTGAATAAATCTTCTCTGCTCCACGTAACGGTCAACGAGTGTTCAGTAATTTTTTTCTTTTTCAATTTGAAGACGATATTAAGTCAGAAAAATGGCTACCATCCATGGAGAAAGACTTAAATGGTTTTTCCCTACAAAGTAACACTTCGGACGTAAGTACGTTTGAGTTCCAGAACAAAACTTTACGGTACGCAGTCGTTGGCGAGATTTGAGGTGTGTTCAAAAGAGAAGCAACGCACACTCTTCGTGAAATTTCTCAGATTTCACAGCGCAAAGCAATCCTTCTGACATCATCGACAACAGGGGCATATTTATAAATTTAACAGTCCCGAAACGCTTTTACCTTGGCGCTAGCAAGGAAGGTGAGGAACCGGTATTTATTTTGTGATTCAAGCGGCTAAAATAATGTTTAGAAAAACTTAAACCTTACATAAATATAGGTTATTATTAATAAATGTCGTTTATTACTTTAATGACTAAGGAACTGAACTGAACACAAAACGAAAGAAGCTCGCTTGTTCTTGCGCCTTGTAGACAGACAGTCTCCGGAGCAGAGAGCACGGTGGCGATGGAAGTCGAAGAGGTGCGCTGCAATGCTACCAACTGCAACTAGATAGTAAAGTCTATTCACCCCATGTATAACNACCAACTGCAACTAGATAGTAAAGTCTATTCACCCCATGTATAACGTGTTTGGTTGTTTACTAAATATCTATCTTGTCACAAGAGTTTTATACTTGTCTTAACATAAAAAAAAAAACGAAATCACGACATTTTTCGTTAAAATGAACTTTCATATATATTTAATCTATAAATTATATCTCATTTGTAATTGATATATGTAAAAAGAGAGAAAGTGGATGTNAACTTTCATATATATTTAATCTATAAATTATATCTCATTTGTAATTGATATATGTAAAAAGAGAGAAAGTGGATGTTGCTAAAGTTTAGCAAGGAGTAGTTCTTATGCAAAATATTATTACATTGAGTGCGCAAGAATACGGTGCGTTGTCACTTTAATGTAATTTTCTAGACTCGGTCTAAGCTTTGCTTGGATGAGGTGGAGGAATATCCTTGAAGAAGAACTTTGGCAGGGCTTCGGAATAGTTGCAAGAAACCGTGAATTGACTATAGATAATAGTTTCGATTGTTTTGCAAATGATGCTATTATAATAGATTTTATCATTAGAATGATATTATTTTATAAATTTATTTCATTCCGCCTGTCAATAAAATAATTACTACTTATTTCTTAAACGAAGCCCGTACGACGTTGTAATATCTTAAAACGTTAGTTGTCGAGGTTATGTTTTCATAAGTTCACTAAAATGGCAATAATAATTATTGATTGGAAATACCAATGGGGAAATGCGAATATATAAGCAAAGTTGTCACGAAGCACTTCGGGGACGGCGTCCCGACTCCGCACTACACCCCTGATAATCAGCCAATCCACGGTCAGCGTCGTAGCTGGACCCATAGCGGCAGTAGCGGGTCAACACGACAGGGGGCGAGAACGCTCTACAAGGCGCAGAGCCAGCTTTGTGTTGCGCTCCGCAGTTGCCCTCGGGGCCGACCTTCTCCGTGTTGGAACAGTTCAAGAGGGCAAGAGTCCCGACGCCCTGCAGCTCCGCGAACAATGGGGGCACGGCCTTCAACCGGCAGGAGCCATCGCGCGCCGGCCGGGCTTTCTCCTGTTTACACGCCAGTGCCTTTTGCTCTCAACGCGCCCACGCTAATTGGTCGAGGAGGCAGCGCTCCTCATAACACGTCGCGCGTGATTTATACCCTGCCCGGACCGGCGTGCACGCGAGTGTGAAGGGCTCGGGAAACCCGCCGACGAAAACCTTGGCGTCAGCACGCAACTATCTGGCAACGTGTGGCTTTTCCGAAACACTAGCCGGCCCTTTCCGTCTTTTATGGTTTCCGTTCCCGATTCTCTGAGTCTTTCCCGGAGGTGGCCTGTTTCTCTGCCTCAAACCGCTGACTAACGGGAAGGAAATATCGTAAAGTAACAACGGAGTCTCAGTGACCGTGATCGCAAAGTCTTTTCGCTTGAGCAGCGAGGACGCAAAGTTGGTGCTTCTGGTCGCAGGGTTTTATAAGAAAATGGTACCTTCTGATTGAATATCAAGGGCTTCAAACCACCTGAAAGTGTCTCAAGGGCTGTGTGTTTTCCATCCANAATGGTACCTTCTGATTGAATATCAAGGGCTTCAAACCACCTGAAAGTGTCTCAAGGGCTGTGTGTTTTCCATCCATATTGTGTCGCTTGTACCCACTTAACAAAAACATATGTATATTTCAGCAGTAACTACAAAAATACATCAAATATTTTACATGTTTAAGGCGACGCGTGTTTACTGCCAGACAAATAGTCAATCAATAATTTTGCTACATTTTCAATCTTGAAAATTTTTATTTAAAATAAAATTAAACACAGTNAGACAAATAGTCAATCAATAATTTTGCTACATTTTCAATCTTGAAAATTTTTATTTAAAATAAAATTAAACACAGCACTCATATGTAAGAAATTTTTTGCAAAATTTAAATGTTTTATTTGTAAATTCAAGAAGTCATCGGAGTAGACTTCTTTGTGGATGATATTATCGATGCGGATATGCGTCAAGCGGTACGCCTGGCTTCGTCACACAGCACTCTGGTGTCCTGGTTCCAGTATTGGAGGTGAAGTCGACACAGCTACACTGTGCTATGTCGATGATGAAGATCGCATTCAGGACGTCTTGAAGAAGCTGGAGGTCACCATGGCATACAGCGCCGCCAGAGTCTATGCAAGAGAGTCCCGCGTTTGTCCACCTAAACATCGGGAATGTTGGGAGTGTGGCTGAACAGGACATTTGAGAGCCCGGCGCACCCGAAGGAACTACAGGACCCGTCAGACGGAAGTGAATACGACTGAGAAATGGTTGAGTCTGGAGTCGGTGGTGGGGGAACTTCTGAACTACGTATATGTAGCTAAATCTGCGCTCGCCGGCGAATGCGCCGAGAATGTTGGAACTGTGGAAAGAAGATACACTTACAAGCCCAGTATCCAATAACGACACCCGATGTCAATCATCGGGAAACGGCTCAAATGACAGCTTCGCCGATAAATAGATATGGCAGCAACAGTAACGATAATTCGACGCACAGCCCTTCTAAAGCTACTGGCACACTGTAGTTCCGGGAGGAAAAAAGATCGCTACATAGCGGTAAGAAAACTAAACGTACTGGTACCACTTCCTAAGAAGTCTCCACGCTTTTAATATAGACAGGGCAACTAGAGAAGTCCAGCTAAGGAATTCAGGTGCTCTCGTGTGTCTTCAGAGGAAGGAAGACAGCCAAGGAGCAGAAGAAGAACTGTCTACTGGTGCCAGATGGTACGCTCGATATGACCCAAGAGTTGTAGGTAATATATTCAGGTAAAGACAGTTAGTGTGGATAAATGACAATATAGACCTTGGGAGCTACACATCTCGGCGCAAAGGATGTTGGCAAATTACTTGCCAAATTTTTTAAGCAAGTAAGTGATATGTTCTTCGAGATCTGTATCCAGACTTCATGGAGGAAAATTCTATGGAGATTTACATCGACCGACTAGCGCTCTGCGAGGGTCCATATGTTGTAGAGACGGTTTGGGACGAACAAACTTTAGAAGGGGGCAGTGTTACGCGCTGACCCTCATGCCGGGCACAGTGTTACACCTGGCGATAATGCTATTTATCCACTATTTTGGAAGAGAGCGTAAGTAGAAATAAATAAAGCTTTTCTATTATATCTCGGGAACCATTCAAACGATTTAAACCAAATTTTATATGTTGACAGTGCATGATGTATGTATTGAATAAAGAATCCATTAATATCATTGTTACGCAATTTTGTAATATTGAGCAAAATTACGAAATAAAGTACTTACTTTACATCTCGGGAACCATTTAAGGGATTTAAAAAATATTTGGTACGTTCGCAGTGCATGATGTAAGCATTGCATTTAGAGACCGATAATGTTATAGCTCCGCAATTTTTGAAGATAGTGCAGATTAAAAATAAAGCTTTTCCAATATACCTCGGGAAAGATTTAACCAACTTAAGCAGTTTATGATATACACTATTTAATAATAAAAATGCACCACGTGAAAAATTAAGTTTCTGTGTCCTATATAGGAAAACTATTTACTGATACAACCAAATTCAAGCGAAAAGTTTCATATACTTAGTAGTTCATCTAGATTTATATGACTTAAGGAGGTAGTAACATATTTCCAAAATCATAGCAATGTAAATATTTTATGTCAGTATGCTAAATGTCTTAAGTAGTTCCAACCGACTTAATTTGTAACATTATCTATGACAAACATAGAACATGATCACAAATCTCCGTTTTGTTCTCCAGTAATGAATATACCACCATATGATAAAATAGAGCTTTTGCCATGTGCCAGGAACCAATTAACCGATTCCCAGAGAACTCAGCACAATAGTAGTCTAACAATAGGTCATGCTTGAAGTACGTTTGGCCATGTTTAAAGTGTGTATGACTGCAATGCAAATAAACTAAATAAGTTTTTAATGTAACCCATTTCAATTGAACGTTGAATATTGAGTGTCTACATTATATGCATTAATATACGTATGAGATCATATTTTGCTACCTCTCTGTAAGAAAGTGATAGGTAAAAATAAATTCATAATTTATGCCATATCTCGGGACCCAACCATCTAATTCACACCAAATTTTCCACACAAGAAATTATAGAGTATGCCATGACAACTTACATAATATTAAAGTTGGTCTGACATTTATTTAATATGGCGCAATAAAAATTATTTAGAAAAGTTTACTATATTCATGACATGAGTTGACATATTTCAAGGTCAATAAGAAGCGTCAGATAGTCTTAAACAGAGCCTGTTTCAGTATGTTCCTTTCAATAGCGTATAATGAGAAACTAAAACTCTTATGCCATATGTCGGGAACCAGTCAAGCTATTACCACCAAAATTGGCCCTAAATTAGTGTTATGGTAGGCCATGAAAACTTGAATGATATAAGTGACTCTCACTACTGTTTATAAAATGATATCCACGTAAATATTAGAAGTTGATAATCTCAGTCTACCAAAACGTTAGACTTATTACTACGTCCATATTGCAGTTTCTTACGGTACGAGACGTTCTGTTTTCGAGTGCCAGGTTAAGTACGTGTGTATTTGTAATTGTCTAACTAGTATTGTATTTGTTTATGGTTGCATCTCTAATGCTATCACTATCAACAAGATGTCAAGACCCACCTACCATGTAACCTTTTAATAACTTCTTGAAAATTATTTGCATCCATGTATTGTAAAGGAAAGTAGGCTCATTAGTTATATTGATACTGTTAATAACGATGCAATAGATGTTAACAAACGGTTAATTGAGATTACTTTTAACTTTTTGATAATATTATTTTCGGTTAGTTTGTAAATACTATCCGTAAATAGAAAGCGAAAGCCATTAACCTCAAGATAATACTTTAAATTATTAATTTTGTGTATTGTTTGTAAATAAATAATGAAATCATTATTACCAATTATTTATTTAGCTAACACATTCAATGCAAGAGGCTTTGAAAAATTTTAATCTTAACGTGCTTGTGGAAGAAAATTTTAGTTATGTATCTGCTTTTTCATAACCTTTTTTGTCAGCCATTTTGGAAATTAATAAAATTGTAAATTGCAACCTTATAGCAGTATTAACATTTCTGATTCGCATGAAATTTGGTATAAATTAACAGAAATGAAGTTAGAGACACCAGTTTTATCAAAATGAAGAAAACTAGTTGTATTTTTGGGTGGAATGGAGAGATGTGGGTGGCTCTTAACATCGAAGTCTTAAGAGCCAATGAGGGTAAAGAGAGGTGAGTATGGTGCCGCATCGGGGGTAGCGGGTGATCGCCGATGAAACCCGCCAACTAGAGTCATTGTCCCGCATGATTCCCACGTGCGAAAATCCGGGAAACTACCCCACTGGGATTCGCACCCGGTTCGCCTTGTTGGGAGGTGAATAGTACGACCACTATACCACCTTGACCAACTTATTTGTGAAGTTACAGTGTTATGTATAATTAATTAAGTCATTATTTCAACTTTAATAACTCCAAAAATATGACTCTCAAAAAAAGATAAACAAAGTATATATTTTCTAAATTATTTAGCAATATCTGCTGAAAAATTTATGTGTGACAAGTGATAACATTACATTATTTAAGAAATACACCATTGATTTATCACTTTTTAAAATCTAAAGGCTTGACTACCTTGAATAAAAATAGAAAATTGCCATGGTAATTTAAGAAATTAACTTAATATTTGCGTTAAGGCCGTTTAAAGAAAACGTTATTGTTGTTGTAAATATTAGTACTATATATTTGTTTTCAATGTAAGTGTTTACTTAGAAATTATATGTGTATAATTTTGAGTATAACCAACTACCTCATTAAATGTTAGGTGACTTCCCATACCTCTGTTCTCATCCAAGTGAAGATGGAATCGAATAAAGTGAGAAATATGGATAAAGTTTATATTTCAGGGGACATAATTCAACACGTCTCACTAAAGAAGTGACTTGTTTCGCAAATTTAACACACACTATTAGAACTGCCAGCTTGCTACTTTGTGTTAAATTCGGTTTAATATTTCTCACCCAACAAAAAATGTAAAGAGACAACCATTTAGTAAATAGGTTACATACCAAATCTAAAAATACTTCCTTGGTGCTCCTTTTAATAAGACTTTTCGGATATTGATTTGTTGGCATCATTTTGCTACATTCTGAAATATTATATAAAAAAGAATAGCATTATACATCGCACTATCTTACAAAAGGGCACAAGATCTGCGAAAAAATGATTTTAATGATACCCTAGTTACAGCTAACGTACGAAAGTTGGTTGAAATAAGTTTCATTTCTAGAAGGATGTGGAATACTGAAAAAAAAAAAAATACCTTTAAATAAGTACCGTTTTTAAAATATGTCCCTGCAAACATAAATTAACATAGGCTATCAATAAATAAAGTATAATTTTTTTTCAACAAGTAATTGTGCAAGTAAATATTTGAAATGGTATAAGTTCGTTAGACATTAATTCTACATGTGCAACATTCATATCACGACACATCTCCCAAAAAACGACAGTAGAGCGAAAGACATTATGGATCATTGCTGACGATAAAACAGCTGCACTTAGCATAATGTTGTCTCACACCATCACCAGAGTAACAATGTGTCAGCTGAAAACATATTCATTTGTAAATACCTATACAAAATATCCATGTGTGCAACCTAATAATCAGCATTCAGAAAAGTGCGGACATAAACTGAAAAATAGCACGTGGACCCGTCTTTCAGCATGTATACGGTTATCTTATAGCAATCTTTGATAAGGTGTGCCAAAGAAGGAGTATAAACTTCAGTTCAAGTAGTTTGCAGCATAGATGATAGTTCCGTCGAAGAAAAATTAGCCGTAAACTTTTTCTGTGTTTATACCTATCCGCACATTAAACATGAAAGAATCTTGCTGGAATTCGGCATGCCCCACTGGTGGCGTATTGGCCCAGAAGCCACAGTTATGTATGTTATGTTATGTCTTTCCACAAATGAGAGAAGTAGTTACATCTCTGGATAAGTCACGTGCAGGCATGCTGCGGTCTTCATGGGCTGAGAAAAATTCTGTTCACATCGCCAAACGCTCTGCCAAGTCTTCTGTATAAAACATGCGGAACCTGGAGATGGTACGGCTTATGCTTCACCGTAAATTACAACACTTTATGCACAATAACTTGTTCATCAACTCTTGAAATAGGTAACGAATGGTATCGCAAGATAACACTTCCAGTCACCACACCACAACTGTTAGCTTCCCTAGTGAATATAATGAAAATTATTTAAGTTTTGTCATCTTTAACTACAGAACAAGTTTTTAACTGGTGTCAACTGCATTACATGGACTCAACCAGCAATAACACACTCATTGTAACATTAATGAACGGGCATACATATAGCAACCTTAACAATACAATTTATACTCAATCAATGTTTAATTTATGCACATTATGTATATAATTAGAATGGCCTATCACAGTACTATTCGTTTGCCAAACATGGGGGAAAATATTTAGTAATTTCTCAAAATGATCAAATTTTTTTATTATTTCAGGTGCACTTCGTATCTCAAAAAGTGATGGACAAAAGTGGTTATGAATTAACACCCCATCTGCACTAAGTGGCATCCTATCTGATTCTCTGACATATGCATAACAATAACTGATATACTCAATGTTTATCTACGCACGGTACCACACTGCCTGCAAAATGTGAAGTTATTCGCGACATAATTCACATCATTTTTTAAGGCTAGTGACTTGTTTTCCGAAATGACCGGCGTTGAGCTTCGCGTAATTTTTCGATAATTGCAACTCAATTTGTGATGTGATTCGTGTTGAATGAGGTATATCATGAAATGCTTTGGCATTTATTTGGCTTGAACACCGATTCTGCTTACCAAAATGCTCAGGGCCTACGACATAATGACGTCTTGATGCTGGTCTGGAGTGTAACTTATGATTTTAATTTGGCAGCTCTACTTCAAATGTATGCGAAATGACGATTATGTTTATAAAATCTCTTAGATTGTACCATGACATTTAATCTCGGTTAATTTCGAAGCCCTTGTTTGCCCATCCTGTAACTGTGTACCATAATGGATCATTCAAATATAATTTCGTTTTTATTGTGATCTGCATAGGTATACACAAGTATGTGGTTCTATAAGTGAAACAGAGCTACTATTATTGTGGGCTGTGCGAGTTCTTAGTTACCACGTAGTGAAAATTGGTGTTAGTAATAATAACCTTGTGGTGACAATTTATATGTACATACAGGCGATTGTTGATGGCACCATATTCCTACAAAAAATTATAACTCATTTTTGGCTTTTAATATCTAATAATGCAGATACAAACATCCGGATACATCCCCGCACCTTATAAGACTATACTTACATGAAAAAGAAGGGTGAAAAAAAAAACTACCCTGACTTCTAACCGTCTTCTAATAATATTTCCCAAAACAATTTATGTTGTTCCCTAGCCCCTTTAACGTTCTCATTTTCTATAAATAAATGATCGCTGCTCTATTGTTGATAAATGAATGTTTGTGACAAATACCAATTTGGTTTAGTTCATTGCGGGAATTTGTTTCAGTGGGTCTAATATGGATGTTCATGGCGAGATATAAATAAATGGGAAGTGGTTTCACAAAATTATAAGTTTCGTATGATCTCGTTCATCTTATAGTGTGTATAAAGAGCATATTTTATACGCTGAACCAAGATTATTTGGTTGCTTTTCAAGTTTTCTTCTCTCACGAAAATATTTCGTTGGGGCTACAAAATATATTTTTTGCCTATAGTTAAAACAACAATTTTATTGACTGAAAGAAACCTTTCTCTCATTAATCAGCACGTAAACAAAAATAACAATTTTTTTTANAAACAACAATTTTATTGACTGAAAGAAACCTTTCTCTCATTAATCAGCACGTAAACAAAAATAACAATTTTTTTTATAAGAATATGCAATTATTTCCAAAACCGTAGTAAGCATTTTGTAAGGTCGATGTATCAACGCGCAGCAAACGATACAAAAACCTCTTTTGTATCTTAGTTTTCCAAGGAGGAATTTTTTTCAAGGCCTGTGTTTTACTCTTCCGATATGAGTTGTTTAATTACTTTTTTTTTTTTTTTTTTNAAATGCCATCCTACGCTCAGTTCATTTATGAACGGGTCGTTATGTGTGGGAAATTAATGGTGTTCAGTAATCACAAACCAAATATCAACTGAACTACACCAAGTAACCAACCAGATAAGTGCATGTTGTAAATGAGACGTCAGCTGGATTTTTTTTTTGTCAGGTTAAATGTGACCTTGTTCTTTCCGCTGACAAGTATAATTTTAAACTTAACTCTGGGTAATTGCTGCCAATTACTTAATTTAACAGTTGTCAAACACTAATCGAATGTTTGACATGTAGTTTTCCAGCTTCAAATCATTCCATTTTAACTACAAAGTAATTTAATAATGCTGTCTGAATATATCTAGTTTCCTAATTAAGCACATCTAGGGAAACAATAACAGTTATTACCACTGTGAATAAATGTTCATTAAAAGACTACGCAAACAGACATCCGTTAATAACTAAAACCCCGTAACTAAGTTTAATCCTCTGCAGACAACAAGACATAACTATCTAAGGTTTGACGCACAGTATACTGCATTATTGGGTGGTACCTTAGCATATTTACTGCGAAAAGTCACTTTCATAATGACAAATGTTTTAAATATATATTTTTATGTTACCTAAATATTTTGGTTATTATTTTATCGTTGTATCTAAAAGAGTTTACCAAGCAGTAAAGAAAATGCAGTATAAGGCAAAATAAATAATAAAATGTATTGTATGAGGGCTAATCATTTGACAATCTCAAGTTATAGTTTACTAAAACAGAGATATAATTTCTTTTATAGATCTCGATAGTATATTTATTTTTATGTTGTACCAATTTTCAATGTTTATAATAACACTGCATGGAAACATTTTGAATACGAAGATGGTTCGGACTTCTAAATTTTTCTTCTTTTACGGAGAATATGTGTTTTGGATGAAAACAAAACAATATTCCGGAAAATTATAATAATGAACCAACAGCAGCATACCTAAAAGGAAGACGAAGCTGGTGACATTCACGGAACAGTATACTATTTCAGTTTTCGAGTAGGAATTTTTACTTATCATGTCTTCCCATTAGCGAGTGTCCATTTTGTCGTCTGCCGAAATAGCTCAGTTGGGAGAGCGTTAGACTGAAGATCTAAAGGTCCCTGGTTCGATCCCGGGTTTCGGCACTTGAATTTTTATCTATGTTCGTGCCGCGTGAATCATAACAGGGTAAATAAAATCCTACTGTTATTTTACTTTCTATTTACGTGTAGTTATCATACTGGCAGGTTATCATTACGAAGAAATAACTTACCCTAGAAAAATTGTTTTGCGTTACACTTACCAGGTAATTTATGGAGCAGCAGTTAGACAACTGAATATTCGGGAGATCTTACACAGGACTGTCTTTCAAACCAACGCGTNGTAATTTATGGAGCAGCAGTTAGACAACTGAATATTCGGGAGATCTTACACAGGACTGTCTTTCAAACCAACGCGTTAAGTATATGACGTAATGAAATTGAAGCTTCAAGAAGTACTAGAAATATGATACTTTATTAATGTATCCAATTCTCGACGTGTTAAAGAACCTGGGGCATCGAATATCCTAGCATATTGTAATACTGTAAAGCCAAATACGTGGACAGGGAATGTTAATTATAGCTTTTATAAATAGCTAGCTTTCTTAGTGAAAGGATTTTCTTTGTAATTGGTACAAAAATGTATGCTAAAAAAATGTTCACGGTTTTTTTTATTTTAGAAAAATTCCTTTTTCGCAGGCAAGAACCCAGGTAGCAACTTATGTTAGCCCAACGTTGGTATTTGGTTGGAAAGGGTGGCCTGCGTTTTTTTTTGGAGCAGAAATATTTATATAACGTTGGCCCAACGAAATATACCAGCAAATTTGCTACCAGGAAAATATTAGGGGTTACTTATCACCCTACAGATAATGATGTTACTAAGTTAGAAAATGTCATAACATATCGCAAGTGCAATTAAATTTGTTAGTTGGTAACAAGAGGTAAACAGTCATACGTTGTGTCGGAGTCGGGAACACAACATTTGGTAATTGGTACTCATTGATAAATTTGGCCAACCATATCACCAACAATATGCCTACAAAAGTAGTTACCCTATTTTTAATTAATTAAAACAACAATTAATCTCTTGTTTAAAGACTGAGTTTTTAAAACACAAGCTATGTATTATTAAAAATAGACTTTATTGGTCATGTGTCTGTTATTTGTTGGAATTCATACTGTCGGCATTTAGTTGGTTTATGTAAACTTCTGTTGGGCCAGCAATTTTAAAAAAANTTATTTGTTGGAATTCATACTGTCGGCATTTAGTTGGTTTATGTAAACTTCTGTTGGGCCAGCAATTTTAAAAAAAACATTGTGCCAACAATATTTAATATCATATTTCTAATTAAGTTAAACCATAATATTGTTTTTTTTTTTAAATTTGTGTTTTAACATATAAACCACGTTTTACATAAAAATTACTTAGTTGGGGATATGTTTGTTACCTGATGGAAATCATTCTGTTGACATTTGGTATGGAAACGTTTGTAGTGCCATTATTTTGTAAGCAACATTATGGCAAAAAATTTAATTGCCTTTATTTATAATGAAAGGACACTATAAATTATTATGAGTGTTTAAAATCATAGCATTTGGCACACAAAAATTGTCTTATTTAATATTAACTTTGGTGAGGATGTTTTAAATACTTGTCGGAATTCATACCGTTGGAATTGGGTATGTAAGAGGTTGTTAGGCCAACAGTGTAACAAACATAATGCCAACAAAGTAAATTACGACATTTATGATGAAACAAACCAATTATTTACTCAGTTTTTTTAAAAACAATAATTATATCGTTTGATTTTTCATCTTAAAAAAATTATATCTAATTATGTAACGATATATATATATATTTATATAATACTTTGATAAAATTATATATTATTTTCGTGGAAAAAATTTGATTTCTTAATAAAAACCACTTCGAAAAAATTGCCAGAGTGGTTATACAATATCTGCTTCCGTTTGGGTTTGAAAAAAAAAACAATCGCAAAAGCTGGAGAAATGGGTAATCATGGTCTTTAAACGTTTAAGAGGGTTAAAAAAAGTACTTTTTTAGAAATCATTAAATTAATAACAAATAAATTATCGTTTCTCTTCTTGCTTCAAAAAGTTTGCTTTATAATGACGTAAANTTTAGAAATCATTAAATTAATAACAAATAAATTATCGTTTCTCTTCTTGCTTCAAAAAGTTTGCTTTATAATGACGTAAAATATAATTTCCGTATTATTACAAATTAAAATCCATAAAATGGGAAAATGTGTTATTGTGTTTTCGGAGATATATTTTATATATAACATCGATTCCATGCTTATAATTTTCAAACCAGCATATAAAAAAAATAATACAAAAAGAAATGACCTCATAATGTTAAATAAAATGTATAATTTCCCTAACAATTGCTGTAAAATTTGTTATCATAAGTAAGCAGGATGAATAATTAAATGTCTCATTTTCATTAATTGTTCGGTACGTGAAATTGTTCGTGCTGCATGTTATCCCCTTTTTGAGATTCCATAAATGTGTATAGATCATATATTATTCCGCGATTAGTGAATCCATATGCAATTTTGGATGGAAAGTGAATNATTATTCCGCGATTAGTGAATCCATATGCAATTTTGGATGGAAAGTGAATGAGGATATGTTGCAGTTGTGAAGTAACCAATCTTTGTGTAGCAACATTTAATTGCTTTCTTGTAAACACAACTGTCAGAACGAAATNTGCAGTTGTGAAGTAACCAATCTTTGTGTAGCAACATTTAATTGCTTTCTTGTAAACACAACTGTCAGAACGAAATATTACCAATCATATAGAGAGCTATCTTAATTACGTGTCATTCTAAAACCGAGGACCTTTTTTTATATTTGGTTTTTCAACAAATCAAAGCTCTTGTTCACGAAAAAACCGAATTATGTAACTGAAATGTATTCCAGTAGCGTTAATACCATCAATTCTCAGGAGACAAAAATATGTTTATCAAATATTTAGTTTGTAGTTATAAAGTGATTTCCAAATAGTTTAAAATACATTTCTGCAAAGAAGATTTTGCGAGGATTGAGCAATTTTAGAAATATGATAAGGTGTTAACATAGTTTGTTTCTAAGTTCTTCGAAGGGGAGGAATTGGAGTACAAATCTGTGGACGAAGTTATAAAATGGACGAAGTTGTCTCTTACCCAGAGGAGTTCATCAACAGCGTCTTCTCCCCTCGCATATCGCCAAACAAGCTTCCCCTCACTGTTGAAGATGCTTAAATGTTACCACCAAAACCCTCCAATAACACCATGCTATAAGTGAAGGCTTAGCAAAAAAATTTAATCTTCATAGTCTTCACTGCATGTGCACGGGAAAATAAGATTTAATTCCGCGTATACCACTCATTCCATCTGAGTACCCTTTTTTTAATAATATTCTGCGAGTTCACCTTAAGGTATATATAACTGAAACCATAAATAAGCCCTGACACAGTTACTAAAGGTTGGAGGCAGAAATCTGTTTAAGGGCTGTTTCTCACATAAGTGGCTCTACCTGACTTTCTGAAAAGTAAGTTCACCTAACAACTTGATACCCTAACACCTGGTGCCATATCCAGGGACGTGTAAAAATAAGTCCTTCGGTAGAGGAAATCAGTATCTGTTTGGTGTAGTCCACGCGGAGAATAGTCGCAAAAAAAANGTAAAAATAAGTCCTTCGGTAGAGGAAATCAGTATCTGTTTGGTGTAGTCCACGCGGAGAATAGTCGCAAAAAAAAAGCTTAAGTAGTATATTTTGTCTGATTGTCAATGTGTAGAATGACCGTACTTCATACAAATGTTTCAAANAAAAAAAAGCTTAAGTAGTATATTTTGTCTGATTGTCAATGTGTAGAATGACCGTACTTCATACAAATGTTTCAAAAGTGTTCTGCGTGTCACTCACAATGTCAATCACGAGGGCGCGATAAACACATGGATATGAGCCTTTGGGAGATGTTACCACAAGACGATCTTGCAAACGGACATTTTCATTATCTGACTTATGAACCAAGAACCTCAAGAATTACCACATAGATGCACTTTTCTGTCAGATATTCTGGACATGATAGAGAACCTACGATGTTAGTCTATCGTTACACATTACAAAGCCTAATTCTCGGACAGGCAATCATAAGAACCGCTGTTAAAAAATAGTTTGCATCTTAAAGGACGGTCTTTCATTAAAATGGTTTTTAATAAAAAAATTATTACAAGTTTTCAACAAAAATCTCGTTCTAGTGTGCAAAAAAAAATATCACAGAAAATGCATTAAATAATTTTGTTGTATGAAAATCTGAAAATTCTGAAATAATATTTGACAAGTGCTTATTGTGTAGACTAATTTTCATATGAAGAAGAGAGCTTAAGCTGTAACAATTGGCAATAGGGAATACATAGTCTGTATCTTATTTTGTCAAGGGAAAATAAAGCGTGTTAGTTTGTTTGTGACTGACGGAAGCGTAGATACATTTCGTATATAGTCTAGTACTCAAAATGCTACATAAAACATACACGTGCGCTAAAAATCTTCAAGCAAAATTAAATGTACACTGCCACTGATAATGGCTAATCAAGTCGCTACCGTTATACACTGAAGAGCCAAAAAAAACTGGCACAGGCGTTTGAATGCAAATAACAGAGGTATGGAACCAATCAGAGTAACGCGATGCGGTCGGCCGCTAGATCGGTTGCTGCTGCCACAATGGAGGGTTATCAAGATTCAAGTTATTTTGAACGTGGTATTATAATCGGCCCACGAGAGATGGGACATAGCATCTCCAAGGAAGCGATAATATTTGGATTTTCGGGTACTACCATTTCACGAGAGTACCGTGAATATCTGGAAACCGGTAAAGCATCACATCTTCGACATCGCCGCGAAAGGAAAAATATAGTGAAATAACGGGACAAACTACTATTGACGAGAATCATTAAACGTGGCAGACGTAGAACCCTTTCTCAAATTGGGGCAGATTGGATTTGTGGACTGCTCTACAGGATTCATGGTGTGTTATGCCTCAGGCATACCTTCAGTCATTAGTCGAGTCCATGCCACGTCGTCTTTCGGCACTTATGCGATCTCGAAGTGCCCTACACGATATAAGGCAGGTGTACCAGTTTTTTTGGCTTTTCAATATATAATGTAAGCTTGTAATATTTTTATTAGAAGTACCTTTAAAAGGGGTGGGCGATATAGCATATAAATATTTGTGTATACAGTCCATAGAGGGTTACGTTAGCACACCGAAATAGGGTTATATCGATGTTGTCAGTGCCAGAGGGACAGTATCTAACAGCAGAAGGATGACATCTCACATTTGAAAATTTTTAATATAACAAACTACCTCATTAAATATTAGGTGATCCCATAGCTCTTTTCTCATTCTGTTGTGGTGGAAATCGAATAAACTGAGAATTATGGTTAAACTTTCTATTTCAGGGGACATAAATCACCAATGCAAACAAAATAAGTGATTTGTTTCGCATATTTAACACACACTATTAGAACTGCCAGCATGGTATTTTGTGTTCAATTCGATTTGTTAGTTCTCATCCAACAAAAAGTGTAAAGGGACAAACATTTAGTTAATAGGTTACATACCAAATCTAAAAATACTTGCTTTGTGCTCCTTTTAAAAAGACTTTTCGGATATTGATTTGTTGGGGTCATTTTGCTACGTTCTTGAATATTATATCAAAAAGGATAGCATAATATATCGCACTATCTTACAAAAGGGCGGCAAGATCTGCTAAAAAATGATTTTAATGATCCCCTAGTTACGGCTAGCGTACAAAAATTGGTTGAAATAAGTTTCATTGCTAGAAGGATGTGGCATACTGAAAAAAATCGTTTATTTAACTACCGTTTTGAAAATATGTACCTGTAAACATAAATTAATATGGGATATCAATAAATAAAGTATTAATTTTTTTGAACAAGTGGTTGTGCAGGCAAATATTTTATTGGCATATGTCCGTGAGGCATTAACTCAACATGTGCAACATTCATATCACGACACATCTCCCAAAAAACGACAGTAGGGCGAAAGAGATTACGGATCATTGCTGACGTTAAAACAGCAGCACTAAGAATTATGTTGTCTCACACCATCACCAGAATAATACTGCGTCAGCTGAAAACATGTTCATCGGTAAATCCCTATACGAAATATCCACGTGTGCAACATAATACAGGGGTCCTCCGCACTTAATCTATCTGCCAGAAAACTCAGCATTAAAAAAAGTGCAGACATAAACTGAACAATAGAGCGTGGGCCCGTCTTTCTGTATTTAAATGGTTAGCTTACAGCAATCTTGGATAAGGTATGCCAAAGAATAGGTTTAAACTTCAGTACAATTAGTTTGCATCATAGACGGTGGTTTCGTCGAAGAAATATTAGCCGTAAACTTTTTCTGTGTTTATACCTATCCGCACATTAAACATGAGATAATCTTACTGGAATTCGGTATGCCACACCGGTGGCGTATTTGCCCAGATTCCACAGTTATGTAAGTTAGTCTTTAAACAAATGTGAGAAGATGTCCCATCTCTGAATAAGATACGTGCGGGCAAGTTGCGGTCCTCATGGGCTGTGAAAAATTCTGTTCACATCGCCACACGCCCTGCCAAGTCATCTAAGTATAAAACATGCAGAACCTGGAGATGGTACGGCTTATGCTTCACCGTGAATTACAACACTTTATGCACAATAACTTGTTCATAAACTCTTTAAGTAGGTCCAACTTTACGGAGTCTGCGCTGAAATCCCGTCCAAATGGTACCGCAAGATAACACTTCCAGTCACCACACCACAACTGTTGGCTTCCCTAGTCCCTAAGCTGAAAATTATTTATGGTAGGTCACCTTTAACAACAGAACAAGTTTTTAACTGGTGTAAACTGCATTACATGGACTCAACAAGCAATAACACACACATTTTACCATTAATGAACTGGCATACATATCGCAACCTTAACAATCAAGTTTAAACAGTATCGATGTTTAATTTATGCGCAGTCTGTATATGATTAGAATGGCCTATCACAGTACTATTCGTTTGCCAAACATGGGGGAAAATATTTAGTAATTTCTCAAAATGATCAAACATTTTTATTATTTCAGGTGCACTTCGTATCTCAAAAAGTGATGGACAAGAAGTAGTTATGAATTAACACCCCATCTGCACTAAGAGGCATCCTATTTGATTCTCTGACATGTGCATAACCATAACTGATATATTCCATGTTTATCTATGCACGTTACCACATAGCCTGCAAAATTTGAGGTTATTCGAAACATTATTCACATCATGTTTTAAGGCTAGTGACTTTTTTTCCCGAAATGACCGTCGTTGAGCTTATCGTAATTTTTCGATAATTGCAACTCAATTTGTGATGTGTTTCGTGTTGAATGAGGTATATCATGAAATGCTTTGGCATTTATTTGGCTTGAACACCGATTCTGCTTACCAAAATGCTCAGGGCCGACGATGTAACGATGTAATGACGTCTTGATGCTTGTCTGGAGANGTAACACCGATTCTGCTTACCAAAATGCTCAGGGCCGACGATGTAACGATGTAATGACGTCTTGATGCTTGTCTGGAGATTAACTTATGAATTTAATTTGGTAGCTCTTCTTCAAATGTACGTGAAATGACGACTATGTTTATAAAATCTCTTAGATTGTACCATGGCATTTAATCTCAGTTAATTTCTAAGCCCTTGTTTGCCCAACCTGTAACTGTGTACCATAATGGATCATTCAAATATNCACCGATTCTGCTTACCAAAATGCTCAGGGCCGACGATGTAACGATGTAATGACGTCTTGATGCTTGTCTGGAGAGTAACTTATGAATTTAATTTGGTAGCTCTTCTTCAAATGTACGTGAAATGACGACTATGTTTATAAAATCTCTTAGATTGTACCATGACATTTAATCTCAGTTAATTTCTAAGCCCTTGTTTGCCCAACCTGTAACTGTGTACCATAATGGATCATTCAAATATAATTTCGTTCTTAGTGTGATCTGCGTAGGTATACACAAGTATGTGGTTCTATAAGTGAAACAGAGCTACTATTATTGTGGGCTGTGCGAGTTCTTAGTTACCACGTAGTGAAAATTGGTGTTAGTAATAAAAACCTTGTGGTGACAATTTATATGTACATACAGGCGATTTTTGATGGCACCATATTCCTACAAAAAATGATAACTAATTTTTGGCTTTTAATATCTAATAATGCAGATACAAACATTCGGATACATCCCCGCACCTTATNAAAATGATAACTAATTTTTGGCTTTTAATATCTAATAATGCAGATACAAACATTCGGATACATCCCCGCACCTTATAAGACTATACTTACAAGAAAAGAAGGGTAAAAAAAAAAACTACCCTGACTTCTAACCGTCTTCTAATAATATTTCCCAAAACAATTTATGTTGTTCCCTAACCCCTTTAACGTTCTCATTTTCTATAAATAAATGATCGCTGCTCTATTGTTAAATGAATGTTTGTGACAAATACCAATTTGGTTTAGTTCATTGCGGGAATTTGTTTCAGTGTGTCTAATATGGATGTTCATGGCGAGATATAAATAAATGGGAAGTGGTTTCACAAAATTATAAGTTTCGTATGATCTCGTTCATCTTATAGTGTGTATAAAGAGCATATTTTATACGCTGAACTAAGATTATTTGGTTGCTTTTCAAGTTTTCTTCTCTCACGAAAATATTTCTTTCGGGCTGCAAAATAAATATTTTGCCTATAGTTAAAACAAAAATTTATTGACTGAAAGAAACCTTTCTCTCATTAATCTGCACTTAGACTAAAATAATACTTTTTTTTTTATAAGAATATGCAATTATTTCCAAAACCGTAGTAAGCATTTTGTAAGGTCGATGTATCAACGCGCAGCAAACGATACAAAAACCTGTTTTGTATCTTAGTTTTCCAAGGAGGAATTTTTTTCAAGGCCTGTGTTTTACTCTTCCGATATGAGTTGTTTAATTACTTTTTTTTTTTTTTTTTTCACATTAGCAAAAAATATTCCAAGGTTGTCATAATTGCGAATACTTCTAAATATTTTTTATTTAAACAGGTGATTGCATATTAGACAGTATTCACTCACCAGTTATGGGCTTAGTACATGATAGAGGTTCAGACGATATTAAGGAATAATGTGTTATATTATTGCAAGGTGTATCGTTTCTGATTCATCGCCTATTCGTATTTACTCAATTTTTCACTACGTGACAACTGACGATGGCACGGGTAACGAACCAATATATAACAAGAGAATTCACCACACATTAATTTCTGTCGTGTATTCGAGCATGTGAGGCTTTATTAAAGGCACTGCAACCTTAGCATCTTTAGTACCCCGTCGATAGTACGATATCTGGTGAAGGTAAACACGGAACCACACCCAGCATTATCTATGATACATGGTAAAACATTCGCTTTATTCNAACCAATATATAACAAGAGAATTCACCACACATTAATTTCTGTCGTGTATTCGAGCATGTGAGGCTTTATTAAAGACACTGCAACCTTAGCATCTTTAGTACCCCGTCGATAGCACGATATCTGGTGAAGGTAAACACGGAACCACACCCAGCATTATCTATGATACATGGTAAAACATTCGCTTTATTCTCTATCAAGAGAAAGTTGGAATAACATATGTGCTATTGCTCCGTCTTTGTATGTATAGTATCTGAGGTAGTTAATATTCCGCGGGTGCCATAATTCAGTGACGATAAAATGCCATCCTACGCTCAGTTCATTTATGAACGGGTCGTTATGTGTGGGAAATTAATGGTGTTCAGTAATCACAAACCAAATATCAACTGAACTACACCAAGTAACCAACCAGATAAGTGCATGTTGTAAATGAGACGTCAGCTGGATTTTTTTTGTCAGGTTAAATGTGACCTTGTTCTTTCCGCTGACAAGTATAATTTTAAACTTAACTCTGGGTAATTGCTGCCAATTACTTAATTTAACAGTTGTCAAACACTAATCGAATGTTTGACATGTAGTTTTCCAGCTTCAAATCATTCTAATTTACCTACGAGTTAAATTGTGCGATATACCTAATTCTGACAGAAAAATTCTATTTCGCTCCTCATAATAATGCCGTCTGAATGAATATCGTTTCCTAATTAAGCACATCTAGGGAAACAATAACGGTTATTACCACTGCGAATAAATATTCATTAAAACACTATGCAAATAGATATCCGTTAATAACTAAAACTCCGTAACTAAATGTAATTCTCTGCAGACAACAAGACATAACTATCTAAGAATTGACGCAAAATATACTACATTATTGGGTGATACTTGAGCATATTTACGGCGAATTTTTTTTTTANCTATCTAAGAATTGACGCAAAATATACTACATTATTGGGTGATACTTGAGCATATTTACGGCGAATTTTTTTTTTATAATGACAAATGTCTTAAATATGTATTTTTCTTTTACCTCAATATTTTGGTTATTATTTTATCGTTGTATGTGAACCAGTTTACCAAGCAGCAAACATAATGCAGTATAAGGCAAAATAAATATAAAAATGAATTGTGTAAGTGATAATCCTTTGACAAACTCAAGTTTTTATAGTTTACTGTCACAGAGATATTACTTCTTTTAAAGATCTCGATAGTATATTTAATTTTAGTTTTCACAAATTTTATATGTGTATATAATAACACTGCATGGAAGGATTTTGAATGCGAAGATGGTTCGAACTTCTAAATTTTTCTTCTTTTACGGAGAATATGTTTTTGATGAAAAAAAAAAAATATTCCGGAAAATTATAATAATGAACCAACAGCAGCATATCTAAAAGACGACGTACCTGGTGACATTCACGGAAGAGCGTATTATTTCCGTTTTTGAGTAGCATTTTATAGTATGTCTTCCCATTAGCGAAAGAACATGGTATCGTCTGCCGAAATAGCTCAGTTGGGAGAGCGTTAGACTGAAGATCTAAAGGTCCCTGGTTCGATCCCGGGTTTCGGCAATTGAAATTTTATCTCTGTTCGTGACGCGTGAATAATAACAGGGAAAATTAAATCCTTCTTTTATTTTACTTTCTATTTGCGTGTAGTGATCTTATCGGAAGTTTGTCGGTACCAAGAAGGATCTTACCTTAGCAAAATTACTCTGCGTGTCATTTACCATGTAACATATGAAGTAGCGGTTAGACAACTGAATATTCGGGAGATCCTACACACGACTGTCTTTCAAACCAACGCGTTAAGTATATATCACGTAATGAAATTGAAGCTTCAAGAAGTACCACAAATATGTTACTGTCATTAATGTATCCAATTCTCGACGTATTAAACAACCTGGAACATCGAATATCCTAGCATGTTGTAAAACCAAATACTTGGATAGGTAATGCTAAGAATAGCATTTTTAAATAGCTGGCCTCCTTAGTGAACGGATTTTCATTGCAACTGGTACAAAAAGTAAAGCTAAAAATATATACATTTTCATTTTATAAAATTTTTTTTTCAGCAGGCAAGAACCCAGGTAGCAACTTATGTTATCCCAACGTTGGCACGTGTTTGGAAAGGGTGGCTTACGTTTTGTTGAATCAGAAATATTAATAAAACGTTGGCCCAATGGAATATGCCAACAAATTTGCTACCATGAAAATATTAAGGGATTACTTATCACCCTACAGATAATGATGTCACTAAACTAGAAAATGTCATAACATATTGCAAGTGCAATTTATTTTGTTAGTTGGCAACAAGTTGGTAAACGTACTGTTGATAATAGGTATATGTCTTCATTAAGACCCATGTTGGGCAACTAAAAATTTATCTAAATATATGGAGGAAACTTTTTGAATTGAAAGAGTATGACTTTCATATATTTTATATAATATGAAGGGCCTTCGAGATATAAGATTTTTCTCTTAAAAATATTATTATTTGGTCATATGTTTTGTCAGTGTTGGGAACACAAGATTTGGTAATTGGTACTCATTTTTAAGTTTGGCAAGCACTATGTCACTAACATTATAAGAATAATAGTAATTACCCTATTTCTAATTAATTAAAACAACAATTTAACTTTTCGTTTAAAAACTATGTTTTAAAATCATAAGACATTTATAATTTAAAATAGACTTACTTAATTCTTCATGTGTAGGTTATTTGTTGGAATTCATACTGTCGTCATTTAGTTGGTTTATGTAAACTTCTGTTAGGTCAGCAATTCTTAAAATAACCTTGTGCCAACAATAGTTAAAATCATGTTTATAATTACATTAAATCCTAATATTTGTTTTTTTTTAATTTCACATAAACCACTTTTTACAAGAAAATTACTTATTTGGTGATATGTTTGTTACCTGTTGGAAAACTTTCTGTTGATATTTGGTATGAAAACGTTTGTTATGACATTACTTTGTAAGTAACATTGTGCCAACAAAGGTTATTGTCATACTTATAATGAAAGGACACTATAAAATAGTATGAGTGTTTAAAATCATAGCATTTGACACACAATATATGTCTTATTTAAAATCAACTTTGGTGATGATGCTTTAAATACTTGTCGGTAAACATACTGTTGGAATTTAGTATGTAAGAGGTTGTTAGGACAACACTGTAAACAACATTATGCCAACAAAGTACATTGTCACATTTATGATGAAACAAACCTATTGTTTATTATGTTCTTTTTTTAACCATCATTATATAGTCTGATTTTTCATTTAAAAAAAAGGAGTAATTATATTTCATTATTTAACGAAACATTCATTAATATAATACTTTGTTAAAATTGTACAGTATTTTTGTGTTAAAAAATTTAGATTTCCTGATAAAAATCACTTTTGACAAAATTTCCAGAGCGGTTCTACAAATCTGCTTCCGTTTGGGTTGAAAAAATTAACTATCGCGAAAGATGGAGAAATGGGTAATCGTGGTCTTTAAACGTTTAAGAGGGTTAAAAAAACTTTTGAGAAATCCTTTAATAAATAACAAATATAATATCGTTATAGTTCTTGCTCCCAAAAGTTGTACGCATTGTACGTAATGACATTTTCCTTGAGTAAAAAAAATTACTCTTTTTTTAAAAATAATTTTATGTGAAATACAAATTTTTTTCTATTTTCTGAAGCTTTAATAACATAAACTAAGTTTGTTGTACAAACTAAAAAAAATTTCAACATAAACTAATGCCATGGGCTACTGCTTGACATATGTGTAATCACCAAATAACCGTTCATACATATTTTTAAAAAATGTTAAAATGTGGAAAAAAATTTTATGCTTATTTTTTAATTGATATGAAGTGATATTTGGTGAAATCATGTGTCACATGGTAGCCCGTGGCATTTGTTTACTTTGCAATTTTTTTCTACTTTAGAACGTTGTATTTTTTTATTGCGGCTGCCACAAAAAAGAAAAATTTTGTATTTGACATCCAATTATTCAAAACATTTTAAGAGAATTTTTTATTTCAGAAAGATGTCATCACGCACAATGTGTACAAACGGAACAATGTTTGGTAAAAATATATAAAAAATTTTATTTTCTTCGTATCAAACATTCTTAAGCGTATATTGATTTCTCGTGCGCTAACCTTCAAATATGTTAAATAACAAAGCGATTTCTGTTACATAAATAGTTCGATAAGGTAACCAATTGACAGATATATTAAAAATCAACCAAGTTTTTTTTGTTTGCTGGTCTCAAAATAAATGCATGATACATTTTCTGTGTTTTGAAATTATTTGTAATATTTCCATGGAATTAATGCATTCCTTTTATAAAATAATTTGTGTCACGTTATATCCGAAATTATTGGAATAAGTCAGGAACTTTCTATGTGGACTAAAGGTTAGCATGCTGGACTGTCGACTCAAAGTTATTAGGTTGAAATCTCGTACTCAAGAAGCAGAACATTTTCGTATAATGCGTTGGAAAGTAAATTATATGAATAAATGTAAAAATAAATAACATTTACTAAAATTGTGAATGGAAAAGATTAAAGTTTTTTGTATGGTCGTTACTGCTTATGGTCTGGACATCATGCAGCCACAGACCCGGCACCATTGCGACATCAAACCGCCAAAGATCCGGCACCGTGGTGACATGAAGTTACCACAGACCCGGCATAGTGGCGACATCCAACTGTCGCTGACCTGGCATCATGGTGACATCCAGCCGTTCCAGACATGGCATTGTTGCGACACCGAGCCATTGCAGACCCTGCATTGTGGCGACATCCAGCCTCTGCAGACCCAGCATAATGGTTACATCCAGCTGCCACAGACCCAGCATAATAGCAACATCCAGCCGCCACTGGTCAGGGATCGTGGCTACATCCAGCGGCCGCAGACCCGAAATCATGGTGACAAACAACTGTCGCAGATGCTGCATCCTGGCAACATCCAGCCATTGGAGGCACGGAATTTTGGTGACGTTCAGCGACAACAGACCGGCTAACAGTTAGGTATCCATTTTGTTTATTACCGGATCTAATCCAGGGTATTTTTTGACAATGTCGGCAAATAATTAGCCTACGTTCAATTTTTGCATCCGCCTGCTTCCGGCATAAGACAGCGGACTAGCATTAGTTGGCTGAAGTTAGTCGGCTAGCTATCACTGGCCCAATTCTGGCCCATACCTTTCGTGTTTGCTGGGATAGAAGATATTGCAACTATTTAAAGTGCTAATTCGCTATACCTCTTTTGCACACCACTTTGTGAGCTAGTGCACCTGAATTCACAAATTTTAAATCTTATCCTTGAATCTATAAAATTGATTGCCAACAACTTTGACAAAAATGTAATGCCGTGATAGGCCAATCTAACAATATAAAATTTATGTTGGTATTCGCATATTCTCAAAATCACATTTATGCCAATATTTTAGTTTATTACGCCAGTAGATAGGTTATCCTCCTTTCGGGGACAAGGGGTGGGGGTTGTGGTGTAGTGGTGCCATCCACCATGATGTCACAGGGGCTGCCGGAGGCCTCATTCATCACCCCCCTCACAACACCCAACCCATGGAAGCCATTCCAGTGACCCGTAACCCTAGAAATGATTAGAACAAAAATATATTTTTAATTTAAATGGTATTGGTTTGCTACTTTGAATTTTTATATATTTTCCTAGGAAAAAACACCGATTTGCGTAAAACCTTTTACTCTCTCGACCGAGTCTAAAGTTCCGATCGCTAGTGTATATATTTATTTACAAATTTAAGGATTGAATTTTCTAAATCGAGAAAGAATTATAAAACAAATCGACTACATCAAGGAACATATAACATTAACCACACACACTCGCCCCACCACCCCCACTCCTAATCACAAATTAAACATTGGAACTACATAACAGAAATTATGCCTCTACCTATTCTAGTAAATGGAATATTCCCAGTTGCCACGACATTACATTTTCAACACATATATTTTGTCCAGTATTAGACACTAGAATGTGTTTGTAACTCATGTTTCAGCAACCAGAGATAATTTACTGTCGGCAAGAGTGCTATCAACCGATACCGAATGGTGACGAGATCATGTAAATTGACATATTCAATATTTTAAATTACTTTTAAGTGTAATTATTTATATTTAAAATAATGTTTTATATAAATCAGTAATTTATAAAATAAACAACACAACATATTTTTATAACTACATAATTTATGCAAGATCAATACATCACCAATTGATTAATTTCTTTTAAAAGAGTTCATATAGTGCTCTACTTTAGGAGACTGTCACATTCTTGACTAAACCGTTTTCGAATGATGGCAAGCATCAGCTGCTTGCGAAGCGTCGCACGACTCTCTGGATAGAAGTGATGTCCATCGGTTCCCGATTGGTAATCCACCTCATCATAGCAACACTGCAGATCTTGCACTCCTTTGACTCCATGACTTCCGCCTCGCCAATGGTGGGACAACTGACAACACCACGTCTGGTGGATCCAGCATCCACAGCTCCAGGAATACATGTTGCTGATTGGTGACGACGAGAAGGTGCAGGTTTGCTTCCCGAGCTGGAGGTAGAACTATCCATGGTAGATACTAACACGAGCTCCTGATTCTGACACTGTACTCTGAGGCTTCTGGTAGTATGGGTGGCTTCATCCTTCTTGAACCCGAGATGCTGGGAGAAGATCGACGATTCATGCCCTGCCAGGGACAGATCAATGACACAGTCTTGCATGTGGGCAATAGCAGGAGTCTGGGCCAGTGCTGTAACTTAGCCCATTGTGCAGGGCAGCTAAGAATGCGGCATCATGTGTAACACAATATAGGTCGATGCTCCTGGACAGTCCACTTGAATTTGCATTGGTTCTTAGATTACTGGAAAATGGGTGAAATGCCAATGTTGCATGCCACCACCATCGCGGGTCTCTGTATAGGTACACAGATATCCGTCTTGCATGATGCAACTGTATTCAATGCTATCGTAGTTGGGCTTCGTGCTTCTGTAAATATTCGTAGGATAGAACATCGCCATCGTGACGAATGGACCATAGAACTGCAGCTCATATTTAATACGAATGTTGAACAGGTGTGTCACCACAAGAAAACTAAAATTCTCTTACAGATCGGGTGACATCTTGTCTAGGTGTAAGCAGGAGATTCATAGTCCATTGACGAGGCACACCATTTGCACAGCAGCTGTGCGTTCCTCCACGCACATGTCCGGTCAGGTTCTGGCCTGTCGCAGATGTGCCACTGCTGGTCGTCGTAAAGCTTCGTCAGCTTGCGCAGCAAAGGACAGCCGCACTAGAACTGCATGTCGATTAATTCAACTTCCTTTTTTCAACAAGTTGCTGAGAATTTTTTTCTAGTAGTGCCCTACCATGTAAACTTGCCCTTGTGAATACTGTACCAGCAAATCGCGTAGCACGGTTCTTACTTGGTGGTATGAAATATTGACTTCGTCCCACTCCAGTCCCTGGTGGTACTTGGTGAGCTAGTAGTTCGTATTCATGATTTTCTCATTCAACAGTTCCCACGAATAATGAGGGTGGAAGGAGTGGGTGCATGTCTTGCCATCGTCATCGTAGGACAAAGCGATCTCCTTGAGCATGTAGCTGCTCTGACTCTGGAAGCCTTGCATATTACAGTACATCCTGCTGCTGTCTATGCTTGAAGCTGATTAAACTGAAATCGCTTACGGCCCATTGTATTTATACACTCTGCGGCGCTCACGAAAGTTTCTTGTCGACATTATCTCGAAAATTGTACAATGCGAGTCAGTCGTGAAATATCAGGCAGAAAGTGTATATGTGTGGGGGTATATTTCCATGTGTAGTCAATTCGATTCTGCAGTCGATCACATTCAGACTGATACGCTCGTCCTCTTTACTCACGTCGAACAACATGAGCGGGGTCAAACTCTCGAAGGTATCTGGACTCAGTATCTGGGATTGGGTGCGCCCAAAATATGGATTTTATAATTGAGTAGAATTTATATGCCAGCAGGTAATGTCAATTTTCAAAGTTCATGTCCAAGTATGGATCACTTTCACTATTCAAATATATTTACAGACTTTATATTTGAAATGTGTTGAACTGCGAACTACTCACTTTCACATTGTACTCTCTTCTGGTCTGTGGTCCAATGATTATGTGACTCGGTTTGTCGGTGGCAAAGCTTAACTTCACCATCCAGTCGATGCGCTGGCTTGCGGCAGTCCAGGGTAGGTCTCGATACTCCACAGCCTGAAAACAAGATCGATATTTTTGCCATCTTCCACATTCTTCAGCATATTGATGTGTTCGGTAGTACTCAGCTGAATGTGAAGCAGTATCCTTTTGATAGACTGTAGCTTTAGTTCCACTGTCTCCAGGTATTCCCCCATACCCTCAATGGCATGTGCGTGGGTATTGTCTAGGAGCAGTACCAGTTGCTGCTTCGAATTGATGATAATTCGTTTTTAGTCTTCGGCGTGTCCCAGCAACATCGCTAGAGGAATGCAGACCTCAAATTTCCCTTCGACGTGTACAGGAGCACTGTAGATACCTTATATCCCTCAGCCTGCCATCTTAGTGGAAGACAGCTCGTTCGGCACGGGCGAGAGGTAATTTTTGATTGCGGTCGTTATGCCGACATCTCTTGTCTGGTTTACCTTGACACTTTTAATGAAATACGTGATGCTATAGATGAGGTGGATAATACCATTGCTCATTATTTTCGTAGATGCCGGGTGGGATCCATATTCTTCCATCTGTGTCCATCTGTATCACAAGAATTACTTACAAGGAAGAGTGCAGATATCTTGGTGTTAGTCCACTATCAGTACTTCCGATGGTAACATGTATGGTCCGATATGGAATGGCTGATATGCTTGAAATTCCGCTTTTGTAACACTGTCCTAAAAAAAGACTGGCTCGTCTATGTTTATGTATTCTTCAATGGCAATCGACATCGAAGCCAAGACTGCGAAGGAAAACGTTGTTGGAATGTGTTAACACCTGTGTGACTTGCAGCATAGTGATTGCTGGTTTTACGTGCTGCTTTGTTTTTATTGTTTCTGGTCACCGTAAATCTCCATCCCATCTTCTCAGATGCAAGTGTAGTGTTATTTCTCAGTTTCGAAAGTTCACCAACTCTCCACGCTGGTCGACGATCTTCACTACCACCTTGTGTGTTCTTTTCATGACTACCGGAATATAAACGATGCTTTGCGGTGCCACACCTAATATATAGCTTGGAGGGATCATCGGCGAAAACTAGTGCAGTGTATTGCTTGGCCTGTTGTTGAGATACATACCGCTCGCCAAATTGTAGTTTATTCGTATCGCATTAACAGGCAAGGTGTTTATGGTTCGCGACGATTCGTGGATTCTTCCAGCTTTCTATATGCGTGGCTCGAACACCGGCATCATGCCGATAGAATCTGGTTTCGTAAAGTCAATAACTTCGCTGTATCTGATGATGCTATTCAGAGAATTGGGATTTCCACATAGTTAAAATTCTCTGTCGGGATACAGAAAATCTTCGATTTACCTTGCAATGTCGTCTAATTTCTAAGAGACAATGGACAATGTTAACTCGCATGAGACATTACTGCTTTTGACAAGATACATCTTGCAGTTTCTTTCATCGATGTTCGGTATTGCATTGTAGGTTTGAAAATCTACTAAACCTATGCAACATTCCCCCTCCAGGTAGAGTGGAGAAAAGTATACAGCACACAGGTCGGAGCTACGACCCATGAGAGTAAGCATTATCGACTTGACTGATGATTTACTCTCCATGTATAGCTATTTTATTCGATTACTTGTATGAAATAACAAGAAAGCGAAGACACAAGTGTCTGCAATTCCACGTGTTCGGTATCTGCTCCATCTCGTAGATGTAAGTTAGTTTGCAATTATTCAGCTACAGTGGCCACTCGGGTGGAGGATGCAAATGACCGAAATTTCATAATTGTCTGCACATTTACCACCTTATACATAAATTACTACATGCATACTATGCCCGGCTATCATGCGCAGGTTGATAAAGGCACATTTGTCACATTTGGGTTTGGTGGGCAAAGCATCTCGCATGAACACTCCGCGAAAATGAGGTATCTACTATTTGTGTGCAAACCGTTACAAATTTACATTAGTTAGCAGATGTTTGGGTAGAGAGATTTAATTATCTCCTTTTCCTGCTGCATAGCTTTTGCACATCTCATCATCCCACTGAGCGTGGCCTTAGGTAGAAGCCTTAACCGTTTTTTTACCTATGGCAATTGCTTCCATATTTACATTGTGCCTTTGGCACTCTAACAACTTCTTCCATTCGTTCGATGCTGTATTGATGACTCAGACGATACCACTCGTGGTTCCAAATAGGCCCCCAAGGGCTCCGTCCGAGTGCAGGCAAAAGTACTGGATAAAATCAGCCAGTAGATGTTATCTTGGTCGTGCATGCTTTTCTTCCCTTTTTCACTACTTTTCGTTTTACTTGCCGCCTCTGCTTGCTCTTTGCTCCCATGCCTATCTTCACCTTTGCCTTCATCGCGTTGGAAACTTCCCATGTGGCAGCTTTTTTCTCCGAGACCTGTATCTGACGATTATCTTATCTCGTCGGCCTTCTGTGCAAGTATCTTGTATACCTGCTGCCGAGCTTGTAGATCCTTTTTCAGGGAGTAAGCGATGTCGTGTTGCTTGCACGCCTTGTCCGGTGCGTTGATACCCATTTTACCGAGAGCCAGATTTTTAGCTAGCTTGTTTCCCGACTCCTCAGAACTTGTATCCAGGAATATGCAGCTCGAACGGTAGATTGGTGATCAGCATATCAACAACCCCGCTTCCAGATATGGTCTTACCTCTTTGAGCGTTAACTGAACAAGAAAAATATAAATATGCTCATTATATACATTTTTGTCTCAGTATCATTCTAGACTTGGAACAGTGTGGATGTATTATATATTCATATATGTCATCTCAGTGCAAACTTTGCTAGAGGCAGTTTACTCGGAATGATAATTTGAAGAGACATTATATAACCAAAAAAACATACTTAATGTCATTGAGATGCTAACTCTCATACTCCCCCTACTCCTCCTCCTACTTCTCCTCATTATCCAATGTATGATATAAAACAAGCAGAAGAATATAATTTACAGATCGTGAAGCAAGATGTTATACTGCACATATGTATTACTACTGAAGATGAAGCTATCTCCCACAAATCACGACATGGAAGCCTATTTCCGAATACAGTGCGCTAAATCATCATGGGACCATAAAATTGTGGGAAAACATGTGACCTACTCAGTCTTCTGGAAGAAGAGGATGGTCTTCGATTCCAAAATGTGTACCTGTACTCCAAATCGCTACAGCAATGGAAATACCGGTATCTGGCAAGAGTACTGCAAGCCATATATGGTGTGAAATAGTTTCCTTGCAGCAATAACGAAGTCATCGTTCCACCGAGCGAATCATTCCCAAACTCAGTGTTTAATTGTGACGATATTGCATCTGAGAAACAGACTTGCATTCAGGAGTACTTAAGCATGGGATGGAATGCGAACATCGACTGCTTGTACATCTGCCAGACTTATTCGCAAATACCCAATCAAATGGTTCGCAATAATGCTAACGTGTTGCTGTTTCGTATGGACGATACGAATTTGCGACATGTGTACGACGACCACGTCAATACGGACATTACACCGGATTTCAAGAAACTTTGTTCTTTGTACTGGAAAGACAAGTATAGATTTTTAGTGATCGTAAAAGACTAGCCTCTATATAATGGCAGATACCTACATGGATTCGATCAGTTCATTGTCGACCATCGAGAATGAGTTATAGCTAATCGAAAAAATGAAGAGAATCTGAAAGTGCTTAAATATTCCATAGAGCATACGTTCGCTTCCTCTAATTCCCACCTCACCACGAAAATGTATATTCAAAACCATTGCAAGGACATATTGTATATCTGTAGAGAACGCCTGGAAAGGATCGAAAATCTTTTTTGGAGATTCACGACTAAACCTATAAAAGAGAGCAACGGTAATCATTTGTACTCGTTACGATGTCAGGCATTACTAGCGAACTGCATCGAGTAATCCTGTCGGTTCGCTCGAAGTATTTGCTCGCTTATAGAGCTAAACTTTCGCACTACCTAATAAATTAAGAAATCTTTAAGCCCATTACTCGCTCCATTCATGTACTCAGGAAGAGCGATGAAGCGGCCATGATCGTAAAGACCAAAGTCGACGATACTGCTGAGCGTACGAAGAAAAGGAAACATAATGATGTACAAACGTATCGGGATGAAGGATCGGACGTGGATTTGGCACACAAGAAAAAGGTACTAAAGAGAGTCATGAAATCTAATGCTCTAGATCCGCTATACTCAACCTGCGGCCCGCGGGCCGCATGCGGCCTGCCAAGATTTTGTGATTGGCCCACCTGGAGTTATCAAATTGCCAAGCATTTTAAATTGCGCGCTCATCAGAGAAACTATGGGCGCTATAAGTACATAAATCCCTACCGCGGTGCGCGCAGTGTTGGGATATAGCAATCTCTCTTATTATCTCGCACAACTCAGAGTTGTGGGTTGCGCGAGCGAGACAGCCAGCGGCGGGAATTCCCCTTTTGCTTTCACACTTCTGTACCTACGTCTTACCTTATTTGTCGTCACTTGTTTTAAATTTGTTTACATGACACACACAAATTATCAAATTTCGCCTGGTATTTGCAGTTAATTGGTTTTGTTAAGTGTAAAATAGTTATTTTTCTATCAAAATAATGTCAGGAGTGTCTTCTAAGAATAAAAGAAAAATATGTGATGAAAAAAGATTGTTTCAAGACGAGTGGGAAACGGAATATTTTGTTGTTCCTAACAAAAACAATGCAGCTACTTGTTTGATATGCCGAGAAAATGTTATGTTAAAGAAATACAATATTTCTCGTCATTTTAACACAAAACACAAATCGTTCAACGAAAAGTTTTCTTCTGGATCGTCTTTAAGAAGTGAGAAATTGAGTTTTTTTAAGAAGTCATTGCAACAACAGCAAAATGTTATGTCCGTGGCATTATCACAAGACTCCGCGGTAACCATGGCATCATATCAAATTTGTTACATTCTTGGTAAGCATATGAAACCATTCACCGATGCAGAAATTGTAAAAGAATGCTTTATTAGTGGGGCTAATGCACTTTTTGATAAATTCAGCAACAAAATAAAAATATTGTCTAATATAAAACAACTACAGCTCTCCGATTCAACCTGTATAAGGCGTATTGAAGACATTTCAAAATTCATCTACGATAACTTATTAGAAAACCTTACAAACTGCAAGTTTTTTAGCTTGGCTTTCGATTCCAGTACCGACGTTTCAGCAACATCGCAATGCTCGGTGTTTGTTAGATATTGTACAGAACATAATTTAATCTTTGAAGGTTTTTTGAAATTTCTTCCAATGAAAGGTCAAACCCGAGGCACAGATTACCTTGATACTATTTGCAATTTTTTAGAGCAGAATAAAATTGATATACAAAAAATCGTGTGTGTTTGCACCGATGGCTGTCCTTCAATGACTGGATCCGAAAATGGATTTCTTACGTTGTTTAAGAAAAAATATAATTTAACAAATTTAATTACATTTCATTGCATTATCCATCAAGAAAACTTGGCGGCACGTGTTGTAAATCCAGAAATTGAAGCTGTGATGAAGACGGTTATCAATATTGTCAATTACATACGAGCAAGAGAATTGAACCACAGAAAATTTAAAAGTCTTTTGGAAGAACTGGGAAGCGAGTATAATGATGTCCTTTTACATACCTCAGTGCGATGGCTTAGTAGAGGAAAAGTTTTAGAAAGGTTTTTTTCTTTACGCCATGAAATAATACTGTTTTTAGAGCAAAATAATAAAGTGTACCCTGAGTTACTAAATGATGGATGGTGGTGTCTTTTAGCCTTTCTATGTGATATTACAGAAAAACTAAATAGCCTCAATCGCAGTTTACAAGGTGAAAATAACATAGTCTCACAGATGGCGAATAAAGTATTTGCTTTTGAGGAAAAGCTAAAACTTTATCATGAAGAACTACAGAACAAACAGCTGCACAATTTTCCAACTATAATTAAGATAACAGAGGACCGTATCGACATTTTTGAGGAAAACTGCTCTACAATTTCAAATTATATAACTGCACTATTAGATGAATTTCATAAAAGGTTTCAAGATCTAAGAAAAATTAAAAAATGTTTGATGCTTGAAGAAAATCCATGGCATTTAGAAACAACCACTATCTCAGAGCTGGCTCTAATTTTGAATTGTAATTACCCAGAGTTGACAGATGAATTAATCGATTTTAAAAACGACACCCACCTAGAAATTTTGTTTAAAGAAAAAAGGGGAAAATANCAGAGTTGACAGATGAATTAATCGATTTTAAAAACGACACCCACCTAGAAATTTTGTTTAAAGAAAAAAGGGGAAAAAATGAGAATGTGGAATTTTGGAGCATTATTCCCCAAAAATATAAAAGCGTCCACAGGAGTGCTCAAATCCTATTAACATTCTTTGGGTCGACATACGTGTGCGAATTGTCTTTTTCAAAAATGAAGTACANAGGAGTGCTCAAATCCTATTAACATTCTTTGGGTCGACATACGTGTGCGAATTGTCTTTTTCAAAAATGAAGTACACAAAGAATGTGTACAGAAACAAACTTACAGACTCTCATCTGGATGATGTGATAATGTTAGCAAGCAGCAACAAGCCAGATCTTGATAAAGTTTTGAAAAATTGTTCACAGTATTAAAAATCGCATAAAAAGATTAAATAAACTTTCTTTGTTAAAGCCTAAATTATTTATGTTTATAAAAAGTAAATACACGGTTAAATGTTAAAATTAAGTTTTTTATTTACTTACACCTAAACAATTTTAACTTGCGGCCCACGACACTATGACTGAATGGTATTTCTGGCCCCTATAAAAAAAGGTTGAGTATGGCTGCTCTATATCGACGGTATCTACGATCGTACACATCTCGCAATTGTGATACGATGTAAGGTCTATACAGGCATAATGATAATTGGTTCCTCGGTGCTGATGAAATAGAGTTTCTACCAGGTGGGATAATTTCAGTATGTGATTACATTACACATGGAACACCCAGGCTTTGCGAACTTCTATTTCGCAAGGAGCTCAGGGAGTTTACAGAATCCGACCAGCCAGAATACAGGACGTTGTCGAACTCATGCATGCGGTTTATCAAGATAACATTCCTGAGGCCAGTGCTTATAAGAACGAATATCACGAGAAAATAGACATTCTCGCAAACCTCTTCAGTGGCCAAGCACTGAAAAGTGGGAATGTTCTGAAGAAGATAGACANGAGAAAATAGACATTCTCGCAAACCTCTTCAGTGGCCAAGCACTGAAAAGTGGGAATGTTCTGAAGAAGATAGACCGTGAAAAAAAATCGACTACGTGTTCTGGGACTACCCGAACGAACCAGTGGATACACTACGACTGCCGGTCGCTTCGCAAAAGGTTGGAGATTACTCGAACACCCACGAGATTATATCCATCGTCAAAGAACTGNACGACTGCCGGTCGCTTCGCAAAAGGTTGGAGATTACTCGAACACCCACGAGATTATATCCATCGTCAAAGAACTGAAAGAGGGAGGCTACATACGATGAGTCTGATAGGAACACCCACGAACTGTATGTGGCCACCAGGTGCAACTACCGCAATCGTAAGGTCATGATTTGTGGGATGAACGACCTGTTTCAAGATCACCTCGTCAATATGATACCGTATGCTCGGGTCGACGCTGTCTATAAATAGATGTTGACAGTCATCATCGCCTGTAGTTCGTTCGCCTGGGCCAGTCTGGTCAAGTCGAAGAATGCACAAGACATTACCGAGGCTATGGCGTATGTGTTGCGCGAAGGATGCATCCCAACGAGTTTGCAAACCAACCAGGCCAAGGAATTCTACAATGCAAAGTTCAAGTCCCTGATTAAAAATTACAGCTTAATCATTATTCCATGTACAGCAATCTCGAAGCATCTATCGTCGACAGGTTCAACAGAGCCCTGAAGGGCAGCATGGCATTTATTGACGAATCGCAGATTCAAGTTGCTTAAGCTACTACCGAGACTCGTCCACAAGTATTATTCTAAAGTACACTCGACCACTTCCATNGCAGATTCAAGTTGCTTAAGCTACTACCGAGACTCGTCCACAAGTATTATTCTAAAGTACACTCGACCACTTCCATGAAGTTCGCAGATGTCAAGGACGACTCCGTGGGTAGGACCGTTTATTCCGTTTGAAAGAGGAAGGACCCACCAATCCAAAAGNCGCAGATGTCAAGGACGACTCCGTGGGTAGGACCGTTTATTCCGTTTGAAAGAGGAAGGACCCACCAATCCAAAAGTCAAAAATGGTGACCATATGCACATCTCAAAACAGAAAGGTGTCTTCGAGAAAGGATTCACAGCACCAAATTGATCACAGCATATGAAGACCGCAACATGTCCGCACGTGTCTTATCTAGAGGTGAGAACACATTACTCATTTGTGGAAAGACTAACATACTCAAATATCTTATGTATATTAGTCACGCCACCAGCCTGGATTGCCGAATTCAAGTAAGGTTCATTCAAGTTTAATGTGCGGATGGGTATAAACGCAGAAATGGATAATGGCCCGTTTATCTTCGACGAAACGACCATCACTGTTACAAACTACGTAGACTTAAGTTTAACTTCTTCTTTGGCATACCTTACCCAATATGGATGTAAGAAAACCAGTTGTTCATACATAAAGACGAGTCCAGATGCTATTGTTCAGTTGATGTCCGCACTTTTCTTAATGCTTAGTTTTCTGGCAGATAGATTAAGAGCGGAGGACCCCTGGTTCAAGTGGTACGCTGGATATTTCGTATAGGGATTTATCAAAGAACATGTGTTCAGCTGATGCATTACTACCCTGATAATGGTCTGGGACATCAATATGCTAACTGCTGCGGTTTTAACGTCAGCAATGCTCCATAGTGTCTTTCGCCCTACTGTTGACTGGTGAGAGATGTGTCGTGATGTTAATAGTGCACATGTTAGGTTAGTGTCTAGCGAACCTATACCATTAAAAGATTGTCGCATGCAGGTTTAGGGATTAGGGAACGCCGTTGGCTCACATCCATCACCCCCTCACACCACCCCCGCCTCGCGCACTTCGCTAGGCGCCTTCTAGATGGCACGTAGTACCACAGGCAGGTGGAAAATTCCAGTACACGTGGAGCTGAAGCGTAGGCCTTCCCCCTTCACCCCCTTCATCCCGGACACCTCTCGCCCGCCGCGAAATCTGTGGAGTGCAGGGCTTTTTCGAGTTATCAGCAAATTATCACATGTAGTTCGCCTGAATGCAGAAAATACGCACCACGGAAGAAATACTGACGAGCTGTATTGGTGCCGAGGTATTACCCCCGCCCCGCCCCTACAAACCTTCAGAAACGAGGACACATGTGGTGGAAGGCTTTGTTCGGAGCTCTTCCTCTTCACCCCTTCCCTCCTTCCCATCCCTACAAGGCACCACGTGCCAACAATTAAGACTGGAGGGGCTTGCAAGCATAAAAACCCCGTTTAGAGAGTAGAGGGAGAACAGTTGATCATCACCGAGCCAAGGGAAGAGTTGCGGGAAGAAATCGCGAGAAGACGTGAGTACGAGTCCGAACAGCAGCCCAGGGAGAATCAGCACCGGCGGGCCGGCTTCCACGGCCTACCACTTCGCTGGAACTCATTCCCAGATGACCGCCTACCCACACTCACCGCTGAGTTAAGTATAGAATTCGTCGACCAAAGAAGCCCAACTCAACCACGACTTTGCCCAGTGAATACGAGTAGCCAAAGTACTACAGTACCACACCTCTAAAGTTTTGATGTTGTGTATTTGTGAATATAGACACGAGACAATATATTCGTACTTCAAAATACAACTGTAATAGTCTACCTCATTACAATTCCAACAACCACCACGCACTTTATAGTCGGTGCCTGGGGGACATTAACTCTGACCATATAAGCCACCATGTCTTCTTCAGTGGCGGTACCTGCGTTGAGTTAATTTTGCGCCCAACTGTGGGGCCTACCTCAAGTTAAAGTAGCGCCCGGACGTAGGGCGCAACGCTATTCAATTAACCCAAAACGAGATGAGTTAATTTACTACCCAACGTGAGGCCTAGATAAGCCTGCAGTAATATACCTCAAGTTCAATTGACCGCCTATCATGAGGCCCAGTATAACAGGAATAAACTCACGCGAGCTGCGTCAAGATTTACCTGCACAAACCACTAATTGAAAAAAATGTAAACTTATGTTATTGATAGTCTATATTCATTTATGATTACAGGGACATATTTTCAAAACGTTACTTATATAAATGTTTAAGTTCAGTATGCCACATCTCCCTAGCGATGAAACTTATTTCAACCCACTTTTGTACGCTGGCCGTAACAAGGGGATCATTAAAATCAATTTTTCGTTGATTTGCCGCCTTTTTGTAAGATAGTGCGAACAGTAATGGTATTCCTTTTGATATCATATTTGAGAATGTAACTAAAAGGAGACCACAAGTTATTATTCGAAAAGTCTTATTAAAAGGAGCACGAAGTAAGTATTTTTGGATTTGGTATTTTAACTGATATCTAGATGGTTGTCCGTTTACATTTTTTGTTGGATGTGAAATATAAAACCGAACTGAACCAAAAGTAGCATGCTGGCAGATCTTATAGTGTGTGTTGAATAAGCGAATCGAGACTCTTCTTTAGTGTGCCCTGTGTAAATATGTCTTTTCAAAATGAAACTTTAACCATAGCTATGGGTTTATTTGATTCTCACCACATCTAGATGTTAATAGATCTATGGGAAGTCACATAACATTATATGAGATATTTGGTAATTTTCAAACGTGAGATGTTATTCTTGTGCTGTTATATGCTGCCCCTCTGGCACAGGCAACACCGATATAAACCAATTTTCGTGTGCTAATGTAACCCTCGGTGGACTGCATACACAAAAAGTACCACTTTGAAAGGTTCTTCCAATAAAAATATTACAGGCTTACATTATATAACGGTAGCTACTTGACTAACCAATATCATTGACAGTGTACATATAATTTTGCTTGAGTTTTTTTAAAGAGCGTGTATTTTATGTAGCACTTTGTGTACTTGCCAACATACAAAAAGTATCTTACAAGCTTTATTTCCCCTTGACAAAATACGATACAGGCTATGTACTCAGAATTGCGAATTGTTACAGCTTATACTCTCTTCGTCATAGTGTGCTTAAATCTACAAAATAAATGTCTCTGTAGTATTAATATCATAAATTTCTCATTTTCATACACTAAAATTATTTAATGAATTTTCTGTGTAAATTTTCTTGCCCACTAGATCGAGATTCTGTTGAACTTGGTATTATTTCGTCAATTAAAAATTATTTGAAGGAAAGACCGTCCTTTATGATGCAAGCGATTTTTAAACAGCGATTCTAAAGATTGCCTGTCCAAGAACTATGCTTTGCAATATGTTACGATAGACTAACTTCGTAGGTTCTCTAACATATCCAGAATATGTCACAGAAAAGTGCATTTATGTGGTAATTCTTGAGGTTCTTGGTTCATAAGTCAGATAATAAAAATTTCTATTTGCAATATCGTCGAATGGTAACATCACCCGAATGGTTCATATCCATGTGTTTATCGCGCCCTCGTAATTGACATTGTGAGTGACTCGCAGAACACTTTTGTAACTTTCGTATGGAGTACGGTCATTCTCCGTATTGACAAATAACCAAAATATACTATTTAAGGNAGAACACTTTTGTAACTTTCGTATGGAGTACGGTCATTCTCCGTATTGACAAATAACCAAAATATACTATTTAAGCTTTCTTTTTGCGTCTTTTCTTTGCGTGGACTTCACCAAACAGTTAGTAATTTGCTCTACCGAAGGACTTAATTTTACACATCACAGGATATGGAACCAGGTGTTAGGGTATCAAGTTGTTAGGTGAACTTACTTTTCAGAAAGTCACGTAGAGCTACTTCTCTGCCTGCAACCTTTAGTAACTGTGTCAGGGTTTTTTTTNTCTCTGCCTGCAACCTTTAGTAACTGTGTCAGGGTTTTTTTTTATGGTCATAGTTTTATAGTTATATAGACCTTAAGGTGAACTCGCAGACTGTTATATTAAAAAGGGTTCTCAGATGGAACGAGTGGTATACGCGGAATTAAAACTCATTCCCCCGTGCACATGCAGTGAAGACCATGTAGATAAAATTGNAGAACACTTTTGTAACTTTCGTATGGAGTACGGTCATTCTCCGTATTGACAAATAACCAAAATATACTATTTAAGGTTTCTTTTTGCGTCTTTTCTTTGCGTGGACTTCACCAAACAGTTAGTAATTTGCTCTACCGAAGGACTTATTTTTACACATCACAGGATATGGAACCAGGTGTTAGGGTATCAAGTTGTTAGGTGAACTTACTTTTCAGAAAGTCACGTAGAGCTACTTCTCTGCCTGCAACCTTTAGTAACTGTGTCAGGGTTTTTTTTATGGTCATAGTTTTATAGTTATATAGACCTTAAGGTGAACTCGCAGACTGTTATATTAAAAAGGGTTCTCATATGGAACGAGTGGTATACGCGGAATTAAAACTCATTCCCCCGTGCACATGCAGTGAAGACCATGTAGATAAAATTGNATGGAACGAGTGGTATACGCGGAATTAAAACTCATTCCCCCGTGCACATGCAGTGAAGACCATGTAGATAAAATTGTTTTGCTAAGCTTTCACTTATAGGATGGTGTTATTGCAGCTATTTGGTGGTAAAATTTAAGGATCTTCAACGTTGAGGGGAAGCTTGTTAGGTGATAGCCCAGGGGAGAAGATGTTGTTGATGAACTCCACTGGGTAAGAGTCAACCTCGTCCATTTTACAACTTTGTCCACAGATTGGTACTCCACCTCTACCCCTTCGAAGAACAAAGAAACAAACTATTTTGACACCTTACCATATTTCTAACATTGCCCAATCCTCGCAAAATCTTCTATGCAGCCATTTATTTTAAACTATTTGTTAAATCACTTTATAACTATAAACTAAATATTTGATAAACATATTTTTGTCTCCTGAGCATTTATGTCATTAACGCTATTGGAATACATTTCAGTTACATAATATCCCATTTTCGTGAACAAAAGCTTTGATTTGTTGAAAAACCAAATATTAAAAAAAATCGCTATTTTAATGACACTAGATAAAGACAGCTCTCTATATGATTCGCAATATTTCGTTCTGACAGTTGTGTTTTCAAGAAAGCAATTGAATGTTGCTGCACAAAGATTGGCTACTTCACAACTGTAGCGTATCCTAATTCACTTACCTTCCAAAATTACTTATGGATTCTTTAATCGCGGAATAAAATATGATATATACACATTTATGGAATCTCAAAAAGGGGATAACATATAGCACGAACAAATTCACTAACCGAACAATTAATGAAAATGAGACANTTTATGGAATCTCAAAAAGGGGATAACATATAGCACGAACAAATTCACTAACCGAACAATTAATGAAAATGAGACCTTTAATTATTCATCCTGCTTGTTTATGATGACAAATTTGACAGCAATTGTTAGGAAATTATACATTTTATTTAACATTACTAGGTCGTTTCTTTTTATATTAATTTTTTTCAATATGCTTGTTTGACAATTATAAGCATCTAATCGATGTTATGTATATAATATGTCTCCGAAATAACAATAACCTCTTTTCCCTTTTAAGGGATTTGAATTTTTAANTTTATGGAATCTCAAAAAGGGGATAACATATAGCACGAACAAATTCACTAACCGAACAATTAATGAAAATGAGACATTTAATTATTCATCCTGCTTGTTTATGATGACAAATTTGACAGCAATTGTTAGGAAATTATACATTTTATTTAACATTACTAGGTCGTTTCTTTTTATATTAATTTTTTTCAATATGCTTGTTTGACAATTATAAGCATCGAATCGATGTTATGTATATAATATGTCTCCGAAATAACAATAACCTCTTTTCCCTTTTAAGGGATTTGAATTTTTAANAATCGATGTTATGTATATAATATGTCTCCGAAATAACAATAACCTCTTTTCCCTTTTAAGGGATTTGAATTTTTAATAATACGGAAATTATTTTTTATGTCATTATGAAGCCAAATTTTGGGAGCAAGAAGAGTAACGATAATATACATGTTATTTATTAAAGGATTTCTCACAAGTACTTTTTTAACCTTCCTAAACGTTTTAAGCCACGATTACCCATTTCTCCAGCTTTCGCGATAATTAATTTTTTAAACCCAAACGGAAGCAGATTTGTAGAACCGCTCTGGAAATTTTGTCAAAAGTGGTTTTTATCAGGAAATCTAATTTTTTTAACACAAAAATACTGTACAATTTTAACAAAGTATTATATTAATGAATGTTTCGTTAAATAATGAAATATAATTACTCCTTTTTTTTGGATGAAAAATCAGACTATATAATGATGGTTCAAAAAAAATAATAATAAATAATAGGTTTGTTTCATCATAAATGTGGCAATGTACTTTGTTGGCATAATGTTGTTTACAGTGTTGTCCTAACAACCTCTTNGGTTTGTTTCATCATAAATGTGGCAATGTACTTTGTTGGCATAATGTTGTTTACAGTGTTGTCCTAACAACCTCTTACATACTAAATTCCAACAGTAGGTTTACCGACAAGTATTAAAAGCATCATCACCAAAGTTAATTTTAAATAAGACATATTTTGTGTGTCAAATGCTATGATTTTAAACACTCAATATTAATTTATAGTGTCCTTTCATTATAAATATGGCAATAACCTTTGTCGGCATAATGATTTTACTCCGCTTACGTGTTACGTCGAAACAACGAATCGTCTCATTGGGCTTGTTACACGTTTTATCAAAATTTAAACAATACATAATTAAAACTTAAAACTTTTAACTTTGTCAATTAAAATTTCTGTACGAGTATATGACCAAATCTCGTTACTATAGCATAAAAATAGTTAATTAAGAACTCGTAAGAAAGGTGAATTGCATTATGTACCTCGTTAGCAGCGCTGCGAATACTATTACTCAGTTGTGTATAACTAATCATCACTGCGCGAAGCGAGCGCATAATGAAGACCAGGAGGCGTGTCAGTAGATCATTAATTTTTTCCTTCAGTTTACTTTCCTTGACGAGTAATGCAATTACACTCGCGCCTTAGCCTTGCAGAATTACTTGGTCCTCCTCGGCTACTCGGCACTTACCTTGCCACTTACAAATTTGCATATATCAATCCTTAGCTAAAGCTGTATAATTCTGCGCACAGGCGAACGATGCACATGAATTCTGACGCCATCACTAGCTCTGTGATAGGAGGAGTGGTCTACAAATTTAACCTGATTAACGAAAAAAAAAAAAACCATTTTAAATACACAAGTTTACTGGATCTATTTTTTAAACACCGTTGGAAAAACACGCTGAATAATGTGATTTTATAAAGGGTATTTTCTGGCAATAACAACTTTCTATTAATTTTATAACATTGGCTCCATCAGAATAACGTTGCACGTTTAAAAACAAATGAGCCACACGAAAAGTTAGATCCGCAGTAAACACATGAACGTGAATTTCCGGCGAAAACATTAAACACAAGAAAGTTAACGATAATCTTTGAAGAGGCAATCGCCGAAAGCAAAATATTTTAGAGCTCAGTTACGAAAACATGCGGTTCACAGCTAATACTGTTAGGATTATTTTTAGACTTGCGGTTATACTGACTGGTTTCGAATGATTTGTATAGCTTCTATTTAATGAGAGGATAAGAATTTGGGAACGGGCGAATATGTTTACACGTGAGTGTAGGCATCGTGCCTATATCTACATCATATTATTAACTGCGTAATTGTAAACTACCTTATGAGCATGCGTATAGAGCTCTGTATCGTTACAAATTAGCTTATAAGTCAATTAATACCTGAAAGTGGCTATTGGCGTAGCTAAATAAAGATTCATGATAAGGTAGAGCACAGCAGTATAAGAGTGGGTTTACTGAACATACGGATTTTACAATAACTATTTACGTGACTGTTGATCGGGCGAGTTAAATGGAATACGAATATGCTAATTCATTATATTATGTTTTATTACCGCACGCCACAACTGTTACAATCTAATTGGAAAGTGTCCGCCGTGTTCATGTTGCCGGAGGCTGGTTGTAGGAGGCGGTTAATGGCATCCGGACCCACCCATCTCCACGTCATCTTGGTCCACTCGCCCGATGAAAAAAGACACCGCTCCCAGTGTTACGTTGGCCTATATCTGGCACGTTGTTTAATATTTTCGTTTACTGGCCAGTGGAGGGGGTTTCTGCAACTGTCTTTCGCAGGGTATTACTGCAATCACGCTCGTGCCCTGGTTGAATGTTTGAAGGTGTGATAAGGCAGGCCATCCAGCTAAGGTCTGATCACTTCATAACAGCGTACATAAGAATCTCTGAAATACGTCAAAAGAATTTTCTAAATTTTCATTTAATATACTTATTCACTCTTAGTTACTCTTAAAATTTTTAATTACGTATTTGGGTTAAAAGAGATATGACCAAGATTTCAAAATCATTAATTCCAAATGCTTTAATACATTCCTTGTCTCCTACATTGTTTAGAGCGATGAACACTTTCCTAGGAACATAAAATATACGGAACAGAAAGCTGTAAATATTTATCAGTGTTTGAACATTATTTCGTTTTCGAAAATTTTTTTATGAAGTAATACAAAATGTTTTCTTGTAAAAATTGCAATACATATTTTTAAAATATTACAAATAAATGATTGCATGTAAAATTAAACTGTCTGCAGGGTAAAAAAATTTATTTTTATAATGTTCTCAAAAAAAATTGTAAAAAAATAATACAGGATTACAAATATTTCAAATTGTATTCACTAAATAGAAGGAAACTTGCCGGCACCGAAACTAAGAACCACAGCCTTCAGATTAACATGCAATCTCTTCATCCCACGGTCACTTCATCTCATCTTATTACCAAGTTTTTGTAGTATATTTGTAGTTTATTATCTCGTGCAAGAAAAAATTAATAACACTTCTAGGGAACGATAAATAATACTGTTACTACGCCATTACTGCACTTAAGAAGGTCATTAAGATTGCAGGTGGTTAAACAGTTACACAGTTGGATTATTACAATTGTAGAATAGTATGTTTTATGAATTTGTCGTCTTGATGACAGTTACTGGCAAGGCAAACCAACAAATAATTTTTGCAGTCGGTTAGGTTGGTTACTAAAATAACTGGACAGAGGAAATAAACATAGTAGCCCAATCGCATGAGGTATTCTTTTCTGAGGCCGCGGTGGTGTATTGGTTAAACTCCTCGCCTTTCACCAAGGCGAACCGGGCTCGATTCCCGGCGGGGTCGTGCCCAGACCTTCAGACGTGAGGATCGTGCCGGATGATGCCGCTGGTCGGCGGGTTTCCTCAGTGATCTTCCTTTTAACACGCCCCTTAATTCTGGCGCTGCTTCATACTCACCTTGCTTCGCCCTCACTGACTCTCAAGACCTTCGTTTTAAGTGCCGCCCAATTCTCTTCACTCACTTATCTTTCCTCGGAAACTAAAGTGAAATTCAATGAAGTTTCTTACAAATCACCCCCACCCCCGCACAACCCAACAAAAATTTATTTATTTGTTACAATTTAAAAGCACAACATTTTTAATCATATTCTTTTGGTTTAAGTAAAATAATTATTACTGGGAGTAATAGTGTGTAGCTTTGTTTTCGCGACTTTGAGTGATAACTGGTCATTTCAAAAACAGTTTTTGATATATTACAAATATGGCTCGTGTGAAGTTACAATGAGGATAACGTACGAAATATATTATTGCATTTTTACAACTTTTCGTAGACCTACAAAGATTTTCTCAAAAATGTACATAAATATTCAAACTAAAATATTTGCCCAATATATTGGGAGAGAGTGGTGTTAAATAATCAAATTAGATATTGCGTAACAATCATTGAACACATATTACGTTGTTTAATAAATATATAATTGCGGTCTATCATTTAAATGACCTAGTGATTTTTAACGATTGTTTACGGTATTAATATCATAACATTATTTAGCGCATGCGCATTAATTTGGCACTAAAGGAAATAATAAAGTCCAAAAAACAAATCCATTACATATCAATAATTCTAGGGTGAGTATAAAAGAATACTCCAAATTTGTAGGTCTATATTATCAAAACCAAACCACCTACAACCTTGATTGACAAATCAAATGAACCGTGGAACTGTGAAGTTGGTTTATCATATCTTCATAAATATTCAATGTGACCACCACGAGTGGCCCGAACTTCTACGCGATAATCAAACTCGTTCCACATTCTTGTCAGTATGTCCGGTGTTACGGTTTGGATGGCGTCAGTTATTCTCGTTTTAAGGTCGTCAATGTTAGCCAGCAATGGTGGACGAAACACTTGATCCTTTATGTACCCCCATAGAAAAAATTGCACGGGGTAAGATCCGAGCTTCTTGGGGTCCAGTGATGAAGAGCCTGGTCACCAGCTGCTCCTCGACCAATCACCACTCGTTCAGGTATCCGCGAACAGCTTGGTGCCAATGGGGTGGCGCACCATCCTGCTGGGAAATGAAGTCCCCCACCACCTCTTATAAATGAGGAAACAACCGCTCTGTAAGCATGACCAAATAAAGGGATTCCAGTGGGCTCGTGAAAATTATAAAGGCCGAAAACAGTGTCTTTGCATACAGCGCAAATCACGTTCACTTTGGGGGGAGCACGCTCGTGTTCGGTGGTTTCATGTGGAGGCTCCTGACCCCATATCGGCACGTGGTATCGGTTCACCTTACCATTTGTATGGAACGTCGCTTCACCGCTAAAAATCACCTTAGACATTAATACATCGTCTACCTCGTTCTGGGCACATAAAGGAAACATAAGACCGTCCCCTTTACATTGACGTGTCAAATTCGAGCTTGCTTCACCCTCACCATCTCAAACCGAAATGTACGAACGCCATCCAAACCGTAACGCCGGACATGCTGACAAGAGCGTGGAACGAGTTTGATTATCGCGTAAATGTCGTTCAGGCCGCTCATGGTGGTAACACTGAACATTTATGAATATATGGTAAACAAACTTCACGGTTTCACGGTTCATTTGATTGGTCAATCAAGGTAGTAGGTTGTTTGGTTTGGATATTATAGACCTTCAAATTGGGGGTATTATTTTAGGCTTATGAGAAAAAAATTTAATATTTTATAGCAGCAGCAGTAAAAAGTTTTTACTAATTATACAAACATGTTATGTATATACACTCAAACTTTGTTTATGTGTACAAATGTAATTAGAACGTTAACTGTAAACCTTACATAGGGCAGTTCCTTATAGTATTAATGTGAACGTTGTATTATTTAAATGCCAATTATTTTAGGCCAGGTTATTAATTTCAGATTATATATATGCATTTACACATGATTTTCTTCATTTAAATTTTTGACGTAGGACAGAAAATTTCTTTTACGCAAAATTATTTTGTTATGTGTTTATTAGTTTCTAACATTCGTATTGACACAAATAATTTCTATATTTTTTCCTGTGTTCAGAAAGAGAAAATGTTCTGAACTTGCACAAGTAGATGCTATTGTATTGCATGTGTAAAATAATGTATAAAAAATTACACCTATGAACTTCTGCTAGCGTTAAATCATTGGCCACCTGCCTCCCCCCTTCTTCTTTAAACACATAACGTGTTTATGCATGGTATTAATAGAGCTTGGGTTCCGTCACCCAGTTAATCACAAAAGGAATTGTAATAATTTAAAACAAACATTACACAACGTATTATTTCATACTTTGTGTTCCCCTTGAAATTACACTATTGCAATTTGTTTATTACTGTCCCTAAATGATACGAATTTGTGACACAATTTACCGAATATATTAAAGAACATATCTGTTAACTGAACTACCATTTTTCATTCATTCCGGTTCAGGTGTTTTCTCGTCAAATTCAAATTTACACACAGTCATACATTTACATAGTTATTGAAATCGTGGTCTCTCTGGTCTCAAGAGTTTACGAAAAGAATATTTTCTTACGAAAATGTTCTGGCAAAACGTTTATTTTATTTCCTGCTGCTATGCAGACTTTTTAAGATTTCATGCAAAATTTGCAGTAAAGAACTTGTTACTATGTCAGCGAAATGTCAGTGTAGCAATAAAAGTGCAAAATGTTATCAGCAAAAAAATTGTTATTTGTTATTTTATACGCTGTGTAGTGTTAACAATTTCATCGGTCGGAAAATCTGCAGAAAATAATCTTATCCAATCCAGTTAATTTAAATGGATCTCTGGCACGAGCGGCGAAATAATATAATTCTGCTGACAACGTTCTGAAATGCTCTAACCAGAAAATATACAACATCATATTTTTACATAGCTCGCATAAAAAATGCATTTAATATACAAATCATGTGAGTGAGGAGGAGAGCAGCGTGATGTAGCAAACTAAATGTCTTATCCCAATCAGTTTCTATCTATGAAAATGATTTACAGTACAGCATCAAGGGCCCAGAGAATGAGAGGCGTATTTTGAAAGAACTGTAAAGCTGTTCCGTTCTGTACTTGAAACAGCATATATTGTTCTGACATTTCCATATGGACAGCCGGGGTTGCAACATTCCCTGCACGAAAGAGTGGTCCAGTTACGGGATCGTACACGAGTGTATGCAATTTTCTTCTCCTTCAGATTTCCCTCTTCTCTTATGTTGCCACACCCAAACTATGGGGAACCAGGCCTCGTGTGCAGACTTCACGGCTAATAACTCGTTCAGAGGCGTGAAATGTCGTCTCGTTTAAAAAGAGAAGACTTTGTGAAAACGTGCTACCTTGGCAGAACATTTCAACCGCAACGTCAGGTCACTGCACCTAATGCATAATTTTATCCAAGTATGCGTGAAGTTGAAAACGCTGTATTGTGAACGACTTGCCTTAGAATCAGCGGTCTCTTTGATGCTGCACGAATTACCTACGATAAATTATGCTAGAAGGCGTCGTTATTTCCTCAGTTCATACTGAGACAAAAGTTGATAGAATATCCAAAATAAATTTCTATTGTTTTAACATATTACTTTTTTTTTTCGTTGTAACGTGAAACAAAAGCGTAGAAAAAGTGTGAAAAAGTTAGAAATTAAAATTTAGAAAACTAACAAAATATTGTAGATAAACATTTAATTTAATTTTTTTCTTACATCCGGGTGAAATTAATACATTGCACTACAGTTAAAAATAATTTTCCATGTCGTTAGAATGTTACGAAAATATTTTCCAGTTATTTTGAATGCTGTCCACCCGTATTTCAGTTTTAACTTTCAAGATACAAATTGAAGCATAAATTGCCCAAAGTTTAACCAATATCGCAGGTAAACTATGTGTGGAATTTAAAACTAATTGCCAATATGAAACTCCTTAGACTTCAAGAGCATTTTACCTGTAACCAAACTTTGTGTAACAATAACTTTTCAAAGCGTATATCATTCAAATTTTTAAGTTAAAACATTTCGTATTTACGCTTTAAAACATGATGACTGTATTTATTCAAATGATTTGGTATTTTTACCAGATCATAGTTGATACCATGTCACGAAACAATTCCACATTCTTAAAATAATGGGGAAAATTTGGCTGTAACAATGTTCAAGGTGTTGCTGACCATGATATAACTATCCATAAACTTTGTGTTAGCAAATAGTTAACTTATCATTTTGATATCACGTCGAAAGGTGGCATATCCTGCAGCTTACACTCTAGTCAANAAAGGTGGCATATCCTGCAGCTTACACTCTAGTCAAAATGCGTTTCTGTCAAGCTGCAAGTACTACGAGCCGTCACAAACATTCTCATAGTTGCTATCAATACGAATACGTGACTGTGACAGTTGAAAGATTCTCGGGCATCTTAAATTGCAGAATTTTGTGAATTCTCTGCAGAAAACCTATTAAAAACCCTATCAAGAGTTTCTGGTATATTTGTTATTTTTAGTTTACTTCCCGACCTAAAGATAGGATTTAGACATCACTTCCTACTCTGTGTATGTGAGCATGGTTAGGTGTGTGCCCGTGTGTTTCCCCTCTAAAACGTTTGAACCCTTTAACCGAATTTCACCAAATTAGGTAAAAATATGATACAAGGACGTTCGAGTTGTTAAGTTAAGATAACACCGTTTAGTAATTTTTCGAAATGGTGGAGATTTTAAAATTCAGGGCACATTTTAATATATCTGGAACCATTTGACCAAATTAAGTGAAATATTTTGAACATACTCCAATTCTACACTATGTCGTTACAGAAAACCAATTTGGTTTTTTGTAACGACATAGTGTAGTAATAGAGTATGTTCTAAATCATTTTCTTATTTATTCACCCCTCTTGCAAGAATATTTCAAACAACTCATCATTTAACCAATTTCAAGCAAGTTTCGTATTTTGACAGTTCATCGTGCCAACATAGTGCTTAGAAAGTCATATTTTCATTAGTATGTAATTTTGTAAGATAAACCGATGAGCCAAAAAAAAACTGTTACACCTACCTAATGTCGTGTAGGGCCCTCGCGAGCACGCAGAAGTGCCGCAAGATCACGTGGCATGGACTCGAATAATGTCTGAAAGTATGCAGGAGGCATTTCACACCATGAATCCTGCAGAGCAGTCCACAAATCCATAGGAGTGCGAGGCGGTGGAGATCTCTTCTGAACAGCACGTTGCAAGTCATCCCAGATATGCTCAATAATGTTCATGTTTGGTGATTTAGGTGGCCAAAGGAAGTGTCTAAAGTCAGAATAGTGTTCCAGGAGCCACTCGGTAGCAACTATCGACGTGTGGGATGTCGCATTGTTCTGCTGGCATTGTCCACGTCCGTTGGAATGCACAATGGACATGAATGGGTGCAGGATGCTTACGTATATGCCACCTGTCAGAGTCATATCTAGATGTATAAGGGGTCCCATTTCACGCCAACTGCACAAGCCCCATTCCATGACAGAGCCTCCACCAGCTTGAACAGTCCCCTGTTGACATGTAGGGTCCATGGACTAATGATGATGTCTCCATACCCGTATACGTCCATCCGCCCGATACAGTAGGAAACGAGACTCGTCAGACTAGGCAACGTGTTTCCAGTCATCAACAGTCCAATGGCGGTGTTGGCGGACCCAGGCGAGGCGTAGAGCTTCGTGTCGTGCAGATAACAACGTTACACGAGTAGGCCTTCGGCTCCGAAAGCCCATATCAATGATGGTCCGTTGAATAGTTCACACGCTGACACTTGTTGATGCCCCAGGATTAAAATTTGTGCCAATTTGAGAAAGGGTTGCACGTCTGTCACGTTTAATGATTCTCGTCAGTCGTCGTTTGTCCCGTTAGTTAACGATCTTTTTCCATCCGCAGTGATGTCGAAGATTTTATGTTTTACTGGATTCCCGATATTCACGGTACGTACACTCGTGAAATGGTCGTACGCAAAAAACCAAATTGTATCGCTACCTCGGAGATACTATGTCCCATTTATCATGCGCAGATTATAACACCACGTTCAAACTTACTTAAATCGTGATAACCTGCCATTGTAGCAGCAGTAACTGATCTATCAACTTTGCCAGACGCTGGTTGTCTTATATAGGCGCTGCCGACCGCATCGCAATACTCTGATTGGTTCCATACCTCTGTTATTTACATACGCACGCCTATACCATTTTTTGGCTCTCCAGTGTAATACTTACGTTAGCAAGGAAATAGTACTTGTAAGTAATGTCTACAAGTTGAACAGTATTTCGTAGAAATATAAAATAATGAATTTTTCTGTGCGTGCCTAAACGTGGAATACTACTACAGATAGCATCCCTTTTTCCTATTTTATCAAAAATAAGAAAATAACTCTTTAATATGATGATAAAAAATTCTTGAGAACCGACAACAGACTGTCACAAGCTGAAATAGACAGCGGTGTCAGCAAGGCTGCGGTTCGAGCCTCCCACCAAACGATACAGGTTAAATTTACCCACCGTGAATATACATGCTATATGTTCTCTTTTTTAAATATTTTTTTTACATGTTCTCTGAACCGTGTTCCAGCATATGGAGAAATATAAGAAGCATTAGGATGAATGTAGCACTCATCTTTTTTAATGAGACCATATAGGATGGTGAAGCGGTATAAATCAACGGTTGGGTAATTATACGTATGTGTTCGAGTGCGACAGCCACCTAGAAGTCTCATCTTCACAGCCTATCGCAATGTGAGTGCTACATGCATCCTATTGCTTCTTATATTTAGCCACGTGCTGGAACACGTTTCAGAGAACATGTAAAAAAAAATCATTTCTTTGTGATTTTAAGATAGAATTAATTATTTATTGTAAACATTTAGTTACTATTTCAGAAATATTTAGAAATCACTAGGAACTGAAAACTTAAAGTCCATGGTATTACCTGTTATAAACTCGGCACTCTTCATTTAAATATAACGGGAAAACCTTATGCTGAAGAAAAGGAAAATGGCACATATCTTATATCCGGTTTATGATAAGCCAATTTCAGGGGCAATTTAAAAAAAAACNTGAAGAAAAGGAAAATGGCACATATCTTATATCCGGTTTATGATAAGCCAATTTCAGGGGCAATTTAAAAAAAAAAACGTTTTGGCTAATGTTCAGAAAATTCACAGTTACATCTATAATAAACTAACAGAATACCAAGCAGTTNAAAAAAAAACGTTTTGGCTAATGTTCAGAAAATTCACAGTTACATCTATAATAAACTAACAGAATACCAAGCAGTTATTGTTGATAAAGCTATGCTAGCCTTTTCCGTTTCTGATGACAAAACCGGAGTTGTTAGCTCTCAGTGGTGTTTGGTTAATATGTGCATGCCCACCAACTGCAGCAGCAGAAATTAAATTATTATTTTCGTTTTTCCCGGTAGGTAATGGTTTTATCACATTGTTCAAGTAATATGGAAATGTCTCGCATTGAGATTCCCGAAACACAAACTTAAGAACAGAATTTGAAGTACTTGAGCTCTTGCGACATATTTCGTTTATTGATTATTTTAATTAATAAAACCATCGCATATAGCAATAATTGAAATAATATTTATATTTGAATACATATGTTAACCATTTATCAAATAACGTGTATAAACCACAAAATCAAAACATATTTAAAAATAACTGTTTTAAAAATTATTCAATTTTAATAACCAGAAATTTTTATTTGTAAAAATTAAAGAAGGTACACTTTTACCAAATTTAATNAAAAATTATTCAATTTTAATAACCAGAAATTTTTATTTGTAAAAATTAAAGAAGGTACACTTTTACCAAATTTAATGTATATTTATTCACATGCTATAGAGATATGAATAACATTACTTTGCTAATTTTAAGACAATTATGTTGGCTGATATACTTTTCATTTGTAGTTTAGGTCCTTAAATTTCTAGCAAAATTATAGTAAATTTTAAATTGGAAACTGTAGAAGGCATTAAAATGGTTGTTAATGATAGTAACCCCCATTCAAATATTAAGTCAATAAATANGTTGTTAATGATAGTAACCCCCATTCAAATATTAAGTCAATAAATATAACGACATCGAAATATATTAAATATGTAAAATAGTTTTGTTTATTGGATGTTCCAGGACTTTGCGCACCGAGAGTCCTTTCTCCGACACATAATGAACGTCTAGACTGACCTACTGTAGTTAAGTAGGTGAACAGCCGCGACGCATGAACTGTGGGCGGGGATCGCTGCGAGATGAACGTGACGTCACCGCCACGGGCGCTAGGCGGCCGTGATGCATCATGCATGTGCTGCGGCGTGCTCCAGTGACGAAACAATAAGCTCGGCCAGACGCAACGCGCGTTGTGACACGCACATTCTGATTATTTGGCGTGTCACGGCTACGCTTGAAAACAACTGTTTCGTTCCGCCTCGACCTACATGGGTACACGTTGTGAGAACGGCTCCTTTTCCAGCCAGTAAAAATAAATACATGCTCTTAAAAAGTTTGAAAAAAAATAATTTCACTTAATATCTTGATACAATCACCTGTAAGAAATATAAACTACCATAGTCATACGTTTTTTATGTAATTATTTCATAATGTCATACACATTTTAAAAAAAGGACAAATATTATCCCCAGGTTTATCGTAACAATAATTCTTCCAGATAAACATAAATTTCGTTATTGTTAATTTCAATAAATTTCAGAAGTTCGACAATAACACTAATGGGAGGTTATAGCACCAAAAAAGGGCACCATATACGAAGACCAAATCCTACTAATATTATAAAAGCGAAAGTATGTGTGTGTGTGTGCGCGCGCGTATGTGGGTGCGTATGTGTGTTACCACTCAGCTCCATGAAGGCTAAACGGATTTTAATGAAATTTGGTATACAGGTACTTTAGGTCCTGGAATAGGACAAAGGATACTTTTTATCCCGGAAAATTGTACGGTTCCTGTCGAACAACAACAAAACTTAATTTTGCAACGGCTGGGAACGTGGCCGAACTCAGCTCCATAACGATTAGACGGATTTTGATGGAATTTTGTATATAGGTACTTTAGGTCCTGGAATAGTACCTAGGATACTTTTTATCCCGAAAAATCATACGGTTCTTGTGGAATAACAACAAAACCTAATTCTGCAACGGTTGGGAACTTGACCGAATTTTTTTTTCCTCTGGTGTCAANAACGGCTGGGAACGTGGCCGAATTTTTTTTTCTCCGGTGTCAGAGTTTATCAGGTTGTCCAAGGACCCACGAAATGGCTTAACGACTGCTATTAATCGATAACACCCTGGACCAAATATTTAACGTGCCCTACGAGGCCCGGAAGCGCTCAGATGTTATGCCACTAAACGGTCACCCATCCAAATGTGTGCCGTTTGGAACGTTTCTTAATATAGGTGATCGAATAAGATCCCTCAGCCAAGCGCAGAAAGTATTACCTAGGCACACTTTTTTCTAAAGCTACAACTTTATGTGAAACCCACGTTTTGAATTTCATACATCGACGCTGGAAAGCGGAAATGTGGTAACTACGCGATAGTTACACAGATACACTCCAAAAACAATACCGTACTTCTTGGCTATCGGATAAAAAGGTTTCATCATTTAGGGTTGCCGTAATCAGTTAAAAACCTAGGTCAACAGAGTATTATTTTATAATTCTGTTTTCACTTAAATGAACTGTCTTTTCCCAATTGATTTATTAGTGTATCACTGTAAAACTCAATTGTACCCGTGTGAAGCTGGCCCGGTTCGCTAGTTTTTAATATTTCTCATGTTATATTTTACAGTGAAAAAATGAATGGTACACGAAACTCTCTAAATAAAAACCATTATTCTGTGATTCGGCACATGAATCCTAACTAATATTATAATATCGAAAGTGTGTTTGTTTGTTTGTTTGTCCTTTCACGTCGCAACGGAGAAACGGATCGACGTGATTTTATGTACAGAAATATTTGGAGAGCCGGAAAGTGACATAAGCTACTTCTTATCCCGAATAAATATCTAATTCTTCAGGAAAAAAAGTTTAGTAAAAATATTGCTCGGTGTACAATGCTGCGTCAATGTCAGTTGTTATTGTGGGACGAAAGCACACTGTACCACAAAAGGGCGATAGAGGCCCTAAACCGAACTCTACAAGATATACGAAACAATACAGAAATTATGGGAGGAAGGGTTGTATTACTGGCTGGTGACTTCCGCCAAACTCTACCGGTGATTCAGAGGGGCACACTTGCAGATGAAATCAAAGCCTGACTCAAGTTGACAAGCTTATGGGCAAATGTCAAGAAATTCAGCTTGACGACAAATATGAGAGTGCACTTCTACAATGACGTTGATGCAGGAAATTATGATGATAAAATATTAAAACTTGGAGATGGGCGTTAGGAACAGATACCGAGGGCTGTGTGTCACTAACGGGGGATTTTAGTATTTTGGTGCAGAGTGATACGGAACTGATTGCTAGGGTTTACCCAGATCTACAAATAAATATAAATGACGACCAGTGGCTAAGTCAAAGAGCGATTCTAGCACCAAAAAATGATATCGTAAGTACTCTGTTCTGTGTTTATGATCACTGTCTATCTACAAACAAATACCGTTATTTCTCCTAGTAAGTTTGTTGCCGTAACTACGCGAGCGAAGCTGCGGGTAAAAGCTAGTATTATATGAATGTTTGTATGGTTATAGACATGTATTGTGGTTTTTTTAACTACAAGGATTTTAATATTTCAGGACAAACCAGAAACAAAACAGGAAAAAAATATATAAATTAAAATATCTTTTAGTATGTAGAAACTTTGAACTTTGATATTATTCATTAATAATAGGGGAGATCGGGGTTAGTTGCAGAAGGGGTAGGTTGCAACACTGCTCATAACCACGCACTGTTTTATGCGATGGTGGCGCCACTTNGTTAGTTGCAGAAGGGGTAGGTTGCAACACTGCTCATAACCACGCACTGTTTTATGCGATGGTGGCGCCACTTGGCAAGGTATTGGTACTAAGTGGCAGCCATCTTGTGCCAAACTCCCGGGCGCGTCAACAGACCGGTTCGGGGAGCAGAGAGGAATAACCTCTTTTCGTGCATAAAAGTAATTGGTGAACTGTTCAATTAAAGTTGATGTGGTTTTTATTTGTTTGAGATAAGTAATACAATCTTTATTGTAACGAATAGCGCAAACTTGCATACTTATTTGTGTTGTATAGCGATTACGTATATATGTACAAAGGTAGGAGTAAAACATTCTTCTAAATGATGCAGGTACTGTATTGGAGCAAGTTGCAACAGTCTGTTTTAACTTTTCCCAACAGTGTTGCATCTTGCCCCAAGTGCTTGTACTTAATTTTTTTTGCGTTTTAAAGAGTTGTATTGCCTAACTTATTACTTGGTGTGTGTAATATTACTCATATTACTTTATTACGTAAACAACACAATAAAAAACTTCCTTTTAAAAATAAGTCTGATAATGTTTATTAGACTAGGAGTACCACTGTCAAAGGAAACGGCGAATAACAACAAATTATCTATATAATTTCCTTCTGTTTCAGCGAAAATGCGGACGTACAAAAGGAAAACAGAAAGAGGGAAGNGTTAGTTGCAGAAGGGGTAGGTTGCAACACTGCTCATAACCACGCACTGTTTTATGCGATGGTGGCGCCACTTGGGAAGGTATTGGTACTAAGTGGCAGCCATCTTGTGCCAAACTCCCGGGCGCGTCAACAGGCCGGTTCGGGGAGCAGAGAGAAATAACCTCTTTTCGTGCATAAAAGTAATTGGTGAACTGTTCAATTAAAGTTGATGTGGTTTTTATTGGTTTGAGATAAGTAATACAATCTTGATTGTAACGAATAGCGCAAACTTGCATACTTATTTGTGTTGTATAGCGATTACGTATATATGTACAAAGGTAGGAGTAAAACATTCTTCTAAATGCTGCAGGTATTGTATTGGAGCAAGTTGCAACAGTCTGTTTTAACTTTTCCCAACAGTGTTGCATTTTGCCCCAAGTGCTTGTACTTAATTTTTTTTGCGTTTTAAAGAGTTGTATTGCCTAACTTATTACTTGGTGTGTGTAATATTACTCATATTACTTTATTACGTAAACAACACAATAAACAACTTCCTTTTAAAAATAAGTCTGATAATGTTTATTAGACTAGGAGTACCACTGTCAAAGGAAACGGCGAATACCAACAAATTATCTATATAATTTCCTTCTGTTTCAGCGAAAATGCGGACGTACAAAAGGAAAACAGAAAGAGGGAAGACTCCGCCAGATATAATGGAGACAGCATCCAAACTCGTCATGGAGAATCCAAATTCACGTAAGTATACAGTCCAAAAAATTGCAAAGGAAATTAATATACATTTCTCTACACTGTCACTATATATTGAGAAACTTAAGAAAAGAAACCTTTTACAAATTAGAGAACAGGAAAAACCAAACCCCGTTAGCACTGGTTACCAGCAACCGCGTCCTGTTTTTACGGCAGAACAAGACTGCCAATTGCGTGAATACCTCAAGCGAAGTTCTCAAATTATGATTNCACCCAACCCTGTTAGTACTGGTTACCAGAAACCGCGTCCTGTTTTTACGGCAGAACAAGACTGCCAATTGCGTGAATACCTCAAGCGAAGTTCTCAAATTATGTTTGGCCTCACGCCAAAAGAGGTGCGTAAACTTTCTTATGAAATTGGTTTATCATTGGGTGTAAATGTTCCCGATTCATGGAAATCTAACAAGTTTGCTGGTCCAGATTGGTTTACTGCTTTCATGAAGCGCAACCCAGAACATTCCATTAGACAAGCTGAGCCTACGATCTTGGCAAGGTGCACTTCATTTAATAAGACAAATGTGTCCCGATTTTACGAAAAACTCTTAGATATGCTCAGCCGTAATAAAATCCCACATTCACGTATATTCAACGTGGATGAGACATGGGCATGCACTGTATGAAGCCTCGTAAGAGAACAGCTGTAAAAGTGATGAAACAAGTAGGATATGTAACTTCAACAGAAATATGTGATATGATCACAGTAACAACTGCGATAAGGGCAATTGGAAATGCCTCACCACCCATGTTTATATTTCCTCGGAAAAAGTTCAGGGATCATTTCATACGAGATGGGCTTGTAGGCTGCAAAGGAACTGCAACGTAACCTGGCTGGCAAACTGAGGAAATCTTCTTGACGTTTATAAAGCATTTCATTAAACATACTTTGCCATCTCTTACCAATCCTGTAGTCCTACTCCTGAACCATCATTCTTTTCACATTAGTTGCCCTGTTTTGGACCTTTGCAAAGCAAGTGGCGTAATTATCTTATCATTCCCGCCTCGTTGTTCACATCGCCTTCAATCTTTGGATGTGTCAGTCTATGGCCCGTTTAAAAATCGATGTCGAACAGGCATTAACGCTTGGTTGAAAACTAACCCAGCACAAACAATCACAATATTCCATCTGCCAGCAATTGTAAAATAAGCTTTTCTGTATTCAATGACGCCAGCTAAAATCACTGCTGGATTTCAGAAAACAGGCATTTCACCACTTAACGTCCACGCATTTTCAGATTATGACTTTTATTCAGCATTCGTAACAGGTAAACCGCTACCATGTGGTGATCCTAAAATATTACAAAATTATGAAGCTTCTGTTTGTGAAGCAACTGTTGAAAATAATGTTGATGGAACGTGTACTAAATGCTCATGTCCGTAATGGACAATAAGTCAATGAGATTGTACATCAGCAGAGTGAAGAACAGAGAAGAGCTCTGAAAATAAACAATATTTCAGTTCCAAGTACAAGTGGGTTTAGTCCAAAGATTTTACATCCATTTCGAAAAATATCCAAGAGAAATGAAAAACCCTCGCAGATGACTAAATAGTACAACAACTGCCATCCTCACTGACCCTCCGGAAAAGAAGGCTATTGAAGAAGACAAGCGTTCCACGGCTGAGAAGAAGCGAATAAAAGTAAAGCACAAGGAAAAAAAGATGCAAAGAAAACCAGCAAGACAAATGTGTCCAAGGAAAAATGAAAATACAAAATACAAGTCATCAAAAAGGAAAATGTGCACAGGAAGATAGAAATCCACGAAAGCTGCTCTGGCGAGGAAGAAGATGCTATTTGCTTAGTGTGTTTGTACAAACACAAGCTTGGTTGAAGAATGGGTGAAATGCACTGTGTGTAAAAATTGGGCTCACTGATTATGCGCTGGTAAAAATCCTTTGTGTGTATGTGTTTAAATTGTGTAACAGATGAGTCCGATTCTTGGGAGTAAGTGTTGCAACTAGTTCTTTCATTTCTTACATGCACTATATTTTTACATGTTGTGGCCTGAGGATGTTAGATAATAACAATATATACTTCGTTGCCTGAAAATGATATACAAATATTCTGTATCTTATAAAATCAAAACTGTTGCAACTAGTCCCGGTCTCACCAATAATATATACGTATGTCCCTTGATCAACGTCTCGATACAAATAAATAAGGTTAATTTTTGAAATATTGTTACATAAGGTGACATTTTGTATTTGTTCACTGGAAATCACGATTTAAAAATGGTCGTGTCTTAGAGAAGAGGATTTTGTTTTTCTCTTGAAATTACTGTTAGTTAACTTTTGTATTTATTCTCAAAAAATAATGTACATATTTTTGTGTATGAGTAAAATAAATGCCACAGCAAGAAATATATTACATTATGTAAAAAAAAATTCTTTAATTTTTCTACCAGAATAATATGGTATAAACTTGAAGGACGTTTAAACACTACGAATTATTAATTTTTCCGTGCTCATTTAGACTGTCCGAGACACTACTTGCGTTAAGTATTATATATACACACATGTATATAAGGGAAATATACCATCAATGGACCAGTGCTTCTATTGGACCACTTAAAAATCTCAGGGACTAAGCACAGCGCATGCTCGTGGGACTCGATAAAGTAGAAGCGACCGAGCCGCTACCTGTTAAAAAAGTTTCGGATTTGTGGGAGGACAGACGTGCACAGGATATAGCCATATACTTTTATTATACAGTTGTTGTTATTTTTTCATAGTCTTTTAAGCCACAGAGTTATAGTTGGTAGGCTATTTGAAAGCTCGTTTCCTGTGTGTAGTTGTATTGCAAAAGTAAGTATTCATTTTTTTTTTTTACTCTGCAGTGCAGTGAGCTTAATACAGAATTGGCTTGAGTGTTATGGTGAAACCAGCAATCAGTATCATGGATGTACCACATCCATGGTATGCCGTGGATGGACCACAGGTCCATCCGTGGCATACTGGTCTATCTATGGCATCACTATTTGGCAGTGCACCTTACGTTAATATTAAACAATGCCTGCTTATTTAATCGGAACTGGAACAGTTTTATTCATATTGATGTTTTTTTAACCTACCATAATGATGACATTTAAACACGAGATTTTTTATTTTTTTAAATATTTTTTTTAAATACTTTATCTCCTTCAGTACTAGTCTTCATTTGCTGCGGAACCACACAGTAAAACAGGAAGGGACCGAACTATTCAGCCTGGAACTGATCAACTATCAACAACTTCTTATCATTCTGCTAGTTAACTGCCACTCCCCTGCTCACTTCAAACATGACCTTAAAACGAGATGATACTCTTATATTCAGCGTACACCAAACAGAATTCACCACTGTCCAGAAAAACCTAGGAAGGGAATTTCCCAGAACGAAAAATCTCAAGTGGGAGCAATATCGAGCCGAGGGCGTGGAATGAGCACAACTGCTGTATGCTACATCAGTGCTTCAGGTTCCTACAACCCTCCCATGTTGATATACAAATAAGAAAGAGCATGTCACGATTTCAAAGATGGCACTTTTNAGCTTCGCCCGGAACTTTTTGAATTCAATCGTGAAAGCGATTATATAAACGAAGATTTATTTGTTAAATATTTGTAGAATTTCATTTAATGTGTTAAACGAAGCAATCAGGGAAAAGTTATTCTTCTTTTGGATGAGCACACGACGCACACTAGAAACATTGAAACTCTGCGCATCGCTCGTGAGAATGGTATTTTTACGTTATCATTACATGGTCTCACCAAACACCGCCTCCAGCCATAAGATGTCGTCTTCTTTAAGCCCTCGGATACATAGTACACAGACGAACTCGAAAATTGGCCAAGGGGAAATCCACGTCAGTGCGTAACTCAATAAGAAATTGCTATGCTATTCGGTATTGGTTATGGAAGAGCTGTTACAGTTGGTTTAGGTATGGCGATGTACGCTTTCAGAGTTACAGGAGTATCGCCAGTTAACAGAGATGCATCTGAGGAACATCATTTTGTTGCTTCTCTCGTGGTCCCGCTCCCCCTGGCGCAAATTNGCCAGTTAACAGAGATGCATCTGAGGAACATCATTTTGTTGCTTCTCTCGTGGTCCCGCTCCCCCTGGCGCAAATGCTGTCATTAGCTCACCATGTGACACATAGACAAAAATAGAAATACGGAGTTTCAGCCAAGTACAAGTGTAAACCAAGTGATTCCCATCCGGCAAGAAGATGGAGAAATATGTAAGTTCTCCTTCGCCATTCTCCAGGCCCAATTCATGCAGTCATCCTTTGTGTCAGTGAAACAATGATCTCCACCGCAGACAGCTGCCGTTGTTTTCTCCACCAATAACCAAACAGGGGCACGTATAGCAGCTGTACTTACTTCGTCCTCGTACGAANGCCAGTTAACAGAGATGCATCTGAGGAACATCATTTTGTTGCTTCTCTCGTGGTCCCGCTCCCCCTGGCGCAAATTCTGTCATTAGCTCACCATGTGACACATAGACAAAAAAATAGAAATACGGAGTTTCAGCCAAGTACAAGTGTAAACCAAGTGATTCCCATCCGGCAAGAAGATGGAGAAATATGTAAGTTCTCCTTCGCCATTCTCCAGGCCCAATTCATGCAGTCATCCTTTGTGTCAGTGAAACAATGATCTCCACCGCAGACAGCTGCCGTTGTTTTCTCCACCAATAACCAAACAGGGGCACGTATAGCAGCTGTACTTACTTCGTCCTCGTACGAAGAAGCACTTGAAGCATCCCAGTTTCCTAAAATAGCGTGATGCTAAACTAAGCCGTAGACATCCACGCCTTTAAACACAAGGATATCTGTACAATGGAAGAATCTTGGTTTTTTTATATCTGTGAAACTTCAAGAGAAGAAGACACGATACAGTGCAAGTAGAGTGAAATGTGGTTTCATGAATATTGTGTTGGCGTAAAATACGGAAAGAAAAGCTTCTTCTGCTACAGTTGCAAGTAATGTTCATTTTTAAAATATTTGTTTGTCATTCCCTTACTAACGCAGGGTGGTTATTAAAACCAAACTTACATTATAGCAAAAAGTGTTACTGATACTAAGTATTTACATTAGTTAGTGTGAAAGTTGAAGAAATTATTAGCTATTTTATTTCAGTTTCTCTTTAGTGTACCTCATTTTAGAGTAGACAATACATGTTTATGTTTTGAATTATACAGTTTATCAATTAAGAGCATTTTAAATGTAAATACATTAGGCCTAGATAAAAGAAATGGTCCATTAGTTGAACTTACATGTTCCATTCATAGAACCATAAATATACCTATGAATAAACTACTTGCACTTTCATTTCAATATTTTTCCAAAAAACATTAGGCATTTATAAATTCATTATGGGTGCCAAAGAGTATGATTATATTATATGCATGTACACTAGTTTTGAAATTATTTTGGTGCATTTATTATTACGCTTTAACACAAAATACTTGTCAGGTCCATTGTAGGCACCTTTACCCTATAAGCTATTCCTTTCATACCGTGACTGAGGACCTGTACTCCGTATTCAATCGTTAATTCATATAAGTTAATTTATTTAATATTAATGAATATTGCAAAATAATGTTGCCTTATACACGCGCTGAGTCAATTTAACCTACGCTTCAATGTTATTAACATTACCATGCCAAGAGGACAACGTCAAGCCCACGACATTACAGTTTGTGGGCATGTACGTCTTGACGAAACACCACCGAGAGCTGAAAACACTGTTTTTTTTCACCAGTAACGGAAGATGCTACCAATAACAGAAATAACTGTTTAGTAATCTGTTAATTTATTATAGCTCAAACTGTGAATTCGCTGAACTAAAGCCAAAATATATTTTAACATTGCCACTGAAACTGACCTATCATAACGCGACATAAGTTAATATAACAAGTGCCGTTTTTCTTTACTTCAGCACAAGGTTTTCCCGTTATACTTTAATGAACAGTGCCGAGTCTATAACTGGTAGTATCACCGTCTTTACATTATAAAAACCTAGTAGTTTCGAAAAAATGTTTTAAACAATAACTGGGTATTTGCAATACAGGAGATGGACAAAATTATATGAACAGCATGCAATACAGTACATTTTGTTGCATGTTGGCAACACTGCTTCCGTATAAATAATACGACGCATATGTATTGCACAGTTTACGTGCCAAGTCTTGTAGGTTATATTTCAGTGTATTATACGCTTTGTTCTGCGACGGTTAAAACAAACTATCGGTGAAATGTTTGATATATCAGACTTCGAAAGAGGGCAAATCGTTGGTGCTCGGTTAGCGGGAGCGTCTGTGACGAAAAAAGCTGAATTGTTTAACGTTTCACGAGCGACAGTGTCCACGGTAATGATAGCATACACAAAACATGGTAAAACATAATCGGCGAAGAGGAATAGTGGGCGAAACCCAAAGTTAACTGACAGAGACCGACGAACATTAAAAGGAATTTTGACCAGACAACATAAACTACCGCGGCAAAATTGACAGCAGAACTCAACACACACTTGAGTATTGCTGTTTTGACAAAAACAGTATGGCGGGAGCTCCACAAAGCTAGCATTCATGGAAGGGCTGCAATTGTGCAACTCTTCATAACGGAAGCCAACGCTAAGCTGCGAAAGAAGTGGTGCCACNAGAGGAATAGTGGGCGAAACCCAAAGTTAACTGACAGAGACCGACGAACATTAAAAGGAATTTTGACCAGACAACTTAAACTACCGCGGCAAAATTGACAGCAGAACTCAACACACACTTGAGTAATGCTGTTTTGACAAAAACAGTATGGCGGGAGCTCCACAAAGCTAACATTCATGGAAGGGCTGCAATTGTGCAACTCTTCATAACGGAAGCCAACGCTAAGCTGCGAAAGAAGTGGTGCCACGATCATAAAACCTGGACACTTGATGATTGGAAGAATGTGGTATGGTCCAATGAATCATCGTTTACATTGTTTCCTACAAACGGCCGGGTTTATGTATGGAGAACCCCAAAAGAAGCCTACGATCCAGACTACCTGCTTCCTACAGTCAAGCATGGGGGAGGTTCCGTAATGATTTGAGCGGTTATATCGTGGTATTCAGTTGGTCCTCTCATTCTAATCACTGGCCGGATTACTGGGAATGAATATCTCGACATCCTCAATGATGAAGTTCTTACTATGACTAGCATATTGCTGCCAAACACAGCCACATTCCAAGATGATAATGCACCCATACACACAGCCAAAAAGGTTCATTTTTGGTTTGAGGAGGATCAGAATATCATCAAACAATCGCCAGACGTCAACATAATTGAACCGTTATGGGGAGTTTTAGAGCAGAGAGTGAGGAGTGGGTTTCCATCTCCAACATCATTGAAGGAATTGGCGGATGTTGTGGTACAAGAATGGGACCACATTCCGTTGTAAATTATTCAGACACTCTACGAATCTATTCCGCGAAGAATTGCAGGTGTTCGAAAAGCAAATGGTGGCCCAACACCTTATTAATAAATAAGTACTGTGTATATGTCAGATGTTCATATTATTTTTTCCATCTCCTGTACATAATGAATTCTTTTGTGAACTCACAAAGAAAGGTTTGCAGCGCTTGGAACGTTTTTATCACGATGCAGCGATTCAAAACACAATGCACGCATTACATAATGCGAATGTAATTTTATAATACAGTAATCACATTTGCTTTGCGACCATAATTTCGAAAAACCATCATTCAACCGGATGCTGCCTGTACACATAAAATTTCATAAATTCTAACGATATTATGAACCCATATTACATAATCTATTCGCCGATAGTTTACTTCCGTAAACGCGCATGTAGTTTTTTTTTCTGTTAACAACATGCTATATATTTAAACTGTTTACAGACGTCAAACCAAGCTCTCAAATGTCCTGATGTTCAAAAAATGTTTTATTAATATTTTAATTTGTAAACGCAATATAGCATTAACTATTCCATATATTTATGCTAGTTCGTAAGCTGTCGCTTTTTGTTAATGAAACCAGCGACTTATCTCCCTTATTTAAAACAAATATTTTAAAAGAAAATAATTAAATTTACATTTTTAGTTTTTCAGTCAAAAACACGATCATTTGCGAAAAATTTGATAACCATTTGATGAATGAGTCGTACGAGTACAACGAATGTTGTCACAAGATATCGTAATAACTCGGCATCTGTCACATTTGCGTTTAATGCGGTTTGATGTGCCACTAAGGGGTATGTTCCTCCATCGTTCATGGTTACAGGACACCGAATAGCACATTAATAGCAGTGTGAGCAATGTAAGCCACAGAGCTAAGTTCAGTGACCACGCAGCATTCCCCGATGATACATTCGACAAACCTTTGCCCAGTTGTATGAGTTTGAGACAGACAGCGTCATCGACCTCCGAAAGGCCGTTTTGATGTTTCGGTCTGGACAGAGACGACCGCCGAATTCGAGTCTGGAGACGTCCTTTCTGGCCAGCAATCTAATCCACGCTTAATTGTAGAGCGGTACACTGTCTCAGCTAGAGGTGTCATGCTATGAGGTGTTATTTCCTACGATTCCGGCACCCTAGCGGTGGCGATTGAAGCAACCCTGACGGCGCGGCGATACGTCCAGGAATTTCTTCGACCAAGTGCGCTCCCCTTCCTGTTGCAGTTTGACATCCACACTTTCCAGCAGGATAATTCCCGGACTCACAGAGCACGGGCATTCACTATGACACCTATCCCCTTCATCAAACACTCACGAGAGGAAAATCACCGCCTCCCTTCCTCTAGGTGTTCACGCAAAATCACACACTAGAAATCTATGACGAAATATTAATAATAAGAAATTGGCATAAAAAAATCTCATGGGGTATAATTTAAAATGTTTATATATATATATATACATATATATGTACTTATACGAATATAGAAATCACAAACTAAAACACACCTTCTTATTTTACAAAACAAAACAATGTTTTTTTTAAAATGTTTCTTGTTCCGCCCATTATATTCAATGGTATATCAGTTCCCCATACAAAACAAAACTTTCAAAAACAACCTCCGCCCACCCCGCTTAAATTTAAATGATACAGTTTGCGTCATGAGCCCTCATTGTGGGCACTCCTGTACTAGAAATAATATGGCAGCAGTATAAGAAATGATAATGCCATGTTTAATATAATTTTTTTAGATTCTTGGAAAAAATATATAGTACCTATAATTATTTGCATTGCTTTCTTTTTCATCATTTTTATCATAAGGAATAATGTTTCCATATTTTAACCGATCCGGAAAAATTTCTTGTAGAAAGCAGTCATTGAAAACGTGTAAGTATTTTTCTGACAGCACTTACGCGAGTTTTTAGTACAATAATAGAGACTGTACAAAATTCTAACAACGTTTTTAATAAGTTCACTTACAATTTAAACAATTTCTTCCTTTGTTTTCGTAAAATTTTCTGGTTTATTTACCTTTTTAGTTATATTATTAATGAATGTACAAATGGCTGTGTTTTAGTTATGGAGTGTATGAATTTAGCCTATTGTTGATTATGTATTTTTTATTTACGTTTTTAATTATATTATTAATGAATGTACAAATACCTTTAGTTTTATTTATGGAATATATGAATTTAGCCTACTGTCCATAATGTTTGGTTTATTTTGCATTTTTGAACTTCGAGTGAAACGTATCTACAGTTGATTATAATCTGCTGAGATAAATGATGAGATAATGTAAATTTTAAAGCATCTATTGCTTGTTGTTTGTTATTCATTTTTTTGTTCTATCAAACATCGTTTTGTGCAGATTGTACTGACACAATAAGTTAGGCGTACTTACCTAGACTACTTCATTTATTAAAATAATAGCATTGAAGTCACCACATATAACAATAAATGTTTGGAGATTCAGTACTTTTTTTTTTTTGAAAGCTTCAAACTTTGCTAACAAAAAGTTCAGGATCTATACAGGTACAATATTGGCCTACCCTGACCAGTGTTTTAGCTCTCAAAAAAATACCACCATATCTACAGTTACTTTTACAATATTTAATACCTAAGTACATAATAATTATTAAAAAAACAATAAAAAAATTATTTTGATATGAGTCAGTGTTATGTAACAATTATTATACACGATACAATTTGAAGGGATTGAAAAAAAAAATGTATATATCTTGGAATGACGTGTCCTAAAATATAGGAAATTATTTATATTACAAACATAATTACATTTTATAATTTTGGTATTCCACGCAAAGATTAGAAAAGGGAACAGAATTACTAAAATACTGGCTCAGACACCGAGACTCGAAACATTAGAGTTGAGGTAATACTTCAAATATCTGACGCGTGAGACGCTAGCTGCCACGCTCTGCAACAGACGTGAAGTGAACGTTTGCCATTTCTAGGCGAGATAGCAGCACTAACAAAATTGATCTTTCTTGGCGCGCCAAGTGTGATATCTCTGTAAGAAAATACAGAATATCCTTTTACATATGGAATTTTTTATTACCAACATGTTCTTATAATTTGCGAACAGTATTCTGACATTAAATTTTATTACTGAGGGAATTATTTGGTTTGTATTAATAATAGCCAAGCAATTTGCATATATGTAGATATTTATAGCGCTGTATCACATTCGCGTAGCTTAGTCATCTTAAGCTACTCTATTAGATGGGTTTACACTGCTTGAAGAGGAACATATGTACAATTTTATGATTTATCAGCAGCAAGTTTGCTGTGTAGAAGTGACGAGTAAAGTTATTAAACATGTTTTGTGTAAGCTCAATAGCGAAATATATTATTTTAAATAGCNCAGAGCACGGGCATTCACTATGACACCTATCCCCTTCATCAAACACTCACGAGAGGAAAATCACCGCCTCCCTTCTTCTAGGTGTTCACGCAAAATCACACACTAGAAATATATGACGAAATATTAATAATAAGAAATTGGCATAAAAAATCTTATGGGGTATAATTTAAAATGTATATATATATATACACTTATACGAATATAAAAAACCACAAACTAAAACCCACCTTCTTATTTTACAAAACAAAATAATGTTTTTTAAAAATGTTTCTTGTGTATTGCCCATCATATTCAATGGTATATCAGTTCCCCATACAAAACAAAACTTTCAAAAACAACCTCCGCCCACCCCGCTTAAATTTAAATGATACAGTTTGCGTCATGAGCCCTCATTGTGGGCACTCCTGTTCTAGAAATAATATGGCAGCAGTATAAGAAATGACAATGCCATGTTTAATATAACTTTTTTAGATTCTTGGAAAAATTATATAGTACCTATAATTATTTGCATTGCTTTCTTTTTCATAATTTTTATCATAAGGAATAATGTTTCCATATTTTAACCGATCCGGAAAAATTTCTTGTAGAAAGCAGTAATTGAAAACGTGTAAGTGGTTTTCTGACAGCACTTACGCGAGTTTTTAGTACAATGATAGTGCTTGTACAAAATTCTAACAGCGTTTTTAATAAGTTCACTTACAATTTAAACAATTTGTTCCTTTGTTGCTTTTGTAAAATTTTCTGGTTTATTTACATTTTTAAATATATTATTAATGAATGTACAAATGGCTTTTCTTTTAGTTGTGGAGTATATGAATTTAGCCTATTGTCGATTATGTATTATTTATTTACGTTTTTAATTATATTATTAATGAATGTACAAATACCTTTAGTTTTATTTATGGAATATATGAATTTAGCCTATTGTCGATTATGTATTGTTTATTTACGTTTTTAATTATATTATTAATGAATGTAAAAATATTTTTAGTTTTATTTATGGAATATATGAATTTAGCCTATTGTCCATAATGTTTGGTTTATTTTACATTTTTGAACTTCGAGTGAAACGTATCTACAGTTAATTATAATCTGCTGAGATAAATGATCAGATAATATAAATTTTAAAGCATATATTGCTTGTTTTTTGTTATTCATTTCCTTGTTTTATCAAATATCGTTTTGTGCAGATTTTACTGACACAATAAGTTAGGCATACTTACCTACACTACTTCATTTATTAAAATAATAGCATTGAAGTCACCACATATAACAATAAATGTTTGGAGATTCAGTACTCTTTTTTTTGAAAGCTTCAAACTTTGCTAACAAAAAGTTCAGCATCTATACAGGTACAAAATTGGCCTACCCTGACCAGTATTATAGCTCTAAACAAAATACCACCATATCTACAGTTACTTTTACAATATTTAATACCTGAGTACATAATAATGATTAAAAAACAATAAAAAAATTATTTTGATATGAGTTTTTGTCATGTAACAATTATTATACACGACACAATTTGAAGGTATTGAAGAAAAAAAAATGTATATAGCTTGGAATGACGTGTCCTAAAATACAGGAAATTATTTATATTGCAAACATAGTTACATTTTATAATTTTGGTATTCCATGCAAAAATTAGAAATGAAAAAGAAATACTATTATACTGGCTCAGACACCGAGACTCGAAACATCAGAGTTGAGGTAATACTTCAAATATCTGACGCGTGAGACGCTAGCTGCCACGCTCTGCAACAGACGTGAAGTGAACGTTAGCCATTTCTGTGCGAGATAGCAGCACTAACAAAATTGATCTTTCTTGGCGCGCCAAGTGTGATATCTCTGTAAGAAAATACAGAATATCCTTTTACATATGGAATTTTTTATTACCAACATGTTCTTATAATTTACGATCAGTATTCTGACATTAAATTTAATTACTAAGGGAATTATTTGGTTGTATTTATAATAGCCAAGCAATTTGCATATATGTAGATATTTATAGGGCTGTATCACATTCACATAGCTTAGTCATCTTAAGCTACTGTATTAAATGGGTTTACTTACACTGCTTGAAGAGGAACATATATATATATAATTTTATGATTTATCAGCAGCAAGTTTGTTGTGTAGAAGTGACGAGTAAAGTTATTAAACATGTTTTGTGTAAGCTCAATAGCGAAATATATTATTTTAAATAGCGTTTTTAACATAGCGATACTGAATGTATATATAGGTATATGCAAGCAGAAGTAGTTATTACACATTAGTATATATTTATAATCGCTGTCCTAACCTCCTGGAAAGGTTGCTGAAGCAAAATCGGATATCCAGTAACCCGCTGTCATCCTTCCTCATCATGGATCCAATGACTTAATAATGAAGTTCGTGAAAGCTTAGACGGCAGGTAGGACTTGGCGTGTCGTTGACAGCAATACCATTTTAGATGTAATCAGACACATATGCAACAGTAGTGAGACAATTACAAATGCACATGTCGCTAACCGGGGCCTCGAACACAGATAACCTTGTACCATAAGTTAGCGTACAATCATCTGCATTACGGACGTAGTATAGAGAGCATCAACTTCGAATGTAATCAGTGTCTAATGTTCTGAGCATAGGCGTGCCTAGGAATTTTTATGTAAAGAGGT
>NQII01001418.1:74010-104791 GCA_002778355.1 Clitarchus hookeri
CATGTAAGGTAACCTGAAATCATAATTACGTATAAATGGCACACACAAATTTTTACTACAGTTTTGTGCATTGTCGATTATGATTAAAAATTAGTTCTTGATAAGAACTATCACCATATAATAACTTTTAACAGTTATGCAATACTTTTTAATTTCCATGCAAATATATACAGTAATTAATGTATATACTACAAGTAAACTCAAACTTCTGAACCATAAACAAAAAAAAAATTAATTTCCTTTGTCATAAGTTGTGTTTCGAGGAAATGAAGCATACAGTAATTCATCGACCTCGGTTCATTGTTGACCTAAGCTTACATTTCACTTGAGCCAATTTAGACAACGTTTGTTCGCAAGATGGTGTAGTCACAAGAATGACACTAAACTCAGAAGCAGCCTTTCTGTACTGTGTAAATATGTACATATGAAAGGTAAAGTCGACGTGATCAGCAGATTACATTGGGGTCTGTCTTACTCGACAACGTACTGCGTTATTAATGTTCTTTCCTTGCTTGTTCCTTTTATTAACATATCGACCGATACATTTGCCGTTGGACAGAGTGTGTGTGACATTTGACAGTGTGTGTTAGTGACGTTTGACGAGCGCAAGTTAGACCGACTTGATGACAAATTCACAGTACGCATGTGCGTGACATGCGAACTGAAAATCTGCCGCGGAGGAACAAGGGCGCGAACTCCCGACCCTCCGACTACAAACCGGCCACTTTGCCCTTGAGCGACGAGAGCAGAGCAGCTACGAGACCTCCGTTGACACTTGATATGAAAATATATGTGTTTTATTTCTTCATATAAAGTATGTATTTTTAAATTGTAATCCTTTCTTTTCGTTTTTAGTTTTAATTGGTAACGTTAGGATTGGTAAAGCAAATAGTGCGCATGAATGCACTCACTTCACGACATTAAATGCCTTAAAAACGAGAGCTGTGATGATTATATGTAGACCTAAACGAAATCACAGACGTGAAAACAAAATTAAATACTGACTGTTAATGTTACCTTGTAAAATTGTGTTATGAAACTCTATATTAACATTTTATTAGGTTTTTTATAATGATTTTATAAGATTATGCGTTGTTATTTCATTTGATGCACTTTGTTAAATGGCCATTTTTACACGTAGTTTGTAGGCCATTCTAAGATGTTGTTTAACTNTATTTCATTTGATGCACTTTGTTAAATGGCCATTTTTACACGTAGTTTGTAGGCCATTCTAAGATGTTGTTTAACTGATCCATCAGTAAAAAGACAAATCACTGAAAAACATTAAATAAAATGGCTGATGAATCAGTGGAAAATGTCACTGAATCAATAAGTGTAGAAAAAGTGGAATTTTTCACTTATCCATCAGTTAAATACACAGAAGTGACCGTTGAATCAGCCAGACACTGTTAACTGATGGAAATAGTGAATTTCACACAGATTCAGATTAAGAGTGCATTTCTCAAAATTGTTATTATTTATTTTACTCTTATTTATATTTGGAGCAGTGAGCGATAAATGAAATCCGCTATTCTTCTATCACAGTTTACAGTACAATTTTTAGAACCATGATAATGCAAATGTCGACACTTACTTCCGTTAATGGTAATAGCATCTTGTGTTTTTACGTATAAATAGCTTAACGTTTATTATTTAATACTTTTGAAAACAACGTGAAGATTAAGTAACATAATTCTACTGACTGAAATCACTGATACAGATTTAGTGTGTAATTCCTTTCGGGCAGTGGTAGTTTTATGAGGATAGACCAATTTTTTCACACTTATGTGTTGCATCGGGTCGTTATCACAAAGTCGCTTTTTGTGTGATGACTTTAGGGAAGACAATCCTCTGAAAACCTAGTTCCGATAGGTCAAATACCCGCCTCATGTTGCACCTANTGTGATGACTTTAGGGAAGACAATCCTCTGAAAACCTAGTTCCGATAGGTCAAATACCCGCCTCATGTTGCACCTGTCACCTGGCTGCACAAATAATACTAAAAATACTGTATATTATGCACTTCGACCAATACATTTGGAATGCGAGAAGCCCACTTGTATTTTATTTTCTAGTTGAACTTTATATCTAATTTGGAAAACTTCATAAAATTGAAAACGCTTTTGGTAAAAAAATGTATTTGATTCTCTTTACGGGACTTGTTACATTTGTTATGTTATCGCAATCCTTTTGTAGTTAGCTTTTTCAGACACGGGGCACAAAACTTTGGATATTATGCAAAATTTATAAACAAAACGAACACAAACACACGTATCTTTGGCACAGCTTGAATAATCATTCTTATAAGAAGCAGAATAATGAATATACTGATAAATATTTGTTGCATTAGTAAGCAGTCTATACAAAATTGGATACAACTGAGAAAGTATTGTGATATGTAGTGAGTTGTGATTCACAAGAAAGTATAATTATGGTTTCTCCATTTTCGTACGACAAGAAACACATTACGCCATGAAGCAAGTGCCTTGCCTCAGATTTTGGGGACTATTTCAAATCATTTCTCAAGCGCTTGCAAGATGTTTTTGGAGAGCTTTGGAGAGTTTGTGTTTGAGTTTAAAGTCAGCTAACTCGAGACTACTAGTGTATTCTAAATACAAACAATATTTGTTTATACTGATTACTGTTTAATTAGGAAGTAATTACCAAGACAAACTTGGCGGTAGAGTTGCTTGTGATTTCCCCCATACTAAATACTCGGGGAGAACTGCTCAGTGAAATATGTAATCCGTTTTTTTATATGGAGAATAAGAAATTTTCTCACTCTAAAACACAAAAATTTCGCTCTTCATTCAAGTACTCCCGTTTTCTGGGAATATACAATGATTGCAGTGAATATCTTACAAAGTGATACTGATTAATTTAAAAAAGATGTCAAATATTCGCGACCCTAATTTCCAAATAGTATAAGATATAGTCACCAAATTTGTAACATATGCATCACTCCCGACACCGAAAATTATAACTGACTCATTAAAACCCTATGCGAACTTATAAGCATAGTTGGCCGTTATTCCCGACCCGTTTAAGGTACAACCGTCAAATTAATAACATAGGCATCACCCCCGGCAAGGAAAATTAACAAATGGTAATTTAAGTCCTATGTTAACTTATAGGCATCGTTGGCTGTAATTCCCTAACCGTTTAAGGTACAACCGTCAAAATCATAACATAGACATCGCCTTCGACAAGGAAAATTAACACATGTTAATTAAAACCCTATGCTTACTTATAAGTACAGTTGGTCGTAATTTCAAATCCGTTTATGATATAGGCGTCAAATTTGTAACATAATCATCACCCTCTACATCAAAAATTATCACAGAGTCATTTAGGCCCTATGCGAACTTATAAGCATAGTTGGCCGTAAATCCCGAACGTTTTAAGGTACAACCGTCAAATTCATAACATAGACATCGCCTCCGACAAGGAAAATTAACAAATTATCATTTAAGCCCTATGCTTACCTATAAGCATAGTTGGTCGTAATTTCCAACCTGTTTAAGGTATAATTATCAAATTGAAATCATAGACACCACCTCTGACTAGGAAAATTAACAAATGGTAATTTATCCCTATGCTAACTTATAAGCATAGTTGGTCGTAATTTCCAACCTGTTTAAGGTACAACTGTCAAATTCATAACATAGGCATCACCCCCGGCAAGGAAAATTAACAAATGGTCATTTAAGCCCTATGCTAACTTATAATCATAGCTGGTCGTAATTTCCATCCTGTTTAAGATGTAGGCCCCAAATTTGTAACATATGNTACAAACAATATTTGTTTATACTGATTACTGTTTAATTAGGAAGTAATTACCAAGACAAACTTGGCGGTAGAGTTCCTTGTGATTTCCCCCATACTAAATACTCGGGGTGAACTGCTCAGTGAAATATGTAATCCGTTTTTTTATATGCAGAATAAGAAATTTTGTCACTCTAAAACACAAAAATTTCGCTCTTCATTCAAGTACTCCCGTTTTCTGGGAATATATAATGATTGCAGTGAATATCTTACAAAGTGATACTGATTAATTAAAAAAAGATGTCAAATATTCGTGACCCTAATTTCCAAATAGTATAAGATATAGTCACCAAATTTGTAACATATGCATCACCCCCGACACCGAAAATTATAACTGACTCATTTAATCACTATGCGAACTTATAAGCATAGTTGGCCGTTATTCCCGATCCGTTTAAGGTACAACCGTCAAATTAATAACATAGACATCACCCCCGCCAAGGAATATTAACAAATGTTCATTTAAGTCCTATGTTAACTTATAGGCATCGTTGGCTGTAATTCCGTAACCGTTTAATAAGGTACAACCGTCAAATGCATAACATAGATATCGCCTCCGACAAGGAAAATTAACACATGTTAATTTAAGCCCTATGCTTACTTATAAGTACAGTTGGTCATAATTTCAAACCCGTTTATGATATAGGCGTCAAATTTGTAACATAATCATCACCCTCTACATAAAAAATTATCACAGAGTCATTTAAGCATTATGCGAACTTATAAGCATAGTTGGCCGTAAATCCCGAACGTTTTAAGGTACAAACGTCAAATTAAAAACATAGACATCGCCTCCGACAAGGAAAATTAACAAATTATTATTTAAGCCCTATGCTAACTTATAAGCATAGTTGGTCGTAATTTCCAACCTGTTTAAAGTACAACTGTCAAATTCATAAGATAGGCCTCGCCTCCGACAAGGAAAATTGACAAATGGTCATTTAAGCTCTATGCTAACTTATAATCATAGCTGGTCGTAATTTCCATCCTGTTTAAGATGTAGGCCCCAAATTTGTAACATATGCATCACTCCCGACACCGAAATTATCACAGAGTCATTTAGGCCCTATGCGAACTTATAAGCATAGTTGACCGTAATTCCCGAACCATTTAAGGTACAAACGTCAAATTCATAACATAGACATCGCCTCCGACAAGGAAAATTACCACATGTTAATTTAAGCCCTATGCTTACTTATAAGAACAGTTGGTCGTAATTTCAAACCCGTTTAAGACATAGGCGTCAAATTTGTAACATACGCATCACCACCAAAATCTAAAATTATCTCAGTCATTTAACCAATATGTAAACTTATAAGTGTAGTGGACCTTAATTTCCAACTTGTTTAATATATCGGCAACAAATTTGTAACATACACATGACCCCAGATATCGAAAATTATCACAGTCATTTAGGCCCTATGCGAAATTATTAGCATAGTTGATCATAATTCCCGAACTGTTTAAAGTACAACCGTCAAATTCATAACATAGACATCATCCCCTGGCAAGGAAAATTAACATATTGTCATTTAAGCCCTATGTGAACTGGATCATGTCAGGAGGTCAACGTAGTGTGTCCAGGGTGACGGTCGGCATCATGCAGCCGGACCTTGGTGACGGCGAGCGAGGTCGGTGTCGTGCGGCCAGACCTGGGAGACAACGAGTGTGGTCGACGTCGTGCGGCCGAACCTGGTTGACGGCAGGCGTCGCTGAAAAAAATTAGTAACTCTGGTCCCACCTAAATGATTAACAACAACACCAGGTGGGTTATCTCAGAGTCTTCCCTACCATACACAATTATAAAGGAGCCTAACATGTTACGCAAGGCTCTCAAAAGTATCTCAACACTGTTGAAGCTGATAACTAATCCTAAAGGATGTTACTTTACACAACGTCAAAGCAGCCTAACATGTTACTCAAGGCTCTCGAAAGTTCTCATGTTCGGTAGCCTATCATAAAGAACAATACTGTGCACAACAATAAAGGAACCTAACAGGTTACGCGAGGCTTTCGAAAGTATTTCGGACACTGCGACGAAGCACGCTACATAACATAAAGGACGCTACAGAACACTTATACGGCGCGAAAGGCATAACATTAAGAACATCGCAGTGAGGCATAACATAACATAAAGGACGTCACTGTGACTCGAGGCATAACATGAAGAATGTCGCAGTGGCACATGGTGTAACATAAAGACTGCCGCCATACACTTTAACGATGTGCGTGGCATGACATAAAGGTAGCTGCAGTGAACTTCAACAACGGGCACAGCATAACATAAAGGTTGGCGCCGAATATTTCAACGATGCATGCAGCCTAACATAAAGGTTGATGCCGAACACACACATAACATAGAAATGGGATATAAACATGCATATTTTATCATTAGTCATAACCATGCAAGTGCTGACTCCTCCCTGCTGACTCCTCCCTTCTGCTGACCTTGATCTTGACATGCATTAAATTTTTTAAAAAATTTACCTTGACCTTTAATTACCGACTAGTATGCATGTAAGAAAATTAATTGACCTTGGCCTTGACCTTTTATCACTGACATGGTATGTACAAAGGTAAATAATTGGACCTTGACCTTGACCTCCAAAAAATCACAGAAAAATCGTAGGAACTTCGCATCTGAAGATGGCGATGGCTTTGCCATCGTCGAAGCCGCGAAGATCTTTTTGTAAGTTATCCATTCTGGATTTTATTTACATATACACTGAGGTGACAAAAAGCATGGGATACCTCCTAATAAAATGTTGGACCTCCTTTGGGCCGGTGAAGTGCAGCAACTCGACATGGCATGGACTCAACAAGTCGTTGGAAGTACCTGGAAGAAATATCGAGCCATGCTGCATCTATAGATGTCCTTAATTGCGAAAGTGTTGCCGGTGCAGGATTCTGTGCACGAACTGACCTCTCGACGATGTGCCATAAATGTTCGATGGGATTCATGTCGGGCGATCTTGGTGACCAAATCATTCACTGGAATTGTCCAGAATGTTCTTCAAACCAATCGCGAATAGTTGTGGCCCGGTGACATGATGCATTGTCATCAACAAAAAGCCCATAGTTGTTTGGGTACATGAGGTCCATGAATGGCTGCAAGGGGTCTCCAAGTAGCTGAACATAACCCTTTCCAGTAAAGGATCTGTTCAGTTGGACCAGAGGACCCAGTCCATTCCATGGAAGAACAGCCCACACCATTATGTAGCCACTACCAGCTTGCACAGTTCCATGTTGATAACTTGGGTCCATAGATTCGTGGGGTCTGCGCCACACTCGAACACTACCATCAGCTCTTACCAACTGAAATCAGGGCTCATCTGACCAAGTCACGGTTTTCCAGTCATCTAGGGTCCAACCGATATGGTCACGAGCCCAGGAGAGGCATTGCAGGCGATGTCGTGCTGTTAGTAAAGGCACTCGAGTCCGTCTTCTACAGGCATAGTCCAGTAAAGACAAATTTCACTGCACTGTCCTGACAGACACGTCGGTCGTATGTCTCACATTGTTTCCTGCGGTTATTTCACGCAGTGTTAATTGTCTGTTAACACTGACGATTCTGCGCACACGTCGTTGGTCTCGGTCATTAAGTGCAGGTGGTCGGCAACTGTGTTGTCTATGATGGGATGTTATGCCTGAATTTAGGTATTCTCGGCACACTCTTGACACTGTGGCTCTCGGAATGTTGAATTCCCTAACAATTTCCGAAATGGAATGTTCGATGCATCGAGCTCCAACTACCATTCTGCGTTCAAAGTCTGTTAATTCAAGTCGTGTGACCATAATCATGCCAGAAACCTTTTCACATGAATCGCTTGGATAGAAATGAAAGCCCCACCAATGCACTTCCCATTTATACATTTCGTGTGTGATACTAACCCCATCTGTATATTTGCATATTGCTATCCCATGACTTTCTGACCTCATTGTACATGTTTTTCATATTTATTTTGTTCGGAAATTATAGCATACTATGCTTAGGACATATTTAATTTATTTATTTATTTATGTTATCATTTTCGTTGCCAGTAGTGAGAGCTTCTGTACGTATTGCTCAAGCGACCCATCGATAGTGAACTGATTTCGAGACTTGACAATAAACAAAAACTATTAATTATATTTCAGATGTTTCACAAATATGGGTTTTTTCTCAGTGGTGGAGGTAAACTTAATAACAGAGAGGGTTAAGGTAAATGAATAACACAGAAAGAATTTACATACTTTTACCTTAATTTACAGAGTTGACATAATATGAATACATAATCATATTTGATACATACTCTCATATTCTTCTTCATNCGATATGGTCACGAGCCCAGGAGAGGCATTGCAGGCGATGTCGTGCTGTTAGTAAAGGCACTCGAGTCCGTCTTCAACAGGCATAGTCCAGTAAAGACAAATTTCACTGCACTGTCCTGACAGACACGTCGGTCGTATGTCTCACATTGTTTCCTGCGGTTATTTCACGCAGTGTTAATTGTCTGTTAACACTGACGATTCTGCGCACACGTCGTTGGTCTCGGTCATTAAGTGCAGGTGGTCGGCAACTGTGTTGTCTATGATGGGATGTTATGCCTGAATTTAGGTATTCTCGGCACACTCTTGACACTGTGGCTCTCGGAATGTTGAATTCCCTAACAATTTCCGAAATGGAATGTTCGATGCATCGAGCTCCAACTACCATTCTGCGTTCAAAGTCTGTTAATTCAAGTCGTGTGACCATAATCATGCCAGAAACCTTTTCACATGAATCGCTTGGATAGAAATGAAAGCCCCACCAATGCACTTCCCATTTATACATTTCGTGTGTGATACTAACCCCATCTGTATATTTGCATATTGCTATCCCATGACTTTCTGACCTCATTGTACATGTTTTTCATATTTATTTTGTTCGGAAATTATAGCATACTATGCTTAGGACATATTTAATTTATTTATTTATTTATGTTATCATTTTCGTTGCCAGTAGTGAGAGCTTCTGTACGTATTGCTCAAGCGACCCATCGATAGTGAACTGATTTCGAGACTTGACAATAAACAAAAACTATTAATTATATTTCAGATGTTTCACAAATATGGGTTTTTTCTCAGTGGTGGAGGTAAACTTAATAACAGAGAGGGTTAAGGTAAATGAATAACACAGAAAGAATTTACATACTTTTACCTTAATTTACAGAGTTGACATAATATGAATACATAATCATATTTGATACATACTCTCATATTCTTCTTCATTCGAGCGAAACATTTATGCTTTCTGTTTTGAAAGAAGAACAATATCTGTTGTGAATATTCAAGCCATCCTTATTCGAATGTACTGTACGACAGTTATCACATGGGTAGGTCTTGTAGAAGATAGCAAATTTGCAGTTGCTATCTTCATGTCATTTGTCCAGCTGCTCTTGCTGAATGTCTTGCCGCAATACTTGCACTCGCTTCACGATGAACTACAAACATGACCTTTGCATGTATTATTATGTCTATACAGGTTATCACTTCGGGTAAACATGTCATCAAAGTTATCACAGTGGAACGCTTTGTATGCTGGACTGAATATGCGATGACAACTTTCATAATGGTGTGAACTATAGCTTGTGCTTAAAGTATTTCCACTCTAGTTACATTGATGTTGTACTGCTTGCATCGACTCTTCAGGACCCCTTGCTGTTGACCATGTTGTAGTTGGTACGTCTTCAACCATCAATTTCATTTTCTTATTATAGCAGAGTATACAATCACAATAGTAACATCGATACTGTATTGGTTGTAGTGTCTCTTCAGGGCTTCTCACTGTTACAGAGTACTTACTCGTAGTAGTAACGATCTGCTTTCCTCCACCATGCTCGACAATGGAATGAAATTCGTTGTATATTATGCATGCTTATATGTGTATATACACTTATAAATATTTTCGTTTTCATTTTTTTTATATTAGTTTGTATCAGTGTATAGTTGTGTTGACCTTATTGTTCACATACTTTACAACTGAGATTTCTTCGCCTAACATACTGTACTGTATACATTGCTCGTATAATACCTCATAGTATATATATATTGTTAAATGTATATAACCATTTGTTTTATAATTATTTTTTTATATCTGCTTGCATCAGCATGTAGCTCTGATGACTCTGTTATGACTAATGTGTTGACTAATGGTTCGAGAGTGTGTATGTGGTAGCATCCTTTATGATAAGCTACCAACTTCGTCTGTGACGAGACACTTTCGAGGGTCTCACATAACATGTTAGGCCCCTTTATCGTAGTGTATGGTAATGTTCTTTATGATAGGCTACCAGCTATGTTCGAGACTCTTTCGAGAACCTTGCATAACATGTTAGGTAGCCTTATCATTGTGTGTGTAAGCATCCTTTATGATATGCCACCAGCTTTGTCAGTGCTGAGACACGTTCGAGAGCCCCGCGTAATATGATAGCTCTCTTTATCGTTGTGTATGTTAATGATTTTTATGATAGGCTACCAGCTTCGTCCGAGATTCTTTCGAGTGTCTCACATAACATGTTAGGTCCCTTTATTGGTGTATGTGAGTCTCACATAATATTTTTTAGACTCCTTTATAATTGTGTGCGGTAGTGATATTTATGATAGACTGTTGATGACGAGACACTTTCGAGAGCCTCGCATAACATGTTAATCTCCTTTACCGTTGTGCGCAGTAGCGTTCTTTAAGATTTGGTGCCAATGACGAATAACTTTTGTAAGCCTTGCGTAACATGTTAGGCTTATTTAACATTATGCGTGGCCGGCAGCGTTCTTTATGATTTGCTGCTGATGACTAATCACTTTCGTAAACCTCAAACTTCATGTAACATGTTAGGCTTATTTAATGTTGTGCACGAGTGTTATTTATGATAAGCTGCTGATGATGATACACTTTCGTAAGTGTCACATAATATGTTAGGCTCCTTTATCATTGTGCACGGTAGTGTTATTTATGATAGGTCGTCCATGACGAAACACTTTCGTGAGCTTCGCATAACATGTTATGATTCTTTATCGTTATGTATATAGATGTCTTTTATGTAAGGCTGTTTGCTTTGCTTGTGACGAGACGCTTTCGAGAGCCTCGCATAACATTTTTAAGTCACTTTATCGTAATGTATGGCAGTGTCCTTTATGTTAGGATGTCAGCTTTGTTAGTGACGAGAGTTTTGAGAGCCTCTCGTAACATGTAAAGGTCCCTTTATCATTGTGCAAGGCAGTGTTATTTATGATAGACTAACGATGACGAGACACTTTCGAGAGCCCCGTGTAAAATGTTAGGTTCCTTTATCATTGTGTATGGTAGTGTCTTTATGATAGGCGACTAGATTCACCAATGCATAGACTTTTGAGAACCTCGCATACCATGTAAGGCTCCTTTATCATTGTGTATGTTAGCATCCTTTAGGATATGCTACCAGCTTCGACAGTATCGAGGCATTTTTGAGAGCTTCACATAACATGTTAGGCTCCTTTATTGTTGTGTATGTTTGGGAAGACTCTGGGATAACCCATGTATACATGTCTGTGCATGCATACATGTTTATGTTTGTGTGTGTGTGCATATGTATATATGTGTGCGTGCATGTGTGTGTAAGTGTGCACGCATTCGTAGAAGTGTCTGTCAGCATCCTTTATTTTAGGCTATGCACTTCGTCGCAGTGTTCGCCATCAACCTTAGGTCGCGCGCATCATAGAAGTGTTTGTCATCATCCTTTATGTTATGCTGTGCACATTATTGAAGTGCACTGCAGCGACCTTTATGTAATGCCCCACGAGTCGTTAAAGAGTACGGTGATGTTCTTTATGTTACATCATGCTTCACGACGATATCCTTTATGTTACATCTAGCATGTCGTTGAAGTGTTCGGCAGTATCCTTTATGTTATGCCATGCTTCGTCGCATTATCCGAGATACTTTCGAGAGCCTTACATAACATTTTAGGCTCCCTTATTGTTTTGCACGGCCACATTGTTTATGATTTGCTACCGATGACGAGTCACATTCGTGAGCCTTGTGTAACATGTTAGGTTCCTTTATCGTTGTGTATGATAGCGTTCTTTATGATCGGTGCCTAGCTTCACCAGTGCAGACACACTTTCGATAGCCTCTCATACCATGTTAGGCTCCTTTAACGTTGTATATGTTAGCATCCTTTAGGATAGAGTACCAGCTTCAACAGTGCCGAGAATTTTTTTTTGGGAGCCTCGCATAATATGTTAGTCTCCTTTATCGTTGTGTATAGTTGGGGAGACTCTGGGATAACCCGTGTATATCTATATATGTGTGTGCATATGTGTATATGTGTTCGTGCATGCTTACAAGTTTACATCAGGATCTTTTATGTTAGGCTGTGCCCATCGTTGAAGTGAATTGCAGCATCCTTTATTTTATGCTGTGCATGTCATTGAAGTGTACTCCAGAATCCTTTATGTTATACCCCCGCATTTCGTCATAGTAATTTGCGTGAACCTGTATGTTGGGCTGTATGTGCCATTGAAGTGTACTGCAGCATCCTTTATGTTCTGCCTCGCGATTAGTCTTAGTGTTCGGCTTTAACCTTTATGTTAGGTCGCGCGTATCTTAGAAATGTTCGGCGCCAACCTTTATGTTATGCTGTGCCCGTTGTTGAAGTGCATTGCAGCGACCTTCATATTATGCCGCGCACATCGTTAAAGTGTAAGGCGACGTTCTTCATGTTACACCACGTGCCACTGCGACATCCTTCATGTTATGCCTCGAGTCACAGCGACGTCCTTTATGTTATGTCAAGTGTCACTGCGAGTTCTTTATGTTATGCCTTGCACATTGTTGAAGTGTTCGGTAGCTTCCTTTATGTTATGCTGCGAGCTTCGTCCCAGTGTCCATGATACTTTCGAGAGTCTTTCGTGACATGTTAGGCTCCTTTATCGTTGTACACGGTATCGTTCTTTATGATAGACCACCAATTATGAGACACTTTCGAAAGCCTTGAGTAACATGATAGGCCCCTTTACCATTGTGAATAGTAGCATCCCTTAAGATTAGCTATCAGTTTCGACAGTGTTGAGATACTTTTGAGAGCCTTGCATAACATGTTAGGCTCCTTTATAATTGTATATGGTAGGGAAGACTCTGAGATAACCCTCCTGTTCCTGTTGTTGTTAATCAGTTACATGGTACCAAAGATTATAATTTTTTTCAGCGATGTCTTCCGTCAACGAGGTTCGGCAGCACGACGTCGACCCCGCTCACTGCCACCCAGGTCTTGCTTCTCGACGCCCACATCGCTCGCCATCACCCACGTCCGGCCACACGATGCCGACCTCGCTCGCCATCACCCAGGTCCGGCCGCATGTTGCCGACCATCACGCTGGACAAACGACATCGACCTCCTGCCGTTACCCTGGTCACATGATGTCCTCCTGATGTCATACAGTTAACATAGGGCTTAAATGACCATATGCTAATTTTTCTTGCTGGAGGCGATGTCTATGTTATGAATTTGATGGTTGTACCTTAAATGGTTCGGGAATTAAGATCAACTATGCTTTTAAGTTCGCATAGGGCCTAAATGACTCTGTCATAGTTTTCGATGTTGGGGATGATATGTATGATACAAATATGACACCTATATATTAAATGGGTTGGAAATCACTACCAACCATGATTAATAGTTCGCATAGGGCTTCAATGACCATATGTTAATTTTCCTTGTCGGAGGCGATGTCTATGTTATGAATTTGACGGTTGTACCTTAACGGTTTGAGAATTATGGCCAACTATGCTTACAAGTAAGCATAGGGCTTAAATGATAATGTGCTAATTTTCCTTGTCGGAGGCGATGCCTATGTTATGAGTATGACGGTTATACTTTAAACAGGTTGGAAATTACGACCAACTATGCTTATAAGTAAGTATAGGGCTTAAATGATAATTTGTTAATTTTCCTTGTCGGAGGCGATGTCTATGTTATGAATTTGACGGTTGTACCTTAAACGGTTCGGGAATTACAGGCAACTATGCACATAAGTTAATATAGGGCGTAAATGACCATTTGTTAATTTTCCTGGCTGGGGGTGATGTCTATTTTATTAATTTGACCGTTGTGTCNTAAATGACCATTTGTTAATTTTCCTGGCTGGGGGTGATGTCTATGTTATTAATTTGACGGTTGTGTCTTAAACAGTTCGGGAATAACGGCCAACTATCCTTATAATTTCGCATAGGTGCTAAATGACTCTGTGATAATTTTCGGCGTCGGGGGTGTTCCATATGTTACACATTTGGTGACTATATCTTATACTATTCGGAAATTAGGGTCACGAATATTTGACATCTTGCAATAAGCAAGCCGCTGGCATCGAACCTCAATTTTGCTGGTATGTGAGCTTCGTGTGATGTCTTTCACTTACACACAAAACTTTGACCCTTACGTTCGACTTTAAATGCAGCCAGTACGAGAGCTTCGTGTGATGCCGTTGACTTACACACACGGAACTTTGAACCTTATGTTAACTCTCCGAGTTGTATGCTATTACATTTTCATAAAAGATTTTAATAAAATTTTTTAATTAAATATTTTAATAAACATTTAACATACATTTTTTTTTTTTTTTTTTTTTCAACATTTTCGTTGGCCTCACGTTTGGCGATGAGAGCCTCGCATCCTGCGCTGGGATGCATGCGTGAGGAAAATTTTTGAAGGAATCTTGGTAATTTTTGGGAAAAAAGGGAAATTTTTGGGGAAAGACGTGCTGTAGCATACTATCTCTGGCATAATGGCGGGCGTTTTTGTTGGGTGCCGCCTGCAGCTGAGTGTGAAAAGAGAAAAACAATGGCTTTTGTTGGAAAATTAGAAAATTTTAAGGTAAACAGGGAAATTTACGGAAAAAACTACGTATTTCGAGAGAAAAACGGAAAAAAATTACGTTTTTTGGGAAATTTTTAGGAAACGACATGCTGTGTAATGCTATCTATGGTTTCCCCGCTCCCCATTTATAGTCAGGTGGCGCAGAACCGGCTATTTATGGCTACTACTTATATCTTATTTTTCTTTTTTTATTTTATCATATCGGCTCTCAAGAAACACTCCATCTTAGAATTTTCTTATAAATCTTCGTAATGAAAATGTATGACCAGAAATAAATAATCAAAGCTAGATATGACATCGAGGACTACTTAACGATTTTTTTTTTAATTTATAGGGTTTAAATTATACCTTAATTTTCCCATGTTAAGTTGAAATTATTAAATAATTAGGTAATGTTCGATTATGGTTACATATGTGTAATTAAAAATGCAAGTAAAATAAGTGGGATTTCGAAATAACTGTTAAAATGTTCCCTATGCCTTGACTAGCTTAATTTTTAAATATTGACTCCGAAAATTAAGTTATGGAGGAAAATACGTAAATCCAAGATGGCAAGGATACTTCCCCCTTAACGGTCGCCCAAATCTCTCCACTCTACTCTCCACTTTATTTTATCATATAATAGTATCTCAAAATGCTTCGGCAGATTATTTTACAGACATATATACTACGCCCACAGAGGATATATTTTCTCTTTTGTTATCATACCTACGTGTATCATTTTCGATATTAATACCATCACTTCAAATTGTGATAACTACTGTAAAACAATTAGTTTTGTCGAAAACATGTTTACATAGAATTTACAAACCAAAAACCCTTTTAAGTTACGAAACTTGAACTACAAATATCCATTTTATTTGAATACTTAATAAGATTTTATACGTATTAGTCCTTTGGCATGTTACACAATTTGGGAGTGTTTTGCCCTGAAAAGCAAGATGATAGCTAAGTCAGCGAAAGTTCTCTCGTGATTGCCAATTATTACACTTTACCCTAATTGCCATGTGCTACAAAGTAATTTCAACCTCTCTGTTATTCCGACGGTAAAACAATGGAGTAACTAAATTACTTGTGTTACGGATGGCACGGTGCGCATTAGACCTATTTGATGAATGCCTTTAGGTATAGTGCGAGACGTAGCCACGCTTGTGACGCCATAATGACAAGGTTATTCATTTCCTCTAATTTTCTCGCAGTCTTCATGAGTCGCACCGCTGCTAATGCTGTACATTTCCGCGTTTCTTTGGCTGTCTTAGCCAAGTGGATTCACCATCTCAATCCTACGTGGTGATTACAATGTCGAAGTTTTCACCCGTAATTGAAGAATGAATACTTTGCATTTTTCTCAAACTGCAGTTGAATAAAAATTAACAAGGCTTCTAGTTCTTTAATTTTCTTAATTTGAGGCCATTATGAGATGGATAAATTTTTGTAAGAATTGACTGAAATAGTTTTGAAGTTGAACCCTTTTTAACATCTTAACTGAATAAAATTGAACGCTGGATCTATAATATATGTGAGCACCTTTTCGTTCATCAGTTTTTTTATTGCCTATTACTTCCTTACAGTTCAACTAGCAATAACCTGATGTTTAATATTTACAATTTCGTTTTGTGTACGCTCCCGTACTCAATCGACATTTTATGCAGGCGGTACTTTCGTTATGAACGTAACACGTTTTATTCTCAGGCTGTTTTCTCTATGTTTCAGAATGCTTTAGCATCCTGCTATTTATGATAATATAGCTGCGTATACAAATGGGAGTGTAAGGTGAATATTACTCGAAGTGATAATTAGCCGCAGTCTCGTTGAAGTGCGTTTCTCATGTCTGGACATGTCAAATTTTCTAAATTGGCTGAAATAATGCTAGACATGTAGGATATATGAGTGATTAGAATAAGTATGGTTTTTATCTGGACAATGGTAGGTTAGGTTATGTTAGAATATTTTTATTTTTTTCGGGCTTTTAGTAGCTTTTATGTAATGTTAGGTTTTTTTTTTTTGGGAAGAGCTGGGCTTTGGTAGGTTAAGTTATATTAATTTTACAGATGGCAGGGATGTTTTTATTTTGGCTTATAGAATTACATAAGTGTATTAAATATTTTTAAATATATTTTTTAAATCAATGCCTATATGGCTGCTAAACACCATTTATTGGAGAGTTTTTTCAGTTTAAACTGTGTTAAAAGTAATAATATAAGAAAGGGAATATGGAAATACATGAATGTATAGTTCATAAAAACCCATTCTGTTGCAAATTGTTAGGATTTTAATTTATTTACTAATTAAAAAAGTGTGGCTTTTGTACATGTAGTATATATTTTAAATAGCTGCTGTTGACACAAGCCATGCTTATTTTGAATTTTCGAGAGCACAATTGTAAGAATATTCTTGTGCCAGAATGTGGTTTTGAACTTGGATTTCCGCTGTGGTGTGCAAGTGTGCTTCTTCCTCGCGACCGCGGCAGCGCACGCCAATGTGTGCTCACGCAACACGTCAGCCCCTCAGACGTTCTGTATTTTCTACGTAAAACGCGGCTTTACAAACTTTTCTTTATTTCTGAACTAACAAAATTGAATATAAATATTACAATATTATTAATTATTACAATATTACGTTTGCACATATAATAATATACCCCGAAAGAGAAGTTACAATTTTAAACAGTGTCACTGTACAACAAACACCAGACTTATATATATGTTCTGTGGAATATACATCAACACTTAACATATGTGACGTCACTACAGTAGGACGTGGAAGGATTTTGTGTAGAAACGTAGTACGCTATGTTATTATTACCAACATTATCTATACATATTATAAAACTCAACATATCTCTGTCTGTCTGTTAGTGCGTTTATCATTAGAGAACCACTTATCTGATTTACGTGTTTTTTTTAATTTCATAGCTATGTTCTCTGGCCAGGTTTTAGTATATATTTTAATACGTAAAGTATATAAGGAATGAGCAGTGACGATAATAGTGAATAAAGTCGGAATCTGTTTTACGAAGATAATAAATGTTCTATACAGGATACAATTCCCGCCTATACTTTACGATATCAAAAGTTTTGTGAAAAAGTAATTTTTCGCGAGTCGGTTGACACGAGTCACGTGCGCTCGGCCAGCACTCTGTCGACTTGCGTTGTTAGTAGCAAACTAATAACGTAAAATTCAACTTTATTATAAAAAAAAAACGTTATCAATAATTTTGTATTCCACGCAAGCGGAGCCGCGGGTACAGCCAGTTTTTATATACATGTCAAAATCGAAAAAGAAAGTGCAGCTGCTTTTCATACTACATTTCAATACAAAAGGAAGGATTGAAAGGGATTCTTTAAGTAACTTACTTCTATGATTATGATGATGCACAACATGCAATTAATCAGTGATAATGTTATACTTGAGTTTTTGTGTAACAAAAGTATTTGAATTTGCCGCCGTACATCCTTTGAGCAATGACGATAATATTAAATGATTTCAACAATTAATATATGACAGTATTTTATGATACAAAATATAATTTTAGAAAAATTATTGTTACGAATATTTTTTCTCAATGCGGTAACAAACGTATTACAACTTTACAAGTTTTGACAATAAATGTATGTAATACCACTTTTTGTATTAATAAATTATGCAATTTTGTGGAATTCCTTTTATTTTTAAACAAAATGAATCTCTTGTTACAAGCAACGTTTACCTAAAAGGTCTTTGTATTTGAATTATTACTTAACTTTCCATTTAAATTGCATTGCGCTCTGATCGCCGAAGTGTTGACACAAGTAGAACTAATAATTGCATGCATTGTAATCTGTGACTGTCGACATTTCGTGCGTGCCTGTGTATACGGCTGTTTGCCTTGTTTTGTTTTTCTGTTTGTCCATGCCGGGTGTGTGTGTTGAAGTTAGTGAACTTGGAGATGTAAGATGTGTTACTTGGTGTGGAAATAATGTCAACTGCGGCGTTGTCACTTGTTTTGAAAAGCGCGTTGTCAACGACGCGACGTCGGTACAGAGAGCTGTCCATTTGTTCCACGCACCTGGCTGCTGTATCTTGGTCGCTTTGATAATTACAAAATTACTAAGCAGATCGTAATTATAATTATTATGATTTTCATAAATGTCTTTACATAGTGCCCCATTTTTCAATTACATTACACTTGCGAAAGTATTTTACGAATTTAATTCCTCTTTTGCCAGATTAATATTATAGGGTGCGCCTAGCCGTACAAGATTCTGTTCGTAATTTTCTATAAAATTTGTTACTTCAGCACGTAATTACAGACAAAATAATAATATTAATATTTTATTTCATTCTCGAAGTTAGCAATCGTATATAAATTTAATAATATAATTATTCTTTGCTGCAATATCCTTCATTGCATATGGCCTGTGCTGTGTGCACATATATTCACTTATTTTTAATTATAAAAAAATTATTTGAAATTTCTTGTGAAAGTGATACATTGTGAAAAGTACTATACCACTAGAACAAATTTGCACAACGTTTGCTTCAATATATATTACAATATAAAATTTCAATAATCGTTATCACTTCTTCCAAACACAAGAGATAAAATACGGGAAAGGAAAAAATCTGAACTTAATGGCTTACTCCAAGGAGGTAGGAAAGGAAAGTGTCTTCCAGGTACTGTGACGCATATAAGACCCACAGTAAAACATCCGCGTCATAATACTGTTTCACGTTCAGGATCCACNCTTACTCCAAGGAGGTAGGAAAGGAAAGTGTCTTCCAGGTACTGTGACGCATATAAGACCCACAGTAAAACATCCGAGTCATAATACTGTTTCACGTTCAGGATCCAAGTTAAAGTCCAACTCATCCCAGAGAGCTCATACTGCCTGGAATCACCTCAACAGCTCAGTAGAGCAAAGGGCAGGCATCCAAGGTTCAGGTAGGCATCCCGAAAATACCCCAAAAGTTCCGCTCTCGTGCGCAAAACGAAGCATTTTGTGTGATCTCCTAGGTAAAGACTACATAAAGACTTAGCGAATGTGGGTAAACTCTGGATTTGACCTTCACAGCCTAAGTGGGTGTGTCCCTAGCACTGTTTTCCATTTCGTTAATAACCCTTGTCATTTCGCTTAAGTCTGCCATCCTTACATGTTCTCCAACAGTCGGCAGATCAAATTAATTACTGGTCCAGCGTAGCTCTAGTACGTCTGGCACCACGGAAGTTGGCTAAGCTTCCGGATCTTCGTACTGCTTGGATCAGACTGTGATCATTCAATCCCGTTTTCGTATTGAAATTTTCGTGAGGGAAGTGCTTGAAGGTTTCCTCAATATTTAACACATTAATTTCACTATGCTTTAAGGCAGGCATCGGGTGTGTAAGCAAGTAACAAGAGTAGCGCACTTGAGCACACATTTAGTAAACACAGTGGCACTCGGCCATGTGGAAGTGNGTGTAAGCAAGTAACAAGAGTAGCGCACTTGAGCACACATTTAGTAAACACAGTGGCACTCGGCCATGTGGAAGTGCTGAGAAGCATAGGGGGGAAAGGGTAATGTTGCCACTGCAATATTTCATAAATAAGTCGTGCTACGACGACCTTCATTCAAACTTCCGTGAGGCAACTTTTTTAAACACGCTTCTTCTGAGCCTTTAAACTTTAAACGCACAATACAAGTAACTAACACTTGCTAAGTGAATTAATTAAACATCTTAACATTACACATTATGTGAAACACAAAACAATGTAATAGAATATGAAATTAAAGCACTATATGTTAATCACATAAATTTATGAACGCACATCTGAAATTCTTATGTTTTTACTTGAAAGTTATCATTATTTTTTATTTAACTTGGCGATGCACGTTAATGAGTTTAGAGTTATTATCCACCAATTTTGTAACACTCCATTTTGATTTAGTTTGTCTCTGTCAAGTTTACATTATTTTAAGCAGTTTCATGTATGATATAGACATCAATTTAGGTTTAAATACAAATATTTTTATTTTGCGCACACAAACGAGTTTAGTTATAATTTTAATTCAAAAGTTTAGAATTCATCGTAAGAATTATTTATAACACAGGCCAACAAAAAAAAATATATTGTGAAAACGTTTTAAATAAATGCAGCTGAATCTTATGTATTTTTGGGTGTTGAAACCGAATCTGGCATCAGTTTGTTTTTATCCCCCACAGTTCTCTCACAATATGCATTTGTATTTAAAAATGTGATGTATGCGATTGTATTTACAAAAAAAAATTCATTACATACATTTTAAGTGTTTCTTTGGTGGTATTTCCTTTCTCTCTTCTCTTTGAAGCTTCTTATGTAGCTTTTTCTCCTATGTGATGCATTTGGTTGTTGTCGATGAAGTGAACAGCAGTAATCACCCATCATGCTGACATTCCACCTTCCCTGGTAACGTTTCTCCATCACTTTGATGTCCTGGTGAANAGTAATCACCCATCATGCTGACATTCCACCTTCCCTGGTAACGTTTCTCCATCACTTTGATGTCCTGGTGAAACCGGTCCCCCTGCTCTTACACACATCACCCAAGTTGTCAGGGAAAAAGTCAAAATGTTTGTGCAAGAAGTGGACTTTAAGGCTCATCAGACATCCCCGATTTTTAAACTTGTCTATCATATTAGCTACTATAATCTCATAGTTTGGGTTTTTAATAATGCTCAAAAACTTAGTCACTGCTTGCTTAAATAATATCCAAGCATAATTTTCCTTTATAGTAATTTTTGTTTCAAAGTTGGAATCGAATATCATTTTACGAATGTCAGGTCCAACGAAAACCCCTTCTTTCAGTTTGCCTCCTGATAAATGAGGAAACTTTTCACATAAATACTTAAAACATTCACCATCTTTAGGCAAGGCTTTTACAAACTGTTTCATTAAACCTAATTTAATGTGAAAAGGTGGTAGAAGAATTTTTTTTCTTTCCATGTGGTAAGGTTTTTCTTACATGCCAGTGTTTTGTGGACCAGTGTCGATCCCTTGCTTTGCTGTCCCACTCACACATTAAACATGGAAATTTAGTAAATCCCTTTTATTGGCCTAGGAGCATACAAACAACTTTCAAATCTCCACACGTCATCCAATCGTGAGCACGATAGTTAGTTTCATTTAAAATAATGTCTAAATTTTTGTAAGTTTCCTTCATATGGACTGAATGAGCCACAGGCAGTGAGGCATAAGTATTACCATTGTTTTAAAGAACAGCTTTTAATATAGTTTTTGATGAGTCTATAAAAAACCTCCATTCTTCATTGTTGTACTCAATTCCAAATTCACACACCAATATCATGGCAGTAAACCAAATCCTGTTCTTGCTTAAAAAAACTTAGCGAACGGTTGATCTCTTGTTCTATATTGATAAATACTCGTAGATGCTCCAGGTAACAACAAATGTTTTTCTTTAAGCCTGGGGCCCAGCCGTTAAGCTTTCTCTTTAGTCAAACCCAAATCTCTTACCAAATCATGTAACTCAGCCTGTGTAAACAACTGAGGTTCTAAATTTTCTGGAGAACATTGGAACTCATCATAATCCGGTTTACCTTCATCAGATTCAGTTTCATAGGACTGATCAAGTAAAAACGTCATCAATAGCCTGTGGTGGCTCAGGGACGTCCCGAACTATGACCGATTGGCCGAATAGCTGAAGGAAGAATAGGGTAGATAACTACTTTGTTATTTTTTGAGTTATATCCAGTAACATCAATGCTACAAAAAAAACAGTCGTCTGAATGGTTTTTTGGTTCTCTCCATATCATGGGTACTGCAAATCTAAAAGCTGTCTTTTCTTTTTTTGACAATTTTCGAAGGTCTTCAACACAAACATTGCATACCTTGTGTGGAGCCAAAGGTTGTTCTTGATCACCGAGTTTTATTCCAAAAGATACCAAGTACACTTTTTTTTAATTAACTCCATAATATTTTTTGGTATTTTAAATTACAAATTCACCACATATATAACAGAAACTGTTAGGAAAGTTTTTACAACCACGGTTAGCCATACTTAGAGCACGTGGGCATGTAGCTGAAAAGTGAGGTGATGACTGAAAGAAAACTAAGAGGCGTACCACCACTGCCAATCTAATTTATTTTAGATTTACTGTATATTTTAGTATATTAATAATGTATATCAAGTATATAAAAGTATATAAATAAAATGTATAAAAATGCACAGATATTAGATAAAAAATTCATTTATCACATTTCGTATATTCAAATGTGAAAAAATAGTGGGTGTTATGACTTTTTTATTGTTATTTTCGGACTCAGCACACCAAAAACATAAGAATCCGGCAAAATCATTAAAAACGTTTTTTTATTGTTGGCTTGTGTAATTATTCGAGAATGAATGCAAGAGGTGCAATTATTTTGATTTATATTTGAGTTTAAGTAAATACAGTATAAAGCACAGCACTCGTATCACCCCTTTTTCTCGGAAACAACAAGACAGAGGGGGTACGGGAAAATAGTATTATAACTATACCCTATATAAAGCATCGATTGGTAGTAACCCTATTCTCCCGAACCTACCGTTGGTAGGGTAATGGGGTATTGAGCTTTGAAATAGCAAATTGGAATGTGGGTCGTATAAGGTATCGTTGGATAGGTCGTCTACTCTTAAAAGAAACAACACTTACTACAGCGGTTATTTTCTGACAAGCATATTTACACAGAATAAATTATATAACCGAAGCATATGGTTTGTGACGTACGTAGTATATGCACAATAAAAATTATCGCAAATGTGGTTTTCTTACTACAATGAAAAGGAAATCCACGAAACATGTTGTTTTTCTGGGGTGCATAACTAGTGAACGTACAATTAAAAGGACATTGGGTGTACTGTAAATACCGGTATGCTGCGAGAGAACTACCGTAAAATGGGAACTGCGAACACTCATTTACACACAGCACTCTTTATAAGAGATATAAATGTCGACCACTCTGTATCAGACACGATCTGCTCTCCGTCTTACATTCGCGGATGCTCGGTGGACCTCAGCACTGATGAGAGATCCACATGCTACTCTGATTCTGTCATTCATGCAATAGAAAACGAATGACTGTCTGAGAGAATGAACGTTAGATTGTCAGTTAATTTGCATGCAAAACCTGCAGTTCCAGTAAGTGATAGATAGCTTATCTGCTGGCTGTTTAGTGCTGCCTTATTCTTCGCGTTTGTTTGGAAACAATCTAATAATAACAGTTAAGTGTATGCAATTATCATTGGTTGTGCGTAAACTATGTACGTCAGATACACAATGTACGCCATTACGGTATTGCCGGTTGGAATGTGAGACTCGCTTTGATANCGTAAACTATGTACGTCAGATACACAATGTACGCCATTACGGTATTGCCGGTTGGAATGTGAGACTCGCTTTGATACTAGCAGTGACCTGTGTGCTTTACTGCATTGACTAGTGCAGTAGTTATTAGACTGTTTCCGAGCAAAAGTGAAGAATGATGCAGCACTACGCAGCAAGCAGATAAGCCATCTACCACTTACAGGAACTGCAAAATTTGCATGCAAGTTAACTCACAATCGAAAGGTCGCTCATTCTGATATTCATTCGTTTTAGATTACAACCATTCGTCATGTGTGTTGTTTCAGCGTCAGACATCGTCTGCCTGTGGTGTTGCTTTCAGAATGAAATGCCGTTTACAAACGAAGAAGTATTTGACATGCTGATGATACTAGGAGAAAGTCGTCGTAACTGCAGCGCTGCTTCCCGTTTGTACGTAGAGAGATACCTACATCGCGTCCATCATTCGTACAATGTTTTCCAGCGTCTTGCATGTCGCGTGCGCATAACAAGGCTAGTGCAACCCACACGCAACAAACGTCGTCGCATCAGACGACTAGTGAGAGACGAGAGGGCTGTTGATGTACTTGCTGCCATGGTAGTTAAACCTCATGATTCTACATGGAGGATTGCCCGCGACTCATTATTGTCCGAATGTACAGTGTGGAGAATCCTCGCTGATAATCGTTTACATCCGTACCATGAACTTGGGAAAAATGACTTTCCTAGGCGCACTGGTTTCTGCAACTGGCACCTGAGCAAGGACCATGCTTTCCATCGCAGCATTTGTGGAATGATGAGGCCATATTCAAGAATATTGGTGACATTATCATATATAATGCCCATTACTGGTCTGCAGTCAACCCACATTGGTTCCGTCAAGTGGTTAACCATCATGTATGGAGCCGAATACTTGGTGTGGCCTTCTCGGACATCGTGTAATAGGACCATATTTTTTTGAAGGGTAATTGAATGGTGATTCGTATACAGACTTATTAGAGAATATTTTGTATCAGCTGATGGAAGATGTGTCTCGCTCTGAGAAAAACACTTTGGCTTCAACAGGATGGCTGTCCTGCTCATTTTTCATTCAGAGCTCGGTTAGTGGCTGACATGCCATTCCCTAGACGGAGAATTGGACGAATTGGTGCTGTAGCTTGGCCACCACATTCTGCAGACTTGTCCCCAAATAACTTATTTTTGTGGGGGAAGAATTAAAGATATTATCAGAGCAGCATGTAGATCTTTCAGCTTCGCTGAGGTCCGCCGAGCAACAGCGAACTTACAATGAGAGCAGAGCCTTTTCTGATACAGAGTGGTCGACATTTCGAACTCTGGTGTAGTGTTATGTGCACGAATGAGTGTTCCTAGTTCCCATTTCACAGTAATTATATCACACAACACCGGTATTTACAGTACACTCGAGGTTTTTTTGACTGCACGTAAACTAGGTATGCACACCAGAAAAAACAACATGTTTCGTTAATTTCCATTTGATTGTAATCAGAATAAAAATAGTTTTCGTTGAGTCTCATTGAGCGTAAACTATGAACGTCACTAACCATATATTTACATAATTTATTTCATTGTGCGTAAACTATGCAAGCCAGAAAACAACTGTCTTAGTAAATGTTGTTTCAGTTTCGACGATCTATCAAACGATAACATATACGACCCCAGTTCCCATTTGCAATTCAAAGCTCACCCTCCCCCCATACCCATAACACCGCCATGTTGATGGAAATTGAATTACTACCAATCCGTGATTCGTATAGGGTATAGTTATTACAATTTTTTTCGCTAAACCCCAGTGTCGTGTTGTTTCCGAGGAAAAGGGGTGATTTTGGTTATGTGAATCATCATGTATCTTCGTGTATCTATCAGACATTTACATTAATTGCATAACACGTACTTTAAAGAGAAATTTGATTATTTAATGTATCTCTACATTGCACGGTTTTAAATTTATCGTATATTTTGGTTTTAACTTTTAAATAATGATGCTAATATGGATAAAAAAAATTTTTGCCATGGCTTGAAATTTTTATTATAGCTATACTATTATTTAGCTTTGTACTTATATTTAGTTGTAGGAAATGATAATTTATATATTGCTGGCCACGAGAGGATGGAAACGCGAAGCGTCTTAATAATTGTTACATTTCCATATGGAAATAGTAAACTTCCAACACAAACGGAGAATTCAACATGTAACGTTACTTTCACAGGCACGAAGCTGTAATACTTTATATGTCCTTTAATTTTTTGCTTTTTTAGTGCTAAATTACCATTACGTACAAAATACCATTACATACATTACCATTACGTATACAATTTTAGTTATTTAAATTACGGGTATGTTTTGTTGATTAAATTTAGTAGTGGCTTTGTTTGTTTATTATTCGAAAATGTTAAAAGCGCGGGTGGGTTGGTTAATTTTATTTTGTTTCAGGGAGGAGGTTTGCTATTATTTCACTTGGCTTCGAGAGGCTGGAACAGAGCGGCGCCTGCACTGGTGTTACAATTATTTGTGGCTGTGGAAATTAAATTAAGTTGCATTTCTTGAAATATCATGTGATTATTTTGCAATTATTTCCGTGTCTGGTATCAGATCACACAGGCAGCACAATTGGTATTACGAACATACTGCTGGTAAGACGCCTGTAGGAAATAGCACCCACTCAGGCTCCAATATAATGTAGCGTGGCCTACGCAAATTTCCCTATACGTCGTTTGAATTTGCTTGAACTGAACACTTTTGGGAGCTGAGCTATTAAGGTGCAAACATTTTTCTGTCACTGAGTGTAATCAGGTGCCCTAGTCGTTGCCGCCGCCGAAGCCACGAATTGTATATTCGGAGGATAAAGCTTGAGCTACGCCTCAATTGATTGCGAGGCTGTTCCATCTAGTTGTATTCGCCCCGTTTCCTGCCGATGAATTTTGCGCCGGCGTTTCAGCGGACTGTGCGTCGCGCTGGAAGAGGGGGTGAATTTGTGTATATATATCGGGCCTGGCAATTGGAGATCGCTCGCTTCTGCGGGGTCGTCATGGGCGTTTCTGCACATATTCCTGGTCGGTATAAGTATTTACAGTGTTCTACGGCAATGTGCACCAAGGTATGAAGTCTGGTTTTTTTTTTTATATATTATTATTGAAGGCAGACATTTTGTTGGCTTTGGCCATTTGTTCATAATACACCAAATCACCGTGTTTTTCACGGAGTGCTGTAATTTTCGTCTGCCAGTAACTTATAATATTTCTGTTAGGTCTGTGCAGACTACTAAGATTATTACTGTAAGGATACCCCGACGGCAGGCTGGTACGCACCACTACTTTGAGACGCCTTTTCCTCTTAAATCGTTTCCTGTGTTTCCGTTCTGGTTTTTTAATTGGTTTTTGATAGCGGTGCGCATCAACCCCGAAGTCACGGAGTACCATTTTTAATTATAATTTGTTAATGGTTTTTTTTTTTACTGCTACCTTCGTGTGCGTCGTGCCGCTAATTTTCCATTGCCTTTGGTATGGCTGTGGGCCGGCCAGGAAGGGGGTTTGTTTCCCACTTATATTTAGATTGCTTTTGTCCCGTTTGTTTAACCTTTTCTAGACAATATATATTAAATTCATTGGATTTGAGGATTTTAAATGTTACACATGGGAATTTAATAACACATTTGTGTCGTTTATATTTGTTGGTTACTCACGCAAAACAAACAAAAAGGAATATTGTATTGCACCACATTGCCTTATTGTATTACTGTAAAGCAAATCCAATTATTGTTTAGCAAATACTTTCATCATACTTACCTTGTTTTTCACACTTATTTTACCTTAACGTACCGTCGCACTCCGTCGTACCTGAGTCTGTGTAGTTCATAATGCTTAACACCATAGTATACCATTGGTAACACAGAGATTGCGTGACTCTCCTGCTGTGTTGCAGAGCATGGTGCGTGGTACTTGAGCGTACTGATTTCTCCCCCCCCCCCTAATAATTCGCTTTGGTTATTGTGGATTGTATTGTGCTGATATACTAGTATAATTGGCTAGTTATGTCGCTTACAGGTACTTCCTGGATAAAAGACCGCCCGAAAGTTACGCTACTGCAGATACTGCAATAACTTAGGTCCCTGGCATTGATCCTGAGAAAACAACTCTGGATAAACGCCCTCAAATCGCGTGTAAGTTGGTGACTTCTCCTCCATCTAAAACCATAGAGGTTTCTATAGGTTCTGATATACATTTGGCTAGTTCTTCAGGGGCTGACAGATATGCTTTGGATCAACATTAAGTTTCACTCTGTTGAAGAATGTGCTTGTTCTGAAAGACGCACATCCTGAAAATATTCCACATTTTTTTTAGCTGTATGGGGCTGTCATTTCTTTCTGAATCACCTTATAGAATAAAAATGTAGCATCAGGTAATTAATTAAATAATGTTATTGCAATTTTGTTACGGTCTCTTGCACTATCCTAGCTATGGGAAACAAAATAATTGTAATAAAAAAAAAAACTTTGACAATTTTAAGTACAGTTCTTTAATATTCCTTATGTACTATTATTGTAAAAACGTCTCCTAAATGATTATATAAAAGTATATGCGTCGTTTTAAAGGTTTACTAAAACTTCAGTGAAAAAGGAAAATTCTCAAATAACGACTCCAAACATCATATCCCATTTTAAAAGTATTATTAACTTGCAGAATAATTTTCAGACATTTAACGAATGAATTCATATTCGTACCATTCAAGTAAAACTAACGAATAATATAATAATAATTTACTTTTTGTTACAGGGTCACGGCTCCAAAAATATATAAAATAAAAATAAAAAGAGAGAATATATTAAAATGAAGCCCATTTGTGGTTTAAAATCAGAAAATGTCCTCAGCTCGAGATAACTAGGATGGCACTGAGATGGGTGACAATAGCAGACGAAATTAAATTGTAGCAGTGTGCGACGATAACGGTGCAGAGTACAACGAAGACGGAAATATTGGTGAACTAAGTGACAGTGAAATAAATTCTGAAAGCAAACAGGCTACATATGGCAAAGAGACAACTGTCTCAGTATTCACCTCGCTCACCGATGGAAAAGAAACCTTTCTCCTTCACCAAAAATGTTCTATATAAAAATTGATTATTTCAAACAGTTGCTATATAATGATATTTGAGAAAAATCTTGTGGTTCAATCCGATCTCCATTCAACAACAGAGAAATGTTTCTGAGCCACTGAATATCGACAAAAAATAATTGAAACAATTTTTGGGCTACATCATTTAATTTCTATTTATAAACTTCCGTCATCTAGAATGTATTTGAAAGCAACAACTCAAGTATCTGTGGTAGCTGAAATAGAAGCTGGAATAAATGGTGACAAATGAAATTAAGATTTAATTTATCTGACAACAATTTCTTGGATCCTCATTTAAAATTGTGTTCGGTAAAATCCTATCTCCAAACTATGGTTGGCAGTTTCAGGAAAATTCGAGTGTGTGATTGCAGGTATTTGTTGAAGAACAAATGATGCAAAAACTATGCAAAATATTACTTATAAATGGGGATGCACAGTACTTCCTTGCAATTCCATATGGAATTGATCATAATTTTGAACTGTATTCGGCAAAAGTAAAAAATGACTTCTTACTTGTTGTGGAAGTAGAAATTTTGCTCTTTGTCTGACTAGTGTAATGTGTATACACATTTATCTGAAAGTTGAACAATGATTTTAATTAATATAAAAACTACAAAACACGTCATATATATATGTGCATTTATTTTATACTTCTTATAGTCTTTAGAATGCTTAGTACTTTTTTATATGATTGAAGCCAACAAAGATTGTGTTCAAATCACTAAAGGAGCATTTAAAGTGTTCTTTTTAATGCCTGATTTTTTTCACGTAATATTTTCAAATATTTACTCAGTAAGAATGAAAAGACTCATCTGAAATCCAGGAAGTAAGGTAATTATTATTTTACTCACAAAGATAAATCAATATAAATATTGACGAAAAGTTTTGTATTCGCGTCACTTAATGAGAATTATTTGTATATGGACCATTGCAGTGAATATCGCGAAAAAAAATTCAGATGTTTAATATCACCGAGTTGTCTAGACAAAAAAAAAATAATTCTCTAAAATTTCTGATTCATGTATTTACACTAAAATGCATTAAACAGATTGAGTAAGATTTTTTTTGGAATAGTATAAAAGGATAATTCAGTAATGGACAGGAGTTTTGAAATATAAAATCATGTATATATTTAATATATAATATATTTTCATTTTTTTTTAGTTTTCAATTCATGCAGTACAAAATATTTTAACATACACACAATGTAATTTTCATTCATACATCCGCAAGCATAACTTAATAACTTAAATACTTAAATGTTATAAAATATCACATAGTGAGCACTGTGCAATCTTCCCGGGCATCTTAGCCTCAGCTTTCCCAGCTAAACGTAAACAAAACAGGTAATTAATACACTAGCTTAAGCAGTAAAATCATGTCGAATTTTCTGACATTTCACCCCACGAAACAATAAGATATCAGAATTTTGTGGAGGAATAGTTTACGTTTGTAGTACCCGTACAGTATTAGAAAGAGTCTGTGAACGTTCGCGTGCAATTAGCTCCGGTGGCTGTTTTAACACAGGCGCAGGGGCTGGTGCTCGGTGCAGATTACTTCTTGTAGTTGGGGGGTAAGTAGGTGTTGGAGCCGCCGAATCCACCCCCTTGCCCGCCCTGGCTTCCCTGCCCTCCGAAAC
>NQII01001418.1:106067-250813 GCA_002778355.1 Clitarchus hookeri
CTCCGTTGCCACCCCCTGCACCGCCGCCGAAACCTCCAGCGCCTCCGCTCCCAAACCCTGGCGTGCCGTACGTGGATGAAGGTCTGGAACTGCCGCCGAAGCCTCCGTTGCCGCCCCCGGCGCCGCCGCCGAAACCTCCAGCGCCGCCGCTCCCAAACCCTGGCGTGCCGTACGTGGATGAAGGCCTGGAGCTACCACCGAAGCCTCCGTTGCCGCCCCCGCTTCCTCCGGCGCCACCACCACCGAACGCTGGCGCACCGTACAGGCCGGATGGTCTGCCGCCGTTGCCGCTCCCAAAGCCGCCCGAGCCGCCCCCAAAGCCACCGGAGGGACGGCCGCTGCCGTAGCCACCCCCGCCTCCAAGGAGACCGCCACTTACAACATTGCAAGCTATGGCTGAGGCGAGGAAAGCCGCGTACACTCCCTGCACAGTAAATACACAATGCATTAGAGAAAATAACGTTATGGTTTCGCGTCTCATAGTTATACTCCTTTCATGGTCACTTCACACTTTTATGGAACTCTGCTAAAGTTCTACTTCCAGGATATTCCTCCTTCTCCTCATGCAAACAATGCTTAACCGAGTGTAGAAAATTACGCCAGAGGGACAACGCATCACATTCGTGCTCTATCAGTGTAATAGTATTTTGCGCAAGAACTATTTATTATTAGGCATTTACAAAACACCTATTTCCTCAATGCTTTTATTCACATTATTTACAAATGGAATATTAATATTTTTAAAATAATATGTAGGTAAAAGCTCTATTTAACCAAAAATATGATACTGTATTTTTAACAGAAGTATAAAACGCTCGTTTATTTAGGAAAGAACCAAAAATAATTTATTCGTGGGGGAATTTTACAAAGGCTTGATTCTAAAAGTGTGAAGAAACCGCGAATAGACAATATAAACATACATCATAAAATAACGTTTGTATGTCCGTTATCACAGTGAGGCCCCGAACCACTAGGTTACCGCTCGGAGGCCTTTGTGTCATCCTATGTGATGAACTTCAAATATCACCGCTTTTTTTTTTGTTCGACACAAGTTCGTGACATCTTAATACGAATGTCCAGTGAAGAATCATATGTAAGTAGAAGCCGTGCGCATTTCTGCCTCAGTTTTATTGCGTAGACACGATTTAAAAATAAGGCATTACAAATTTAATACAAAATATTGAGGGAATATGTATTCTCGTTTATGAATTAAAAATTATATATAAAACTACACTTACTTATCAGCATGCGGTTTTTGATTGCTAATGCGGCGAGGGATACAAGGACGCCTAGCGGTGGCAGATATAATGCCGTTATTGTGACGCAAGCCGAGCGTTTTATTGTTCGGGAACGCTGAATGGTCCAGGGTTTGCCGAGGAAGTGCGGGGTGGGGGACCACCTTTTGTCTCTCGCGTTCTGATTTTGTTATTGTTCTCCGCAGTTTCTTGCGCCGCGGCCGAGATTTCATCTGCGGCCGCCTCTGAATTTAATTCGTTTAAGTGGCAATGATGCAGTCCCGTCACATACTTGCTTTCCCAACGACCGTGAGATTTGGCGGAGCGTTGCGTCACAGTGGCCGCCTGCGAGAACAATGCACGCGCTCCTGGTTCCCTCGTGTTTAGTGTTTCTTTTCTTTTGCTGTGGACAGGAGGAGACTAAGGTTCTCAGTGGTGTAACACTCGAGTTGGTTAACTCGCTTGGGGATCAGTTTATTGCTTACGCCTAACAAACATAAGTGAAAAAAGTTGCTTCGAACTTTGTGCATAGGGATCATAGTAAAATCACCTGATATTAAACTAGTAACTTACGTGTTTAAATAGTACGTTTTAAAATCACTGATTCCAAACACCTTAAATATCTTAGGATACGCAAATCACTTAAAGTTTTACAATCCGCAAATTTATTTGTTCAATTATTTCGTTAATATTAACATCGTTTCGAGTTCTATGACCACAAACAGATATAGGAATAACTTGTTAATAATACTATTCTGTTCAGCATAGGCATTGACTACTAACTTAACATTTTTTCAGTCGTTCACCCTGCCGCTATAACGTAGAGCATATGTATTATGAATGTTTAATAAATATTTAGAATTCTAAAATTGCAAATAGTACATTTATATCCATCTCACTTGCGTAACAGTGTCTAACATTATATGGCCGCCCTGTCAAATTATTCTGTGTACAGTGTAACTTATATTACCTCGATAAAATTAAACCACAACGCTGCCTATGCAACCTATTCAACACAATATGCGTGAAAAAATTTCTACCATAATAAGTGTTAATATTTTTTACACTACTTCTTAAATTTTTTCTGCCATTGGTTGAAACGGCAAATTGAACAAGTACTTGCCCATAATAGTATAATGGGAATATAAGTTAACCCCCTCAAGCAATTTTAATTGAAAAAATACTGAATAAGAATTTTACATATATAGGTTTGCGGCTATAATACCATGGAGGAGTGATGTGTCATAATACTTTTATGCGTTTACTCGTTATAACAGAAAAGAATTTTACGTTATTACACTATCACGAAACCAATATATTCAGCACAGAAAACATAAAGCTTGAAACGTGCCGCCACACGCGTTTCTCATAGTACAGCGCAAACTTTCATCATTATCTTCCCGTACGCAGGCGTCCTGCGCTCCAGAACAGCACGAACAAGTGTTATTCTGCAGAGGTTTTTTACTTCCTCTCTGTCTGCAAAATACCCACAATGCGAGAAACATTTCTACGAAACTTCCTAAACTATAATTAGAAATTTTCATACTCTATGAACCATGAAAATAGTACTGCATATTAGGTTGACAGTGTAGGAATGTTTAGCGTCGCTACTATGAGAATCTGGGAAATTTGCTACACATTTCACTCTTTCCTGAGAAAATGTAGGAACTCTGTCATATATGTATGTGAAAATTACTTCACCACTGGCTGTTTCTCGCCATACGTATTCACTGATGTAGTAATTTCGCGAATAATATCTTAGACGGCGGGAAGCAAACACTGAGGCTAAACGCTTGCCTGGATGGGCATCCCGCTTTGGGTCGGGAGATGTACTAAGAATAGAGAGAAATAAATAGTTCGACAATATTTGGCACACGGCTTACACCTTAATATACAGATTTACGTAGCATATGCATATATATATAACATAGCAAGGGAATGCTATGACGAATCATTGTCTTGTGGCGCTACACCATGAATGCCATATCTGCAATATAGATTTGCCTGACGTTTTGCAGGTTTTCTCGTGTGAAGAAATTGTGTCCGATACCGTGTAAGCTGATAGGAAACAACAAAATTTAATTTACTTTTATAAAAAGTCGTGAATGCTTCAAACGGAGATTCAATAAAACCCTAAAACTATCATTTTAGTAATTAAAATAAATAGAGTATGAATGGAGCAAAACAAAAAAAGTACGAAATATGCCCAATTTAGAGACGCACTTCCCTACATTTCAAACGATGTAGCATTGAGATTGTAATAAATGTTTCGTTTTCCGTTAATTTATTAATATATTTTGCTTGTGTTCAATAGCTATTCTTTTAAATAAGGAAAATATTAAATAATAAGAGAGAATAGGTTTTTATTAGTGTATAGTGAAATCTGAATATGATTTATTTATAAATTATACGCGGAAATATTAAATTTAATGTATTATAGTGAAAAACTCCTACTGAAAACAATGAAAATCTGCTGAGAGCTACAGTAACTACCATTCAATTGTTTATAGTGATTTTGATTCGTATACTTTGGATTCGGTAGCTTTAAGTCACAGATAGTAAATTTCACCTATCCACCAAGAGGTAATGAAATGCAAGTAACTGTATTTGAGAAGATTAAACCTCGATTAATATAAGTTACTAATTATGGTTTAAGTATTTTATTAATGTATTTTCTGTGAACAATCAATTCAGCGTAAGGTTCTTACATTATAAACCTATGCTACTTACTACCTGAAGTATTTTAGGTTTTCTGTTTCCACAGACACGTTTTTCTGCTTGTCTTCTCGTGTTAAATTTATACATATATCTGCATATTTCGCAGGTGCGTCTGCCAGTGCAGTTTTACAATCGCCTTTTTGTCAGTTTTAATTTTAAGATATATTCATCAAACAATTCCATCCTAAAATATTTTTTTAGTTTGAGCGGCCAACGTAGAAATGCAAAAACTGCCATCAGGACTGAGTAAACGAATGCATAATAAACCTCTAAAGGGAAAATCTGTAACTACAGAAACCCGTGTTATTTAGAAAGAACGTGTATACTTCGCTGCATCGGGAATAACCCTTCTAATCATATCTGCTCTCTTACCGACGGAACATAAGATCACATGTGCAATTATTTCATACTGGAAGAATGTTAGTGATGGCTGCTAGGTTACTGGAATTTTAGCTTGCAAAAATTATTATTCGCATGCCTGTTACAAGTTACCAACCTACAAGATTACTGATGATCGATCGAAAGCTACCCTACGAGCTTCAAAACTACTGCTTCAGATTTTTTCTCTTTCTGTTGAAACCAGCTGTGGCTTGCAAATTAACAAGGCTTAGGTTATTGTTTGTGTACCAAGGACTGTGAGTGATTAAAGAGAAAAGCTAGTAAAATGTAATTCTGAGAGACGCAGTGCAATATAATTTTATATAGGTAAGTACACTTTAGTTAGATAAACAAATAAGTTAGGTTGCACTGATCATCCGCTCCGGTGCGTTGTTAGTTCTATTCACGCAAATATTTGAAGTATTGCTCCTTGAACGGTCCAGTATGAAGCGAGCATGCGGCTGTCTTGTTACCTTGCAGTTCACCATGGTGCTGAGACTTGGTGTGCCCTGAGATCGTCTGCTCCTAGAGGCTGCCACCGGACTGATGATTCCTGCCAACACCAGCGGGGCTTATATACTCGACGACGCAGACGTGGCTCTTCCTGAATCACCTTGTTCCACACAGAATTCTTTTTCCTTGAAGGGGAAGCTCGACGGATGAACGAGCTGGTGAGGGGCGCCCGCAGCGATGAGACAGGAGGTGGGAAGGAAGATGGCTGGAGGAGTAGGAGGAGGGTGGGAGTGACAACAGAGGGGACACAGTGGCCGAACGCGGAGAGCGGCAGAGAGGGTAAAGGTCAGGAAAGGATCCAGAGCATCCTGCTCCTCGGTTGCCGTGCGCCTCCGCGGGGCTTACCTCTCACTTCGGAGCAGCAACTAGCTCGGGGCATAACCGGCACAAGTGAACAGCTCTACCAGTACGACCATCAAGAAAAAAAAAACTTTCAATTCAAATATATATTTCGCTGTAGTGGCGTAGCCAGAAATTATTCATCGTTTGCGTGGGGCCATGGTGGTGTAGTCGTTAGGCGCACCTAGTCGAACCGGGTTCGATTCCCGGCAGAGTCGTCTTGCATTTTTGCATGTGGGAATCATGCAGGACAATGCCGCTTGTCGGCGGGTTTACTCGGGGAACTCCCGTTTCCCTCGCCCTTTCATTCAGGCACCCTCCGTACTCACCTCGCTTCACCCTCATCGGCTCTCAAGACCTCGATGTTAACCTTTCAGTCACAGAGTCCTCTATCTGGTACGTTGCATATACATGGCTTGAACGGTCTGCACTGTGTACAACAGAATATACCGTCCAATGAGTAAGGTTCCCTACGTATGGGAGACATTCGCTTCTGAGATTGTGCTCCGTAGTCTCATTAACTACTGCTGCCAGTAACAGAAAGCACTGGTAGATTTGGTACCGGTGTAAAGCAAAGCGTCGTCTGGGTATCTGTACAGTTCCGAACAAAATATTTGTTTGTTGACTGAAAGGGTTAAGAGCTGCCCAAATCTCTTCACTTACTCATGAAATGTTAAAGTTTGCTGAGGAGGGGGAGGGGGAAGGCACTAACCGAAGACACATGCATATTAGAAAAAAAATTATAGGAGAAAAATTACTTCATAACATAATACACTGTATCATAGCTTAGAGTAGTTACGTATTGCCATCACGTTTAAAGGTTTCTTAGTAATTTTATTACTAATTATTAACAACCTCAGCCGAAAATGGGAGGGGACATCCCCAAACTCACCGCTGGCTACGCCTCTATACCCGCTTTCAAGAAACATTAGAATATATCCACAATGTACGTAGCTTTTGTCCAGCGAACTTCTTATCAGACTTAGAGACGAACTAAGGCGGCTTATTCAGTTTTTAAAACATTGCAGGATGTTAGAAGCATCCTCGCTTAAGTAAAGTATAAATGTCTACTAAGAATGCAATTAGGGCCAAAATGAATAATATTAATAGATAAACATTTTGTTCCCAGGCTCCCTACAAAGTTATTAAATTCACAAGCACTTTAATAAATATCCAGAATTAATAACATAGTATTAAAGATACGTTAAACTGAAAACTTTATAAAAAAAAGCATAACCATATAAAATTTGAATTTCGAATATCAACCACATTACGAAATATTACTTATTCCTTCTTATTGTCATTTATAAATATTTAAATGTCGGTAATATTGAACTTTAATTTTTGGATGTATTCCCATATTAGTTTTTATATCATGGACTGACAAAACATCTACCGGGACTAATTGGCAAGAAAGAACTGCGCGATAGTTGGTTCTCGCTCCAAAGCTACAAGCGGGCTCCCACCATTGCTACACTTCATGCTTTAGCCGATGAGAGCGAAAGTGAAGATGATAATCGACATAATTGACTAAATGCTTTGTTTCGCTTGAAGCCTACGCCACTCTTATATCCACGAGGCCGACACAAAAATGAAGCATAGCTAATGATAAAGGAAATATATTCTTTCTAAAAAATCTAAAAATGCCTGGAGCTTAGATTTATTAATAATTTATGTACACCTAAAAAATTAAAATAAAATCATAAATTATATTTTAATATAATACAAGCAATATAGCTAAGTAAATATTTTAAAAATCTAAGGTTTTTTTTAAATAACATACATTTTCTTGTGTCTCACGGTATTTTGCATTTTTTTCTAATAGATGAAACACATATGAATATTTAGATATATATTCATGCATAATAATAACGCAAATTAATTTATGTAATGCCTAGTTATTCGAGGTCATTGTAGTCATTCCCAATACAGCTAATTAACATATTATCCCATTTAACTATCAAATATATATAATGTTCTCAGATATTAAACATAATGATTTTGAAAGCCCCGAGAAGCACAGTTTAATAACTTGGAAATTACATTTTAACAAGCAGTCTAGTCTCATAACCAAAATGCTTATTTTCCCTAAATTAATTACTTAATTCATAACGAAAGGATCGATTTCTGACTTCATAATGAAATCTGAATTCTCTGCAGTTCTCAAACACTTACAGAATCCACTAAACGCGCCTTATTACAAAAAGATTACTATGATTTTCACTTAACGAAATAAATTTTTTTTCTTATTTCGGCTATACATTCTTGTCAAAACGAAAACACGAAAGAAAAAAACTAATAAATGTTCTGCCTCTATATTTGTATGACCTCCCTCTTTTTTCTCTTTATAATATTTTATACCCGAAACTGACATTACACAATTGTATAGGAATATAATACATGTAAATATTGTTCACATGCAAACTTTAATGAAAAATTATGTTATATACTTATAAAACACAAAATTTTTTAAATTCCCAATGTACGGAAATGTAAAAAATTAGTAAACGACTTAGGGTATTCGTTTTACTTTTGCAGAGAGCATAGTGTGTGCCTGCCATCTTCACGGTAAAACATTTCTAAGTTACAGGACTGAACAGCTAATTTAGCAACACGTTGTTTAGAATCTGTTAAAAACAACTTTATACATAAATTTGAGCTTTGAACCCCTCTCTCAGTTATCCTGGCAGAGATTTAACGTAGCGAAGAGACATGTAAGATGCAAGCCATATTGTTTTTTTTTTAAAGCAACCATGTTTATTTTGGAAAACTATTTGTAAACAAATGCGGTGTTACTATCTGATAACGTGAATTTAATAACACTGACAGCAAATCACGAGTTAAAGTTAAGGGCATGCACTGATGATTAAAATGTGTCCACCTCTTATTTAAGTCTATAATTACGTTTTTACCAGCGTGACGTGCAGTACTTCATTACATGTGATAATAAAAATTTCCGCCAGCTCTCTTTGTGTAGTAATGTTGCACTTGTTTTCCAAGTACTTTTAAAAACAATGATTTTTGAATAACGTAAGACTGTACATCTTTGAATTATTAGACACTGTTTGGAATTTTATATACGGAACTACTTTAATTATAATAAAATTAACCTGTATATTAATACAACTGCTCCTGCTATTATAACAGTTCCTTTGAACGAGGTGGTATAGGTAACAAATTGAGAGAAAGGTATGTTTCAGCCAACAAAACCCTTTTATTGTATAGGGCCAGAAATATATTTAGTTGCCCCAAACAAAATATTGGGTTGAGTTAACAAATTCTGAGAAGCAAAAACATTAATTGTATTAATTTAATATAATGCACACATGAAAAACAAAACCTCTGTGTTAGGCCAAACCAAATTTAGACTGTCAACAAAATATTTAGTTACGTCAACTATATTTATTTATTTGGCCACTGATTCGATTGCATTCGTTATAAAATAAAGCTTAAGAGTTTGTTTGTAATTTTGTGACAAGAAGAATTGTAATAATCTTTGTTGGTAAATTTTTTGATGCTTAATAATGGTATAAACATCCTTAAAAAAAACTAATTCAACAGGAAACTAAAAAGTAAAGCTGTTAAACTTGAAATATTTATTTGCGAAAGTTCTCCAGTATTTGTATTGTATATATTTATAAATATTCTACTTTTGCAAGTAGAAACAATAGTTGAGGTTGCTAATGCGTCGCGCTCATGTGCAAACGGTCTAAGATGGAATGACGGTCGGGCTTACACTGTTTATATTTGCACAGAGCCAACCAAACATTTGTTTGGCGTAATCAAATAAGAAGAACAAATATTTGCTATCAACAATAAAATATTTTATTGCCTTTATACAAACAAGTATATTGTTGGCAGAAACGAATTTTGCTCTCAGTGAACAACGGACATGCATTCGGGACGACCCGAATTCAATTCCTGTTCTGGCCATTATAATTCCACATTTCCATCGTTTTTCCACCTCTCTCCAAGATCATGCTGGGATGGTTCTTTGCCGATTCTTTCTCTGTTCCTTCTTCTCAACGCCACTTGTTCCGTGTCTATGACCTCGCTGTCAACTAGACGTTATGCCCAACCTACCCATCTAACTAAGTCACTGCTTCCGTCCCATTTGATTTGTGTGTGTGTGTGTGTGTGCATATACGCATGCATGTATATACACCTACTTGTATTTAAACTTCTAAACGTGACAGAACCAATATTTACGTATATACACTGGAGAGTCAAAAAAACTGGTATAGACGTGCGTATGCAAATAACAGAGGTATGGAACCAATCAGAGTAACGCGATGCGGTNGGTGTGCATATACGCATGCATGTATATACACCTACTTGTATTTAAACTTCTAAACGTGACAGAACCAATATTTACGTATATACACTGGAGAGTAAAAAAAACTGGTATAGACGTGCGTATGCAAATAACAGAGGTATGGAACCAATCAGAGTAACGCGATGCGGTCGGCAGCGCCTATATAAGTCAACAAGCGTTTGGCAAAGTTGCTAGATCGGTTACTGCTGCTACAATGACAGGTTATCAAGATTTAAGTGAGTTTGAACGTGGTGTTATAGTCGACCGCTGAGAGATGGGACATAGTATGTCCGAGGTAGCGATACAAATTGGTTTTTCGCGTACGACAATTTCACGAGTGTACGTACCGTGAATATCGAGAATCCGGTAAAACATCAAATCTTCGCTATCGCTGTGGCCGGAAAAAGATCTCAGTGAACGGGACAAACGACGACTGACGAGAATCATTAAACGTGACAGACGTGCAACCCTTTCTCAAATTGGCACAGATTAAAATGCTGGGGCATAAACAAGTGCCACCGTGCGAACTATTCAACGGACCATCATTGATATGGGCTTTCGGAGCCGAAGGCCTACCCGTGTACCGTTGTTGAATGTACGGCACAAAGCTTTACGCCTCGCCTGGACCCGCCAACTCCGCCATTGGACTGTTGATGACTGGAAACACGTTACCTGGTCCAACGAGTCTCGTTTCCAATTGTTTCGGGTGGATGGACGTGTACGGGTATGGAGACATCCTCATGAATCCATGGACCTTACATGTCAACAGGGGACTGTTCAAGCTGGTGGAGGCTCTGTCATGGTATGGGGCTTGTGCAGTTGGCGTGAAATGGGACCCCTGATACGTCTAGATATGACTCTGACAGGTGTCATATACGTAAGCATCCTGCACCCATTGATGTCCATTGTGCATTCCAACGGACGTGGATAATGCCAGCAGGACAATGCGACACCCCACACGTCGAGAGTTGCTACCGAGTGGCTCCAGGAACACTCTTCTTACTTTAGACACTTCCTTCAGCCACCTAAATCACCAGACATGAACATTATTGCGTATATCTGGGATACTAGCAACGTGTTGTTCAGAAGAGATCTCCACCGCCTCACACACCGATGGATTTGTGGACTGCCCTGGAGGATTCGTGGTGTGAATTGCCTCCTGCATACCTTCAGACATTAGTCGATTCCATGCCACGTCGTCTTGCGGCACTTATGCGTGCTCGCGGGGGCCCTACACGGTATAAGCAGGTGTACCAGTTTTATTTGGCTCTTCAGTGTACAAAATAGCTGTGTGCAGGGTGTGCCTGGCTGTGCTGCTGAATGCGTAAATGCGGGTTCATGCGTTGCTGGGTGTTTTTTTAAGAATTTTTATTTGTTGTTCGTGACTGTTCACGTAGAAACGCACTTGTTTTCTACAAGTAAATTAATTTTCTTAAGACTGGTTATATGCAATTACATCACATGTAACCTGTACATTGCTAAACGAGTAAGAATAGCTACGAGATGTGACCACTTGGATTGGTGACTCTGCAACTTGGTGAGGAGTGGAGTAGATGATTTTGACGCTTCTGGAAAAAATAACACTCAACCCGCATTTCTGTTGTTTTTTTTCCTACTGGAGTGTGGTGAAAGAGAAATATGTTGTAAATCTTGCCGGGATCATGACTGGCATAGAAAACGAGCAGCTTTTTAATCTCAAATTTCTTGTAAAAACTGGGGTCCTGACCAATCTGAGAAAACAAGAACGAAAAAAGACGGTTATTTGGAAGAACTTCTCATTAATCCCTCTTCAGAAAGTTTCGCCTTCTTACCACATCATTTCCTTGAGGTAGTTTATAGTGACAAAAAAAAATTTTAAAAAACTTTAAACTCGAGAAAACGCTTTTTGCCAGATATTATACCAGATGATTCCTATCTGTTCTCCAAAGTGATAAATGAATTGAAAGGTTCACACTTATAGTCTGCCGAACAGGTGAACAGATAAATGGTTGACGTGTTTATAATGGGAACAGTATATGAGCTGTAGTAAACTTTTGAAGAGTGTAGGAAACATTTACTCGATGCATAATTAAGTTGCGTATGATGACGGAGATTAAAAGCCATGTTGCAATATTTTGGCAGTAAACCACATTTTTCTCACCATCTCGTTACTTAATAGCCACATCTCTCATACGTGAAGAAATATTTATTCAAGAATGCACGTAGGCTGCAAGTCTAGAAATAGTGAGTTTTTTAAGATCGATAGTCACACGTGATTTAGTAGTTGATTGTGTCTCAATATCCTAAGATATTCACAACTATAAACACGGAGAAATTTTTTATCTTGACTTGTAAAAAACATAATCGAAATAATATTTTTTTTCAATTAAATATTTAAAATTAAGTTATTACAGTGATCTTAACTAAATTAAATATAAAAATATATAATATAAGAGTTTTGCCCAAAACGTATTCCACTTCATAAATTCAATTAGGCGTATTTCGGCTAAAAAATAAACCAATGTTACTATTAATTGTTTTTCTGTGAAGTTTTGTCATAATACATAGGATAAACTATTTAATTATACATTTTAAGAGAAGGTTCTTACTATTATTTATAATTTTGTATAATATAATTTTTATATGCGACTTGCCATATACCGTAGAGTAAAAATGTATTTCCAATTGAAAATAGTTCAGCCTCCTTTCGGACCTGGTAAAAAACTCTGGCCATTGTTGTATAACCTAGAGTCTAAATTGCTACACGAACACGATATAAAGCTTCCAATGTTAAAAAAAGAAAAAAGTAAATATTATTCCGAAATAACATTAAATATTGCTGCACTGTGCATATTATATAAAACCAACATGTGCATTTATGTACGACGTTAGAATTGTTAGTAAGAGGTATTCCAGTAAACTAAAAGTCAGTCGTCTTGGAAAATGTTTACGTATTTGCAGCTGATTAAATATTTAGCCATACAAGTACTTTCCAATCCTACATAAGTTTAAAGGAATGAACCTACACGTTTTATACAGAGAGGTGCTTAGCGAGTTCGTTCAAGACTTAATGAGGAGCTGTTAACTATACTATTTGAGTCTAACTGCTCATAAGAAAATATGCATAACAGGTTCTTGCCTGCCATGACTTCAAATGACCGTCTGGCTGCAACAAAACCCGCGGTATCTGACACGACCTATGCCGCAACACGAACGAGGGTAACGTGGTGAACGGTCAGAATGATAATGTGGTCACTCTGAACAGCGACCGGCGCAGAACAGAGGGCTACCTTTAGAAAACAAGACATTCGAGCAATTCCTGGCCTATTAAACCCCATTCGAGCACCAATCCAACCGATACTGTTGAGCTGTCTGTGGAGGTACTGAATGCCAAGTTAAACAACACCCAAGTACGTGTCGCAGGCCCGTTCTCAACGGCATGAGATCGGGAGACCTGGCTGGCACAATTCAGAAGGCAATGCCTTCAGTTTTCTGGTAGCCATTCATCAGCACAGCCCGTTATCAATGGTAGTTATCATACTTTAACAGTCAGTACGCAACTATTTCACTCCTGGAAAACCTGACGCACGCCTGGTCTTTCACAGACTGACGCTTAAACACATAAGGGGGAGGGAGGTTTATTGATACCAACATGATGCCGCCCAGTACTAAAATATTGCCAATATCATAATGGTCCTTTTCAGTGATAGCAAGACTGAACGCATAACCCCGTTCTTCCCACGCCGATAATATAGTGTGTGGTGGGGCATAGGTAACCCGGTAAACTATTCTCAAAAATCTATCTATATTTTATTCTTCTCCTACAGTGGTGTTAAGTTACCCTATTTGGTAAATGGTAAACGTTGAACTACTCCGCTGTGGTGATCACAAACTCCAAATTGACAATTTATTTGGAGCTGCGAGAGAAATTATAATGCTGAAAAGAGAATTTCAAGTCTGACATATTTAAATTATTTATTTGTTGAAATAAAAACTATTCAGTAGGCCTTGTTTTTAAATTAAAACCCACACCCTAATTTATAATCTGGGTACAAGGAGAATAATAAATACTGCCTATGCAAAATTGAAGGTACACAAGACTCTTATCATTTGACGCAATACTTCTGAATGATACGTTTGTATTCAAGAAAACCCACATTAAAATGGATGATAAAACCTGTTTACGGTGTTACATTAAAAATAATAACATCGAAATTAATGCTTTGTTTGGTATTTAGACCCTATATAACGTGTATTTTTGCCGTTGTTTACAAAATTTCTATGAATTGTCTTAATCTTCGATGTTGCATACTGTAAATGAAATATATATAAGCCTACCCTAGTTTAGTCTGTGTGAAGAAACTACTGTGGCTATTTCCATGGACAACGGTTTTACTTTCACAGCCAGATAAATTATGTTGTCTCAAAATGTTATTTACTTCGCCAACCAACAGCAATAGGCACATAAAATCATACTTTCAAATAGTACTATGTCGTATTTCGTTGAATTGTTACATCATGTCTAGCTCCTAAAATTAAATAAGAGCTGACATGTGTAACATTTTTTTCTTTGTTAAATAAAAAATTCTAAATTATTTTTTGGAAGCTGGGACAATATTTTTAAAATTGTGATCCAACATATGAAAGTACGCAATGTGTGATCATTGAGGATATGTTATTCGTCTAATAATTCCTACTAGTGTCTTTGTTTAGGTTTGAATGCAGTTGGCTTAACGAATCGACTAAAAAGGAAAAAAAATAGGGAAAGTGAATAATTTAAAATTACTTTTTATTACGTAACTGAGACATGTATATTTCATAGACGTACATGGTTACTAGGATTAAAAACTACAGTTTGTTAAACAATTTTTAAAAAAATGTCGACTTGGAAGTTTTCTCTTACACGAGTCGCTGAGAATGAATGGTTCTTGTATGATGTAATCTGTTAGGGGAAATACCGTGGACGGGTAATGTGCTCGCAATAAGCGGTCGTGTCAATAGATCACGTGATCTGTCTCTGGGAAGCCACGTAGTGTAGATGCGCGATGACCCCCCTCAACCGATGTCACGCTCTCTCTCTCTCTCTCTCTCTCCCTTCCTCTTGTGTGCAGGAAACGCTCGTGACTGCAGTTCCCGCTCTCGTTGCCTTGCGAAGCAGCTGACGCAACTCACTCTGGAGCACTCCTTGCGAGAAAACTGCCTTCAGTGTTCGAGTCTAAGAGAAGCTGCGAACACTTTGTACCTACCTGAAAATACAAGAGCACACTGTAAACTTATAGACTTGATACTAGCAATTCCTAAGAGTGAAACATAACTACGAAAAGCACGTTAAACATCACTGTATAACTCATAGTCAATAAATCTGTAATTAATTCTCTATTAAAATACATGATATATATTTATGGAATCTAGCGGCCTAATTAGGATCGTGGGAACGCACTCAGAGTTTACATAAAATTTCAATTAAGAAACGATGAGAACGACTTGTTACTTTAAATGGTCGAAACTAAAAAACGGATTTACTATCTTAAAAATAAAATGGGGTTTACCACATTATTATATTGTTTTAGTGGGGCAGGGGGGATATAATTTATGTCACAATCTCAAAGCATTATACAAGATTTTTCAAAACAGTTGTGACAGCAATTGCAACGTGCTATTGATTGATTGATGATATTGTGTCAGTTGCCGTTCGTACAGTTAATGTATGTTTTGTAGAATTTTAATTACAGAATGAACGGAAGAATATAATATGTTTTGCACCGGGCTTAAAATTAGACTTTCTTGTATGTCCGTCCGGTTGTATTCATATGTGTCTGCTATGTATGTTTGCTCATCGTGTCAAGACCACTTAACTAGCCTACGCCAAAGAAAGTTTATATTTTAGTCCAAGGTTTGGTTTTTTTGAACTTACCTTACTTGTCATAAAATATAAAAATAACTTTCCTGGAGGCATGCTGATAAAGATATATATTTTAAACTATTATCCTTTCAGTTGTAATATAAATGGTAGAGGAAGCCAATTTTTCACCAATAGGAAAACGATACAGATTTTCGTCTTATGCGTATGTTCTCAAAACTTTTTCAGTCACTGCCGAAACCACTTTCAATATCACCTATCAAAACAGTGTCGTTCCATTTGTTCGCATTTAGTTTTACAAAAAAATCACGTTTGCAGGGAAAATAAAACATTAAATGCATCTTGACTGTTACCTGGTAGAGGATGTCTCTGATAGTCGAAAGACTGAAATGATCCGGCATTAGTTTGCACGTACCTAATATACTGGAATTTTTATTTCAGTACTGGAAGTTTGGCGAATCTCTTCGTCAAATAAAAAAAAAATTGCCTCCTCTAAAGGCATCTGCGTGCACATCAAAGAAAAATAAGTTTTTAAATGTGCGCCAAGTTCTTATTTTTGCCAACACTTAGAAAGAAAAAATTAGCTTGTTGCGCCGTTTAGGTACAATTTTGATTAAAAAAAAACTGTAACTGTAGCGTAATGCATGGTTTAGAATAGTTTAACACCACAACATTCGCACAAGTTTGAGTATCGTGAAAGAATATGACGGTCCTATGTTTACGTTATTTTTTTTGTTGTAATCTGTTAAATCTGTGATTCTCGAGATAAGTTTTAAACAGTACGTTTTAAACGCAACTGATTTAATAAGATATCTTATTTGCAATAATATGCAATATACTGGTATTTAAAATCTCCGAGTTAATAGACAGCCTGTCGTTCAATTACAACTTAGCCTGAAGGAGTGTAGTAATATTTTATGTATGTTCAAGAGCCAAAAAATATTTTCTGGAATATTGATAATATTTAATGGTTTACTGATAAATTATATCATAGATTACTATTAAATATTGAGCTTACTAATGATTTACTGTTTATGTTTTTCTTTCTGCTCTATCTAAATTCAGTGATAAGTTTGCTTTTACTGTGTCTATTTATTTGTCTACTATATAACTTACATTAGTTATTTGGATATTTAAATATTCGTTAAAGATTTTCATTTGGCTATTTACATTCTCAATAGGCCTAACACTATTTATATATTTTATCAAACTAATAACAGCTTCTTTCAAACTATTTACACTTCCTGTCACTTTGCTACACAGTCCCTCAATTATAGCTCGCAGTGCTTCAAGTTCGTTTGACAATTTTCTCGTTTTAGTTTTGTAACTTACAGCTATTACAATTAATATTTCTTTAATATCACTTATTACTAGCATTTTGCCTTACTTACTTTACAAGTAATTTGTAATTTGTAGAAAGAGCTTGCTTTAGAGATTGCCATTTTTGACCGTATTTACGGATAGGTAATTAAAAATTAAGTAATAAGGAAAATAATATTTTTAAATAGTTAAGGCATATGTTTTCGTTTCACTTATATATGACTTTATTGAACTATGTATATGACCCTTAAAACTGTCCATGTAAGACAGAGGAATTAATGCCGTAAAAATTGCTTTTCTGGGTATAACATGATAATATTAATTTTTTTATATGTTCAGCTTACCTACAAACAGTTACCAAGTAACATGAAACGCTGTACAGGTTTCAACTGAAAAACGTGTCCAAAAAACACACCATAAATATAAAGCTTTAACATTTATCACTTTGAGTGTCTCATGTATGATTTTATTCCACACCTATTTCCGAAAATTTTATTTATTAAACTGTAACTAGAGACAAATTAAAGATTTTATAAAGGCTGTTCACGGTTAACTGAGCAGCTCAGAAAGCCTTGCTCAATATCTACTTTCCCTTTCATTTTGTATCCTTCCAGAATACGTAAGATAATCATTGCCATAGACCATCTCACTTCAGTCATCCGTCAGCCAAGTGAAACCAACTTATTAGGAAAAGTAAATGCATTAATATTATCGAAATTTATGCTTTTATGTGTAACAAAATAAAAACTTTAGACGTGAAGGCTATAAATTTACAAATTTAACTCTCAGTACTTCACATCTTGGTACTATTTTTATGAATTCGCTGCCACCGTAAATTGGGGTCCTGCATGCCATTGTGTACCTTAGCATATACTGCATGTAGATATCGGCGAAGATTTTTCAATACATTTATGTATATATACAATATTAAAAATTCATTTTTTAAATACATTAAAAACTTATTACTATAAATTTGTAAAATTGATTTGGTTTCATATAACCCAAAACAAAATATACCATGTATTGCTAAAATTTCATAAAAAAGATTTTCACAAAAGGTAACTATAGACTAAAATTACATCACAATTTATAAATTGTTACATAAATAATTCGGCTTATTTGTTTAATATATGGTATGGAGGTGAGCTTTGAAATGGCAAATGGAAAAGCGGGTCGTTTAAGGTATCGTTGGATAGATCGTCTAAAAGGAAACATCATGTACTAATACACTTTTTTTCTGACGTGTATAGTTTACGCACAATAAATTAAATAATCTAAGCAATTGATTTGTGACGTGCGTAGTTAACGCACATAGAAAATTGATCGCAAACGTGGTTTACTTAACACAATAAACAGGAAATAAACGAAACGTGTTGTTTTTGTGGCGTGCATACCTAGTGTACATACAATCAAAAGGACGTCGGATGTACTGTAAATACCGGTATGGTACGAGAGAACTACTGTAAACTGGGAACTGGGAACACTCATTTGCACACAGCACTCTTCATAAGAGTTACAAATGTCGACCACTCTGTATCAGACATGAATCTGCTCTCCATCTTACATGCGCGGATGCTCGGCGGACCTCAGCACTGATGAGAGATCCACATGCTTCTCTGATTCTATCATTCATGCAATGTAAAAAGATTGACTGTCTGAATGAATGAACGTTCGGTTGTCAATTGATTTGCATGCAAAACCTGCAGTTCCTGTAAGAGGTAGATAGTTTATCTGCTGGCTGTTTAATGCTGCCTTATTATCCGCGTTTGTTAGGAAATAGTCTAATAATGACAGCTAAGTTTATACAATTATCATTTGTTGTGCGTAAATTATGCACGTTAGATACACAATGTGCACCATTACGGTATTGCCGGTTGAAGTGCGAGAGTCGCTTTGATACTAGCAGTGACCTGTATGCCTTACTGCATTAACTATTGTAGTAGTTATTAGACTGTTTCCGAGCAAAAGCGAAGAATAATGCAGCACTACACATAAAGAGGATAAGCCATGTACCAATTACTGGAACTGCAGGCTTTGCATGCAAGTTAACTTACATTGGAAAGGTTGTTCATTCTGACAGTCATTCGTTTCACTTAACAACCATTCATCCTGTGTGTTGTGTCAGTGTCAGACATTATCTGTCTGTGATGTTGCTGTCAGAATGGAATGCCGTCTACAAACGAAGAAGCGTTTCGACATGCTGATGATTCTAGAGGGATGTCGTCGGAACTGTAGCGCTAGTACCCGTTTGTACGCAGAGAGATACCCACAGCGCATCCATCACTCGTACAATGTCTTCCAGCGTCTTGCATGTAGCGTGCGCATAACTGAGCTAGTGAAACCCACATGACACAAACGTCGCATCAGACGGCTTGTGAGAGACAAGAGGGCTGTTGATGTATTTGCTGCCTTGGTAGTTTATCATCATGATTCTACATGGAGGATTGTCCGCGACTCAGGATTGTTTGAAAGAACAGTATGGAGAATTGTGGTTGATAATCGTTTACATCGGTACCATGTACAGCTCCACCATGAACTTGGGAATAATGACTTCCCTAGGCGCATTGATTTCTGCAACTGGTATCTGAGCAAGAACCATGCTTTCCATCGCAGCATTATGTGGAATTATAAAGCCATATTCAAGAATAATGGGGAGATTAACATACATATTGCCCATTACTGGTCTGCAGTCAACCCACGTTGGCTCCATCAAGTGGATGACCAGCATGTATGGAGCCGAATACTTGGTGTGGCCTTCTCGGCCATCGTGTCATAGGACCACATTTTTGTGAAGGGAAATGGTATGGTGCATCGTATGCAGACATCCTAGAGAATATTTTGTATCCGCTGATCGAAGACGTCCCTCTCGCTCTGAAATTAACATTGTGGCTTCAATAGGATGGCTCTCCTGCTCACTTTTCACTCATAGCTTAGTTGCTGATATGTTATTCCCCAGACGGTGACTTATTTTTGTGGGGAAGGATAAAATACATCGTCTACGGCATGCGTCCAACAACGAGGGAAGACATGAAAACAGAATCAAGACAGCATGTGGATCTCTCAGCTGTTCCGAGGTCCACCGAGCAACCACGAACGTAAGAAGGAGAGCAGTCTCTTGTCTCGTATAGGATGGGCAACATTTCAAACACTTAAGAAGAGTGATGTGGGCGATTGAGTGTTCCCAGGTCCCATTTCACTGTAGTTCTCTCACACCATACCGGTATTTACAGTACACCCGAAGACCTTTTCGATGTACGTTAACTAGATATACACGCCAGAAAAACAATATGTTGCGTTGGTTTTATTTTATTGTGGTAAGAATAAAAATAGTTGTCCATTTTCATTGTGCTTAAAAAAAACCACACGATAACATGATTTATTTTATTGGCGTAAACTATGCATGTCAAAAAAATCTATCTTTTTAAATGTTCTTTCGTTTTCGACGATCTATCCAACGATAGTATATACGACCCCTTTTCCTATTTTCAATTTCAAAGCTCACCTCCCATATCCCTACCACAGGTATCTTTGGCGGAATGGAATTACTACCAATCGATGATTCGTATAGGGTATAATTATCAATATGTTTTATCTAATCCCCTGTGTCGTGTTGTTTCTGAGAAAAAGGGGTGGTACGTGTGCTGTGAACCATCATATATATATACACCTGATCAGAACCGAGATGCGAACCAAGAACTTATTGTTTTTCAACTCCTATCATTATGCCGCACCACCAGTTTATCTTCCGACATTTGGAATTTGGTTAAATTAAATCAGCATTCGTATAAACTTGGGAAAGAGGAAAAATGAGGTAAATGTGTTTTTTATCATACAAGAGTTCTAAGAATTTGGCAGATCATTGTCATTCACGACGGAAAATAATGATAATCCAGAAATTAAAAAGTTAGTAAAATCGTGTCTGGTTTTATTCTGTACGTGAATAATAATCAANTATCATACAGGAGTTCTAAGAATTTGGCAGATCATTGTCATTCACGACAGAAAATAATGATAATCCAGAAATTAAAAAGTTAGTAAAATCGTGTCTGGTTTTATTCTGTACGTGAATAATAATCAATATATAACACATTCATACGCAAATATACAACCCGCGGCAGNAATATATAACACATTCATACGCAAATATACAACCCGCGGCAGTATATAAGCTGGCTGCACTCTGAGGAATTAAATTTTATGCAAGGGCGCGCGGAGCAAACAATTCGAATTTATGGTTCGTAAAAAACTTTCAAACTGAGTTAAAGAAGTTCTGTTTTCTCGTGAATCTATTCTTAATGTCAGTTCTGCACATCATAACTTCTGTAAATTGTTAAATCTCAGGACACCTGAAGGTATTTTATCAGTGGGGAATCTTGTTGAAGTTTATTCAGTGGTTCTATAGTGAGTGGTGCAACATCGCTTCCAGAGTAATAAATTCTGAAGACAGTGTTTATATAGCAATGTAATATTGCATAGTTGCTTTCTCTGGCAAATAATCAACCACAACCAAACAAGTCACATTCTTTAGGCCGGGAAATTTAATGACTCTGTCACCAAAGAAATGTTTTGAATTAATTTACTGGCATTACTCTAAACCGTGAAAATATTCTTCCAGAATAACAGAGGAACACTTCAAATCTCGTTACGAAATATATTTACAGCTAAGTGTTTCAGAAACGTAATCCTAGTATTTCATTCATTCTACCAAAAATAAACCCATTCAAGCAGTTTTCCGTTTTATAATAAGTCAGACAGGACCACCAATGTATAATAATACATTATGTTTGTCTCTGAGCATTCTGGGATCAGTAAGAATGTAGGTACATTCCTTCCGATGTCAAACGTCAAAGCTATATACTTAAGATAAACATATTACAAGAAAATAACATTTTATACCACGGTTGCAGCAAGCTCAATGATTTAACAGTACATAATTCTACCGGTTTTTTTTGTAGGACTAGAGGCATCTTTCAACATTTTTTTAGCGTTCTTAGGCTTTATCGCGCTTGGAATATAAATTTTGAAAGAAAATATTTATTAAAATGTTAAACAAACAAGCCGAATAATTAATGCAATGATTTATAAACTGAAGACTTTTAAAATTTCAACACTTGGTTTATAAGTCATAATGAAGGAACGATACTGCCTGAAACATGTTTGATATAACATCTGCATAGTTACAGGAAGCATTAAAATCTTTATATTGGTAGTTGAATTTCATGCATGCCCATATAATTGTACTACACAACTCACGAGTGGTACCAATAAGTGAATGCGTATTACTGTACAACCGTGATCCCAGTTGACGTTATTTATACGCACTTGTTATACAATAGAGATGTGCCAGCTAGCATATATTGTCGTATCAGTACACAATCTTAGGATTTTCTCATTTCATTTTCATGAGGAATATGTTAACTACTCTGCCTGTTCACTCAAGATGCTCGACGGCGTGTTTGTAAACGACAACTTTAATATGTGATTTACACCCAGTGTGTTAAATGTTCCGTTAATATACTTTCAGCCAGCGGGGAAAAAATCATGATCTATAAAGTGCAGTTTTCTGATAGATTTCCGTGCCTACTTGGCAGAATTAAAGAATGGGGGTGTTACGCTAAGATCAATTATTGACTGGCCGTTTTATTTCCACGATGAACCGTGCGAGGTGGCGGAGTGGTGTTCCTTAGGACTCGAATTCGGGAGGACCTGGGAGAGGTCGTTTTAAACATTGTTTTATACATGGTTTTATACATTTATTTTATACATGTTTTCCTAAATCACTCGAGAGAGATCCTGGCGTGGTTACTTAATACAGGCCATGCCCGATTCCATCGCCGTGTCTGCTGGAGTGATTCTCTCAGTTTTTCAACAAGTTAATATATAAAAGGGTGATTTAAAAAAATTAGGTAATGGGAATTCTCACCCGCCAGACCCTCGAAATATCAGTTGTAATATGACCAAACGTTAAAATTCGTAGTGTCATTAAGTGTTTACGTCTAAAGGAAACCTCAACAGCCAACATTCATATTCAGTTTGTTGAGCTATACTGTGCTAATGTCATATCACGGAAACAGGTGTGAGTTTGGTAGAGTTCGATAATGACGGAACAGATGTGCAAGGTGAGCAATAATCTGGTCGGCCAAGCACTGCCACCACAGACGACAATGTATATCGCATTGAAGGTCTGATTCAGGACGAAAGACATGTTCAGACTGGATGCCAAGGCAACTAATACGAGGTTGCATAGCCACTAGGATGGGATTGTTACTCATGAACTTCATGCGGTTTCGTGAGGAAGTAGTGCGTTTATGCACCGTTTTGTTACATGGGATGAAACGTGGGTACATCATGTGACACCGGAAACGAATCAAGTCTCCATGTTAGAAAAAAACACATCGTCCCCACCTGCCAATAATTTCAAACAGCTCAATCCACGAAGAAAATTATGTCGACGTTAAAATTATGTCGACCACAAGTGCGTGTTTTTTGTTGATCATCTCACCAGGACAACATCAGAGAGTGCTGCTAGTTAAGGTCACACACTGGGGCGGTTTCAGAAGGCAATTTGCAGAAACTTTCCTCCACAGATGTCGTCTGACTATGCACGACAACGTCGAAGTACACTCAGTCATGGACAAGCGTGAATTGTTATGGCGCTTCCAGTGGAATGTATACTAGACCGTCCTTCCTACAAGCCACATCTGGCACTCAGTGATTTCCATCTCTTCGAACCATTGAAGAAGCGCCTGGTTGTTGGCGATTCACAACCGTTATGGAAGTTCAGCAAGTCTTCGTGACGTGGCTTCAAGTATTAAATGATGATTGATTATATACTCGCATCGATGCCTTCATGTACTTGCTACTGGAACAAATATTTGGACAAGCATGATAACTTGGTTGAAGAGTAATATGTATTTAAGCCACCATGCATCTGTATATCTGCCTGTGGACTTTGAAATAACATTTGTCGACGAGAACTCTTGTTACCTTACTTATCACCCTCGTGTGTGTATGTATATATATATATATATACATGGTATTTTTGTTTAACCGCTGGATACATGAAGAATACAAATAATAGATAGTTATACGGCGTGACTGTTTCGGACCATAAGTTTACCTTTATTGATAAACCAAGAGATTGTAAAGAAGAGTGCACGTCCAATCAGCTTACGAAGGTCGACCTGCCCCCTTCTTCTCGCACAAGGACACATTAATTTTTCAGACTCTCTGGCAAGACTGCCTTTCACGAGATGCGATCTTTCACCAGCGTGCCTCGCGAATTCGTCAAAAGAGTTACGGCGACGGTAGGAGGAGCCCACTCATTTGCGCGGGTGAAGTGCCTCGAGCTAGGCCACGCACGCGCGCTGATCCCTTTCGCTGGCCACGAGGAGGCGCGTCCGGGTCTGCGATGACGGGCTGTCGTCACCGGGGCGGCGCGTTGCGCAGGCGCAGTTGCACGACGCCGCCGCGGATCCCCGGGTCATGAGTCGTCCCGGCCTCGGAGCACCCTCCTCGAGGGTCGAGTTCTTCGTGACTGCCGTGCTCTCGCAGAACTGCAATGCCACTAGTCGACCTGAATTGTAACGTTCTACCTACATTATTTACCATCGTTACATATCAGTTAAAACCGTGGTATTCCAAATCTGCATGCTGTCCGCGCTTCTACGCAGACGCAATATGGATGGAACGGGACGCTTACGCCAACTCGAGCCGACTGTCCCTACATACAGACATGCCTGTCGTTCCGACGAATTTTAATTTATTGAACACAGACCGTGCATTTTGCTCTTTAAACGTGATGGTCTTAACCCAAAAGAATTGCCACGCCTCGACCGCTCATATGGTGGGGAAAGCGTTCATGCACTGAAATTGCACGTGTGCCCAGCTGTCACCTGTGTTGATCAGATACTAAGCTCAAACCTGGTTCATGTCGTAGGTAAAGGGCACTATGTCACAAATATGAAAGTTTAAAGCAGTGTTCTTTACCTTGATATCACGATAGCACAAGGTGTCCTTTTCTACTAACTAAATAGCTATTCTTACGTGTAAGAGATAAAATTTTGCACCCCGGAAAATAGCCCGAAAAATACAACAAGCAGTAAGAAAACTTCAGTTTTGTAAAATGTGGACATAGTGCCTTTTATCTCCGATGCTCAGAAATGTGCACCGTCAATCCCTTCCACAAATATTGAGACCCTCATACTTAACAGTGACCATGTGGTTTGGCCGGAGTGGCTTACAAAACCCCTCACACATTTACAGGACACCATCGCAGCATTAATACACCTTAATTCCCAACCATTCTCAGCGAAGGCANAAAACCCCTCACACATTTACAGGACACCATCGCAGCATTAATACACCTTAATTCCCAACCATTCTCAGCGAAGGCGATCTCTCATGATCTCTACTAAAATACAGAGTTAACGACTGTCACCGTGAATCCGACACGAATAATTCGTTCATCAGGGAGGTTAAACCGATCGCCCGTGGTACTACTTGGTTTCCACAGCACCCGTGTGTTTGTCTCAAGACTGTCCTCTCAAACGCATAATATAAGTGGTGAGGTGCTGTTGGACGAACAGAGGATGGCTTTCCGGTCCCAGAGAGACAGGGAAACCCTTTCCCTATCACGAACTTATTAAAACTTCCAAGATATACGTTTACTGTCCATAGAGTCAGGGCAAGTCCAATCCTGCAGAGCCCTCCGAAGACTGCCACAGACCTTTAAAGCATTTCCAGGCATTGGGCATCATGGCCATTAAAAACCGCTCGTTCGTCCAGCCATTTCACCTCCAACAGCATGGGCCAGCAGAAGCCTATCCCAATTCTAGAGGTGGATGAGGATTGGCCTTGGCATGAACTTCGGCCATAGATAAATAATCAGTGGAGCGTTAAAAATGCTACCACAAAGTCACACTAAGTCCTACCAGGCAGAGCCTTACAATCGTTACAGTTTAGTTCCCCGCCTACAGACTCAGCCATTCAAGCTTCACTGGGCGTCAGCCTTACACCCGTATATGTCGGTTGACAAATCGTACACCCGGAATCAACCCTACTATTTTCAATCATCACGTTTTAGAGATGGGAATTTTTTTAACATTGATGTTCCTCTTCTGAGCACTAAATGGCACGGAGATTAAGTAGTTGATCGGTAGTTGATATCGTCTATTCTGCCAAAGCCAGGTATATCTTTCCCAGTGACGAGGAAACTGTGTCAGGCAGGGACAGAAGTGGGGTAGCATGCTGTTTTCTATGTCCATAAGTGGTGCTAGGAGCCTGGACAGGAAAATGTATGACGCTTCAACTGTCATTCCTGTGATCCGTGAAGTGTTATCACTCGTCGATAACTATGACTTGGCACACTGTAAAATATTTGGTAGTTTTACAAGAAAGTTTCTTGGAAACCTAGTTGCCAAGAAAATATTTCGTATATTTACATGATGTTTTCTTGTAACCAAACATATATTTGTAGTGTTACAAATTACGGGCTTGTATTTCAACTTACGTTACCAAAAATTGGAAATAAATAAATTTCTTTTGTCCTAAAAAAAAACAAATGTAATAAATAAACTCGCTAGAAGAGAGAAAAATTCTTCCGAAACGCAATTCTCGACAAGAAAATTTTTTTCACATTGTCACAGGTATTTCAGCCTGCGCCACTTACGTTAATACTCTTTGCCTTTTTGTAACCACATGACCAGCTTGACTTACGAATACCCTTCTATTTTCACAATATATAACGTAAAGTATTAAGTAATAGCATAATTTCACATCTCGGGAATGACTGAGATTAACAAACGAATTAGAGAATTTCTGTGCATCATAATGCCATAAAGATTTCTGCAAACTGACTGCACATTTACACAGTTGCAGTTTTATGGTAGCAGAATATATCGCTTTATAAACGTGCACCAGGACAAATGTTATTAGAATTTAATAACTAAAAAGTATTAGCACAGTTATTTGGTTTAGAAGAACGCATTAATTTTAGTTTATGATAACTGGATATATATGAAACATTAAGAGTTTATGAGTAATAGCGCCACACGTTCTTAATGTTTATTTCGTTGTTTTATAGAGATGATTTGAGAGGTTTTAAGTTTTTGATGTTATTTACACTTAAATTAGACTTACTTTGCTCGCAAGTATTCATTTACAATACAGCTAGTTTTAAAAAAATGCTACATTTATACAAACACAGCTGTTGTAATTTTACAAACAATAAATTTCGCAAAACAAATTTTTGTNATACAAACACAGCTGTTGTAATTTTACAAACAATAAATTTCGCAAAACAAATTTTTGTATTGTTACAAACGTTCGTGAATTTACAAACAGTTTCTCAGCAAAAATTAAATTTTTTTTACACTGTAGAGTTATGACATTTCAAGCGAGTGAATGCCTTCTTCTCCATGGAGACTACCCCCAAGGGTAGGCCATGGTAACTCCCTCTGNAGGGGGTGGGGCAAGGGGGTGAGGGAAGTGAGCCAAAGGCGTGCTATAATCCTCCAAACTGTCACGCGACAATTTATACAAACACAGCTGTTGTAATTTTACAAACAATAAATTTCGCAAAACAAATTTTTGTATTGTTACAAACGTTCGTGAATTTACAAACAGTTTCTCAGCAAAAATTAAATTTTTTTTACACTGTAGAGTAATGACATTTCAAGCGAGTGAATGCCTTCTTCTCCATGGAGACTACCCCCAAGGGTAGGCCATGGTAACTCCCTCTGNATGACATTTCAAGCGAGTGAATGCCTTCTTCTCCATGGAGACTACCCCCAAGGGTAGGCCATGGTAACTCCCTCTGTCTTTCGACCAATCCGGAAAGTGAACGCGTTCGCAAAGGGGCTGGAGAAGAAATTGAAATACGCTGAGTAAGATCCCACTCCACGGGAGTATTATTCACTTGTAATTATCGTACGGGTAATCAGAACTGATGTTAATCACGGGTGTGTTCTTTCAACGCACTGCATTTCTTTTACATTTGATTTTTTAAAGAATTTATTTTACTACTACATTGCAGCTACAAAATATGTTTATATATATATATATATATATATATATATACAGTGTGAGTCGTTAATCTATGCTAACCAGGCGTGAGTGGATTTCTGAGGACAAAGAAATACGGAAATATATATATACTCGACATAGGGCCTAAAGTGATTTCTGGGGGTGGTAAAAGCCCTGGAACATTGTNAAATACGGAAATATATATATACTCGACATAGGGCCTAAAGTGATTTCTGGGGGTGGTAAAAGCCCTGGAACATTGTGATTGAAAATGTGTAATATAACGATAATTTGGAAATCACTTGCAATTGAGCAACGAAAATTAGCACACAGGCAAAAGTTTACAAGGCAGTTTACCACACAAAACGGCTTTATCGAGAGTTCACGTCTGCATACATAAANGCACACAGGCAAAAGTTTACAAGGCAGTTTACCACACAAAACGGCTTTATCGAGAGTTCACGTCTGCATACATAAAAAAAGGGTTGGCACCCTCCAATTACTTAGAACTTTGTAACCCTGCGCTTGAAGCAATTTGATATGACAGGTTAGTAATACGCTTTAAAAAGGTAATAAATGAAATGTCACCTTGGTAGTATCCGCTTATCCCTACCGTTTCCTGAGGAATCACTTGTTTAGATTGAAAGCAGATTAATGGTTGCCTGGGTGGAAGGCAGCCTGTACTACTGTCGTGCATGACGTGTGAGTTGACATCCTGGCTAATGCCGCTGTCCTAAGGCAAAAGGCTTATAAAATTGTGGACGGCGGAGAAGTTACTGCGGGCAAGTGCCCCATAACATATTTTATGGACTCATCCTCTCTATATCTATATATATATGTGTATACATATATATATATACATTTACACACATACAGAAAATATATATAAACATTTCTATGGCGCTGTTAATTTGGTAGGCTCCGTAAAGACACTGGGATCACATTCAAGAGGAACAGTGTGATCACATACCCTACCTCAGAAAGTAAGATTTATAAAAATTTCAAACAAGAGTAGAAGAGTTTTATTAACCCTTGCCGTCGTCAAGTTGAAACTTTCTTCGTTTATCGTCGGCCGAACGGTTTTCGTGAAGCACTTCATTAATCTCATCAACCTCATCACGCGTTTGCATTTCGTCGATGCTAAATCTTCACCTCATTTCACCTTCACCGGCGCTAAATACCTTGACGTGAAGCGCCATCAGAAACCTCTCAACTTACCTCTGGCAAATACGAGGATTCTGTAACATCTGGCAACACTAAAGCGTGGGATGGGGCAATCCCGGCCTCGTGGGAGAAGCGACCCTTTCTACAGACGCGGCAGGTTTGAGCGAGCCCGTGTGTGTGTGGGAACTAGCGCGGTGAGACGCGTCAAGGAGATTGCATGTGGAGCAGGACCCCGTCCTCTCTCTCTCTCTGNTGTGTGGGAACTAGCGCGGTGAGACGCGTCAAGGAGATTGCATGTGGAGCAGGACCCCGTCCTCTCTCTCTCTCTGCCCCTCTGTCTTATTGGCTATCATTCCCACGACGACGACCACCAGCGTCGAGCGACTTGCTNCTCTCTCTCTCTCTGCCCCTCTGTCTTATTGGCTATCATTCCCACGACGACGACCACCAGCGTCGAGCGACTTGCTTCTGTTCCCTTCACGGGGCTAACGACAGGCACGAAGCTGCCTGGCGAGACATCAGTTGCCATCAAGAACGTTCCAGTACCGCAGCTTAAGAATTATGTATTGCCATTTCGTACTTGAGTAATAAAATTTGCATACTAGTTCTGGTATGATACCTGGTTCGAGAACACGAGTCCTGTAAGATAAATAAGTTTGCAAAGTTGAGCTCGGAATATAGGAGGTTTAATATTAACTTGGTTCTGTTACAATTCCCACCCTTCCGTACCTTTTATTTTCAAACGCCCAACAAGGCAACCTTCTCCAATGTCGTGCAACCATCAAGCTGACCAGAAACAACACACAGAAACGTCAATCTTTATGGTCACACATAGATTCGATTTTTTTGTTCATGTTTATATTGTGTTCTAGGGCACTCCCAAAATTCGCCAACATTTTCTGACAATTTGGCAGTAATTAACCGCAACTAAAACAAAAATAAAGTGTATCCATCCACCCTTGAAAGGGGAAAAGAACCAAGAANTTGGCAGTAATTAACCGCAACTAAAACAAAAATAAAGTGTATCCATCCACCCTTGAAAGGGGAAAAGAACCAAGAAGAGAGTGTTTATTTCCAACTCAGAGAACTATATGACAAAACTGACTTGGGCGTAATCTGTTGGCTGATGTACTTCATCGTTGGCGTTTAGGTTGGCAGTGGCGAAATTCTAAAAATAAGTTATCAACTGCCTGCTGCAGTTGATACGCTATTTTTTTTTTGCAGAACGTTTCTCAGACCATACATTAATAAGTAAGTGCAAGATCGCGCGTGGCCTCAACAATACAACTGTATGAATCTGATGAAGTGTTAACAATTTTCCAGTTCTCTTACTGCTCGCTACACATAAAATGTTCCCATGCACTGGAAAATTACGGAAGCATAGCCAAATGACAATCGCAGTCCGAAGGCCCGCCTATGAGTTCTGGTGAGTGATATGCCAGAATAGCTTGAATGCATAGCTACGCAAAACAAAGTGTTTACTATGAGGTCCATGCTATTGTGGAATGTTTTATATGCCAGGGATGGCAAGTCTGCAATAACAAAAATTCACGTAGGCTTTTTACAGTAAATCGTACACTTTTTACGTCCCTGCTAATTTTTTCTTTAAGAAAATTTATATCTTTCCCAATTTTTAATAAAAAACATTGCCATGTGAATAATAAACACAGTATATACATTTCACCACTCTATAACGTTAACGTGCAAGGCTGCAGGAAAATATATTTCTTAGTGGTACACGTAAGTTGGGAGGGCCTTTAAAAGTACTCACTTTAACGTAAACAGTCTATAATCGTATTTAATTACTGTCTAAAGAATGTGATCAGATTTATGAAAATTATTGTGTAGACCTTGCGTATTGTGCACAAACTCTTCAGAGCTGGAAATATATNTTGGCAGTAATTAACCGCAACTAAAACAAAAATAAAGTGTATCCATCCACCCTTGAAAGGGGAAAAGAACCAAGAGGAGAGTGTTTATTTCCAACTCAGAGAACTATATGACAAAACTGACTTGGGCGTAATCTGTTGGCTGATGTACTTCATCGTTGGCGTTTAGGTTGGCAGTAGCGAAATGCTAAAAATAAGTTATCAACTGCCTGCTGCAGTTGATACGCTATTTTTTTTTGCAGAACGTTTCTCAGACCATACATTAATAAGTAAGTGCAAGATCGCGCGTGGCCTCAACAATACAACTGTATGAATCTGATGAAGTGTTAACAATTTTCCAGTTCTCTTACTGCTCGCTACACATAAAATGTTCCCATGCACTGGAAAATTACGGAAGCATAGCCAAATGACAATCGCAGTCCGAAGGCCCGCCTATGAGTTCTGGTGAGTGATATGCCAGAATAGCTTGAATGCATAGCTCCGCAAAAAAAAGTGTTTACTATGAGGTCCATGCTATTGTGGAATATTTTATATGTCAGGGATGGCAAGTCTGCAATAACAAAAATTCACGTAGGCTTTTTACGGTAAATCGTACACTTTTTAAGTCCCTGCTAATTTTTTTCTTTAAGAAAATTTATATCTTTCCCAATTTTTAATAAAAAACATTGCCATGTGAATAATAAACACAGTATATACATTTCACCACTCTATAACGTTAACGTCCAAGGCTGCAGGAAAATATATTTCTTAGTGGTACACGTAAGTTGGGAGGGCCTTTAAAAGTACTCACTTTAACGTAAACAGTCTATAATCGTATTTGATTACTGTCTAAATAATGTGATCAGATTTATGAAAATTATTGTGTAGACCTTGCGTATTGTGCACAAACTCTTCAGAGCTGGAAATATATNAATGTGATCAGATTTATGAAAATTATTGTGTAGACCTTGCGTATTGTGCACAAACTCTTCAGAGCTGGAAATATATAGGATTAGCCTTTATTTTGCACACTGTTAGATGATTCATTTCACATTATTTAGTTACTATTTAGCGAAAACGTCAAATTTACGTTGTCAGTAAGACCTATTGCCGCAACAAAGCAAAGAAACTAACTGCGACCGATTTTATAACTGCATATACATTACTTAATTTAACACAGTGACACTACATAATGTACGACATAAATAGCTGACTACGTAAAGCTGTGATAACTCAAAGTGAACCCGTTTAAAGTATTGCTACTTGGGTATTACCGTCAAATTAAAATGTTAAATGAAAAGAAACTGGCCAGTTTTTATTGCAGTACAATGTTAATACACTTTCGTAATGAGTTTCAAAATGTGTTCGTATTGCTTAATATTAAGTGTGCTTAATTTACGGAAGTTATTATGTTCTGATACGTTACAGCATGTTACTAACATTTATAGAATGTTTTTTTCTCCGTTCGTGATGTATTAACACACGTGATTTCTATGTTTGTATGTATGCCTCAGAGAATTAAGAGCAGAGTGGAGTGGAGAAATTTTGGCCGCTCTTTACATCAGGCCCTGAGAGCCGATGAGGGTGAAGTGAGGTAAGTATGTAGCGGCGCTGGAATGAAAGCGTGGGAGAAATGGGCGATCCCCGAGAAAAATCACCGACCCGTGGCATCGTCCGACACGATTCCCACATGTGGAAATCCGGGAGCGACCCCACCAGGAATCGAACCCGGTTCGCCTAGAAGGGAGGCGAGTAGTCTGACTACTACACCTTCGTGGCCCANGCGACCCCACCAGGAATCGAACCCGGTTCGCCTAGAAGGGAGGCGAGTAGTCTGACTACTACACCTTCGTGGCCCAAGCGAATTAGGCATGTCTCCATGTAGAACGTCAGGGACTGCGCTGAATTACTTCTATCAATGAAGGATTGTCACTGTTCTTAAACATCCTACAGTTTGTTTATAATAATAAACATTCTTTATTGTAACCTTGAACCAACATCATAACGATATGGCCTGGTGACATTGGGTTATTATCTCTTCTACAAAACCACGCCGAAACAACTGTTCTGTGTTAAAGAACTATTACATGTATGAAATGTACCTTAACCAAAAATTCACAAACTGCATCTGACCACTATATAAAATCAAATACACTGTCAGATAATCAAATAAAATTAAATGATCCAATTTTTCCCACCCTAGCGTAATCGAGGCACTAGATGGTTATTCGCCTATTTCTCTGGAGGATATTGTAGATGTTAGGAAGTTATGCGAAATACACCGGAGAACCAAAAAAACTGGTATAGGCGTGCGTATGCAAATAACAGAGGTATGAAACCAATCAGAGTATTGCGATGCGGTCGGCAGCACCTATATAAGACAACAAGCTTCTGGCAAAGTTGCTAGATCGGTTATTGTTGCTACAATGGCAGGTTATCAGGATTTAAGTGAGTTTGAACGTGTTGTTATAGTCGGTGCACGAGAGATGGAACATAGCATCTCCGAGGTAGCGATAACATTTGGATTTTCGCGTACGACCTTTTCACGAGTGTACCGTGAATAACGGGAATCCGGCAAAACATCAAATCATCGACATCGCTGCGGCCGGAAAAAGATTGTGAACGAACGGGACATACGACGACTGACGAGAATCATTAAACGTGACAGACGTGCAACCATTTCTCAAATTGGCGCAGATTTCAATCCTGGGGCATTAACAAGTGCCAGTGTGCGAACTATTCAACGGACCTTCATTTATATGGTCTTTTGGAGCCGAAGGCCCACTCGTGTACCGTTGTTGACCGCACGACACAAAGCTTTACGCCTCAACTGGGCCCGCCAACACTGCCATTGGACTGTTGATGACTGGAAACACGTTGCCTGGTCTGACGAGTCTCGTTTCCAATTGTATCGGGTGGATGGATGTGTACGGGTATGGAGACATCCTCATGAATCCATGGGCCCTACACGTCAACAGGGGACTGTTCAAGCTGGTGGAGTCTATGTCATGGTATAGGGCGTGTGCAGTTGGTACGTCCCTGATACGTCTGGATACGACTCTGAAGGGTGACAGATTCGCGTAGATCCTCTCCGGTCACCTGCACCCATTCATGTCCATTGTGCAATCCAACGGACGTGGACAATTCCAGCTGGACAATGCGACACCCCACACGTCGAGAGTTGCTACCGGTTGGCAACAGGAGCACTCTTCTTACTTTAGACACTTCAATTGGCCACCTTAATCACCAGACATGAACATTATTGAGCATATCTGGGATGCCTTGCAACGTGCTGTTCAGAAGTGATCTCCACCGATTTGTTGACTGCCCTGCAGGATTCAAGGTGTGAAATGCCTCCTGCATACCTTCAGACATAAGTCGAGTCCATGCCACGTCGTCTTGTGGCACTTCTGCGTGCTCTCGTGGGCCCTACACGATATTAGGCAGGTGTACCAGTTTTTTGGCCCTTCAGTGTAGCATCAATATCTAGGTTATTAAATATTTCACCTAGTTCAAGGGTGTTTTATTTTAAGCAAATTGACATTTTGCTATTTCAGATAATTAAAATGAACTACATCCAGGTATGTTAATACCCCGCTCACGTAAGCAAGTTTAATTGCGCGAAATACTGTGGTTTTTAAACCTTGAAATGTTAATTTAAATAATCGAAAAAAATAAATTTTTGTTCGGTGCCAATAAAAACCACTCAATTATCTAGTGTTAAAAAACTCCACTGACTTTTAATATTAAACAAAGTACTTCTTGCCGGTTGACGTTACACCCACATAAACAATATGGATAGTTTTTACAAATAACAACGAAAATCACTAAAATGTTTTAACTGTTATTGATAAAGTATTACAGTAAAACATTTCAATTTCGGNCGTAAGCAAGTTTAATTGCGCGAAATACTGTGGTTTTTAAACCTTGAAATGTTAATTTAAATAATCGAAAAAAATTAATTTTTGTTCGGTGCCAATAAAAACCACTCAATTATCTAGTGTTAAAAAACTCCACTGACTTTTAATATTAAACAAAGTACTTCTTGCCGGTTGACGTTACACCCACATAAACAATATGGATAGTTTTGACAAATAACAACGAAAATCACTAAAATGTTTTAACTGTTATTGATAAAGTATTACAGTAAAACATTTCAATTTCGGTTACTCTCCATTCAGGTCATAACGTGGCAATCTTAAAATATTTTGATGTAACTTTNGTTACTCTCCATTCAGGTCATAACGTGGCAATCTTAAAATATTTTGATGTAACTTTTTTTTTATTAGAAAAAATAATTTGTTTGTGATTTAAAAAAACTTAAAAAGTCTTAATATAATTTAGTTATTTAATTATGTTTAGGAATACAATTTTAAAAAAGGGTTATTTTTCAGTCGTTTAGATTTGTTTATGTTTAAATACGTTATGTTCACTTTGTTTAGAACATGCTTAGCAATTTTGCAGCAGATTATGTATGAGTGCTTTAATTTCGTCTTTCTGGGTTCAGTAAATAGTATTTTTTTTTAACCGAAACAGGTTAAAATTTTGAATGAAATCCTAAGCTGTTGCTGTAATTAAAAGTAGCAAAAAATTTCAATTTCGTAACTTTAGAAAAAACTAGTGTTATTGAAATTCAGTAGCATACTTTTTCCACTTTAAAATACGCAAAAAATGGAAGTTTTAAAATGCTATACTTTATGTTGTTACAATTTATAACAACTTATGAAACGAACGTGGCTCTAGACCTTTTTCTTTACCATTCCTGAATTTTTTATTCCCACTGAAATACGTGCCAGATAATATTTTTTTTATTTACGCAATTTCCTTGGCAGATATCGTGTGCACGTAACTTAGCAGTGAGTATTTACACCCCTGTTGTTATCACATACTGGGTTACTAGGAACTATGTGATAACAAAAAGAAAATTACAGAAAAAATTANTTACACCCCTGTTGTTATCACATACTGGGTTACTAGGAACTATGTGATAACAAAAAGAAAATTACAGAAAAAATTAACTATATAAAAGTGACTGTTTAAGATAAAAAAAAGGAGTCCTTTGTTAAAGAGACGTAATAATCCTTTATAGACTTNACTATATAAAAGTGACTGTTTAAGATAAAAAAAAGGAGTCCTTTGTTAAAGAGACGTAATAATCCTTTATAGACTTACACGATTTTTCTTACAAAATGTATGCATGCAAGCGAAGTTTCGCATTTATTGATTGTTCTAAATAAATAAATTATCAACACTAGAGAATTTAGAAAAGGTTATATTTGAGGTGCGTCGGTTGAACTGGTATTACGCCACCACACGCCTTTCTCGCAATCTTTTTGGTCGTGACCATAGTTTGCTGCAGTCCACGGGTGTATCTGAGTGTGACGGACGCCAGTGGTCAAACGCTAGTCTTTTAAGGACGTATTCTTCTTCCTCGGTCCCACGCCGAGCGCTTTTCCGCGCGCTGACGCAATTCGGTTAGCCGAAGCGAAACAACGTGAGACGGTGCTTTCTTCGGCGCGCTCGTAAACACTTGTTGTTTATCTCCGCGTTAACCCCTCTCAGATAGTGTAAGAGGGGGGCGAAGGATGAGACGGGACTGCAAACGCACACGCTGAAGAGCGCGGATGAGAGACAGCAACCGCCAACGGACCCGAAAGGAGAAGCTGCTAGGAGATCAAAGGACCGCCGGTTTACACCGCGAATGAAGCACAGCCCTGTGCATTATGACTCTACAAGCGTGCCTTCTTAGGGATAAAATATACTGCCATGTATTCACTGCTCTTCACATGATTCAATTCATTATNCTCTACAAGCGTGCCTTCTTAGGGATAAAATATACTGCCATGTATTCACTGCTCTTCACATGATTCAATTCATTACTGGAACTTGCCTGCAGAGCTAAGGACTACCAATGAAGTATTCTAAGTTGAGAATAAAAATTTTATTTAAATTACCAAAGCTGCAAATAAATAATTGATATTTTTATAAGATAACAACGAACATGTTTACATTGATTTACCCGCTGTGCGCAGCTCGACTCAGACTAAAATTCTTTGTAAGTTAACCTACCAGCTTACGAAATGAGTCAATTAAATGTGGTATTGTTTTCTCTTAACATCTTTATTTCTCCGTGTACTAACTGTAACCGCAAATCGCAAAAATAAGGAAAATAGAAGTTAGTTATCACTCGGTTTTGTTAAATATAATTAAGTAAATTTTTTTATTATCTAGTACAACGAAAGCCAGAATATGTGAATAGTTAAAACGTACGCCGAAATATACCATGCACGCAAGAATCAACTTATACCCATAGACAATAGAGTAAGAGTTGCCTCAAATCATGCAGAAGGCTTATGCCATGATTTCATATAACAAATTATAATATTACAAATTTTAAAACAAGAGTATAGATCTTTTTACGTTTAGATCACTTTACGTTTAATCAAACTCTGTATTGGTAGTTATTTCGTAATATTTTTGAACAAAATTTGGCTTTTGCCAAGTCATGGTGTAAAAACAGCATAATTGCCCCATATCAAAAATAAAAACATTTATATGCTTGCGTTGATCAAGATTATATATATAGTGTTTTAATTGACATACATATGGTATAGTTACTTACACTTTCTTTTGTCAGTAATTTATTTTTTTAAATAAAAAAAAAATTATAAAAATTTAAAAATNGATTTTTTTAAATTAAAAAAAAAAATATAAAAATTTAAAACTTTAACATTTACTATTTTGCTATAAGCGCTATCAACTTGTCATGTTGGTTCTCTTAGATACGGGTTTGAACACTCGAAGTGGAAGTTTTACCGGTTAATACTACGTTTAAAAATGCTGACACTTAGTATACTAAGTGTAATCGTCAGGGGTAGCGATGCACCATATTTCGTCCGTTTCGTAAATAAGTTGAGAAAACAAGTGGATAATGGTGCAGAAGTTCAAAGTGTTCGGATTGGAATAAATTACCACATCCCTCTGAAAAGAACAACGCGCATGCTGTCTCGTTTCACATATGTATTATCCCTAGACAAAATAAAGTTATGATTTCTCAGTTTCCGTGAATATAAATGAAGCAATTTGCTAGAGTCAGGAAGCCGAAGTTATCATAAGAGGGCGTGCTCTCCGGTCGATTCCTGTTTGATATGGATTCATGATTTGGGGCAAGATTAAAAAATAGCTGCGCTGAATAGCGAGGTGGGTAGGGATGAAAAAGTGCTTCTTTTGATTCTGTTCGCCTCCCTTTGGGTAAACCGTTCACCAGAGATGGCGCTTTTAAACAAATATAAGCTGCTTCTGCAGTATACGTAAAAGATTTTTATATTTTATGGATGACATATTTGTGCTGAATAATTTTGTGCTCCATATTGTTTAGCACGTAAAAACTAGCATATACGTGTGCTCTTTAGATATGTATCCTTAATTAACATGATTCACAACTGCTTTTTTTAAAGCGTGTAGTGTTGATATCTCAAGAAGATGTAATAGCCTTCAGATGAAAGTCATGGGTGGCCTTCAGCTTCAGGGTTGAACGAGTCAATACAGTGATAGTAACAGTAGTAATATTCACTGTTATTATTTTATTTGGGAAATTTGACTGGCAATAATGACATTTTTTTGGAGTTGGAGATTTATAGCAATTTAAAGTGATTTCTCTCGATTTAAGTGTGAATTACTCTTACCTCGGCAATGACTGTCAGTAACATTTACATTAACAGGCCGTCAGTGAATGACGAAAAAATCCCAATTCTACATTAAAATATTCTTATTTATTCGAGAGTTCGTTTTTGTGTCTGTTAATTGTGTTTTATGAAATCCCATATTTCTTTTGTTGTAGTCTTTGTCGGCTTACTTTCGGAATTAAAAACTCGCTTATTTATATCACGTTGCTAATCATATGTCAGTGTCGTGTTCTCCGTGTTTTCGTGTGCCAAAGCCTCCTTTAAATATTTCCACCTGTGCGTTGTTGAATAAAATTTGAGCCCTTCAAGCAATACAGCATGAAGCGAGGAGACTTTACAGAAAGCGCAATGAGTAATAAACACATTCAGTGCCACATTGATGTATGGTGTATTGCAATATAATAAGATTTTGGTTTTTGGTTTAATAATCTTCATTCATGCAAACAATGAAATAAGTCCTTGGTGCTTGAGAGGTAGAGGTAAAGTCACTCATAAACCAAGGCCCTATGATTGTCCGCAAATCACATTACCCACAGGGAAGACGCTAACTGCATTGGGGAATGGTCCTAGCTGTANAGGCCCTATGATTGTCCGCAAATCACATTACCCACAGGGAAGACGCTAACTGCATTGGGGAATGGTCCTAGCTGTGGACAGACAAAAGTATGAAACAAACGTTGGTGCGCTTAGACGCGCTTAGGCAGACATCGATTCATGTGAAATTATTGCAGTAATTCGTAAACTCCTCAGCTGGGTCTAGCAGAGCAACTGAAAGCAAAGTGCGAGAACTGGAAAAATTCCACTTTCTCTTCTAGATACAGCTTAAGATAGTAATGGCATTGCGTGGGAGTACAGTAATTGCTCAACCAACGTCAAGACTTTGGTTATAATCTATGCCAAGATGATAATAGGTGTACTGCTCACATTTGAACGACTTTACAAAGAGAACCCTATTTCTTCCATCAGACCTATCTAACATATTTTCAAGTAGGTAACTTGAGTCTGGATAGGCACTTCGTTACCTTCATTTGGCTCTTATAGAAAGTGCTTGCGGACCACTCGTGACTCAGTAAAAACGTATGAACACTGCAAAGAATTATTTAAATATGAATGTTGGAACTGACATGTTCAGGTTTCGTTTCATGATGGTCGTGCTCATTTATTTGAAGCCCTCCTTACGACAGTTATTGAAATATTAAGTCGCATGGCATCTATTCTGTTTGGTGAGAAATATTATACCAATTAAATAGGGCTAGCAGACTGATCATTATTTTTTACAAAGTATCAAAATAGATGCTATGATGTGCTAAACTGAAGAACATAAATCGTGGAAACACGAGCAATCCGCAACTGATGTTGTACTCCCATTTCTCAAGCGCTGCTAACCAATGTCGTGTGTCGATATATTGTTCTATGAAGTCATTCAATCGTCTCGTGAAAACCAAGGATACCATATCCGTTGAATCAGTCAGTCGTTGCACAGAGCACAAGGGAGTGATGGACTGACAAGGAAATTTTGCAGGGTGAGCGTAGCAGGCAAAGACGGAAATTAAGTCGTAATAATTAGCACGAGAAACCTACCAGCTCTAATAACTCGACACTTAGCTACCCCAAAATTCTTCAGTCCCATATGGAAAGAATGGCAGTCAGGACGACTAAAAGATTGGAGAGGTTAAAGGTATGTGGGCAGGACTTGCTAAATTTGGTCGACAGCGAGGTCATTAGAGATGGAGAAAGTTGCTCAGAGAAGCAGGAATGGGGAAATTATCACTGAGAGAAAGGTTTGTTTGAACCAGTAAAATACTTGTATACGGCCAAACAAATAAGTAGTCGCTCTCATAAAATATTTTGTTGACTAAACAAAATCTGAAAGCTAAAAAAATATACACTTCAACTAACAAACAGTTTAGGTGGGCCAAAAAAATTTACCTGACAGAAATATATTTGTTGGAATAGACTGTATGCTTTTTTGGCCATATGCAAACAAATGTATTGTTGTCTCAAACAAACGTTTCCTCTCAGTGTACTGGCCACCGCTTGTAGTGAGGAATCCTCCCAGCATTCACATAGTGTGATTTTGGAAAACCCTGGGAAAAGAAAATTAGGACAGCCGGACTGTGATTCGAACCCAGGTTCTTCCGAATGCTAGTCCGAAGGTTCACCACTGCGGCACCTAGCTCGGCAGGGACGCAAAATTCGTAATCATTGGACCGACGTTTGACCCAGGCAAATACAAAACAGTGAACTCCAAATAGTCATAGAAATATATCAATTTCCGGAACCGCCTTACCACTGTTCATGGCAATAAAATAATATTTATCCGTGTTTCTGTTATCGCATGTAGATTTAAGGAGAGACCGGGATGTTGACGGAAGGCAAAATTAACTCCGAGAAAATTGAAACACTGAAGAATGCGTAGGAGACGCGTGTATTTGTTTTATATACTACCGTGAATGTTTAGTTTCGTGCCCATATTGCATTACGTATGCGGGAAATTAAATAAGGTAAAAGAGAATGTTTAATGTTACTCTTGCGATTTGGTTGGGGTAAAATTTTTCCGTACCGCTTTCTCAACAAATCCCAATTGGAATACAGAAAAAATTTAATACAAAATATTGGTGATCATAAACTTTCTGAAACGGTATGAAGTTTGGCAAGATGGATTAAATTTAGTAAATTTTGATTGCTTACAATAAAAATTCAAACAAAACAGATGTTCAATTTTCGATTCTTTTAGGTGAGCAATAGTTTAGCTCCACTGTCCCAACTAATAGTATTTTGTAACTTTAAGCAACAGAGCTGATGAGATTGACTGCTATTTGTCGAGTACTTTTACGATAATGTTGTGGACGCACTTAATGCTGAAATGACTTAAGAGCCGTAAATTGGTTGAAACTGCCATTCTCCCAGTCTGAATAGGAAAAATTGGACTAATGATCAGAATAATGGAGAGACTGGTCATGAGGAAATATTTAATAAATACAGTGGACATTTAGTAGAACATCATATTTCGAAATTCGCAAATTCATGTAAGCAGGCTAAAAGAATGAAGAAATGGTACAGTCTGCATCCAGGAAACCTGGTTTCAGTACGCCCTTACATTGTGAGAATCCTGCAGTTCTTAACAGTGAAAATTTTCTAGCTGTTCATATCGGACAATTTACACTTAAGGCAATATACATACAACAGTCAGCAACAGTGAAAGACGAAGGTATTTTTTCGGCGATTCGATATAATCACTACTGCCATAGCATCATTGTTCACCTTGGTAGTAAAATGACGAAAAAGGCCACCTACGTAAGTAAATATGTTTTCATAAAAATTTCCAGACTAAAATTTAATGAGTGCATCGAAACAAAATTTTATAAATTTGATAGTACAGATAAGATATAAATTGCTATAATATTATAACATAAGTGTAAAGTTCCTCGAATGTGCCGCACAGAAGGCAGCTTTACGTAAAGTACATCATTAGACAACTTTATGATTTAATATATGCATAAAATTAAACAACTGCAGTATATTGCGGCATGTTTTCCCAAATTTTTCCTGTCTTCATTTTAAAGACAACTTTCCAAAATACACATTACTTGAGGGTTGTACATTTCAGAAAACTCCTTACAAAAAAAAATGCTTTGAAGTGTTATTCCAGTCCCTCTCATCTACTTATGTCACATTAAAAAAATTGTGTAAAAGTAACATCATTTTTGTTGTTATGATAATTTATCTGTTTGGATGATTTGTTCTGACACACCTTTTGCTTTGTCAACTGTTAGCATTAATACAGTCAAGTCAGCGCTCTTAGAGAATGAACTTTATGCATCCTAAAATTTCTATAATATAATTTCCCAAAAAATATGTTAAATAGGTTGTATTTTTTTATACTTTGGGAAATTTTTTAAATAATTTTCGATTCTCTTTAAAAATTACAATAAGCATGAGTTATAATTATTTTTCATATGAAAAGTCCTTATATATCTGAAAACTATGTATTTTTTCTTTCGCACGTAATAATTATAAAAAAAAAAATTATTTATTAGTTTAATTTAACTTACACAATATGATCATTTTCAACGCATTTAGCAAGCAGCAAATACTTTATACTTACTGTAAAACAAAATGCTTTAAAAATTTACAAAAAAAATATTTTTGCACACACTATTGCTTATTCAGAAGAATTATGCTGCGAATCATTCCTCAAAACTTCATGCCAAAAATTTTATTTGAAATCTCAAAATTGTAAAATGTGTATGAGTTTCAAAAAAATTACAATAAAAATTAACAGACAACCACTTAAAAAAAAAATATTTAAAAATCGCCTTGTGGGAGATACTTATGAATGTGAGCCTCTCGTTGAGCCGCGCCTTCGTTGTATGCCCTCTTCTCCTTCCATTACCTAAGATATAAAATTCCCAAGCTTAAGAAACGTTGAAATTCATAATTTACAATTAAAAATATTTTTTGACATGACGTTACACACCACCAGCACCAAGGAAGGAGGATGTGTAATAGTAAATAAACATCTGGAAACGTCCTAGTTGGGGTGGAGTGAAGTCTGTTCAGGGGGGCGGGGGGGAATGTTGAAGGAGGAACAGATGAAACCGCATTACACAATAAGAAGCGAGTTCCCGCCAAAGTCTTCACAAGTATGGTGATTTCGGGCATGTTGAGCATTATCTTAATAAGCTCTTAATATCTCTGTATTCGATTCGTGTAGCTACTGTCACCTACACCGATGATGTGTGTTACATGTGTAGCAATGTCAAATTTTTAATGTATGGAAGGAAATTTTGTCCAACAAAATTAATTCTCGTATATTCTCAGTGAAACAGGTTTTCATATTTCTCACTATATTATGTACATTGTCAGTAAAGTTATGCTAGGAGAAAGAAATTACGACTTTCATAATGGCTTTAATAAAAGAGCAATAAAATTAAGTGCTCTCTTGAATTTTAAATTTTCTTTTAATTTTCCTCTTTGGGCAATTTTTATTTGCTTATTCTGCAAGTAGTCACTCCCAAAGTACAAACGAAATAATATTTTATAAAACCAACTTTCCCATCAAATAGTTAATTTTTACCCGTTGAAATTTTAGTTTAGAACACACATTTATACTTATAAATGTTACTCTTTTATCTGGAGAACTAGTTTGTTCTATTACCTGAGGATATTCTCTCGTACATAATCCAGAGAGTAATGACACATTTTCTCGATTCTTTCATAGATTTTACTTTTTTTGACTGAAATAGAACAATACGTTTTAATTAACGTAGACTTTCTCTTGTGTTATTGCACGTTCAATTTATTATCTTAAAATTTTCTTAAATAAATATACATTAAGTGATTTTAAAACATTATTTACTTAAAATTCACACACGAACATTGCTGTTCCAAAAATTAAGGACGAATTCGAGAGAATATGACATAACAATAGAAAGAACATGCAGGGCAGACTGAAAGACAAATCACGTGATCGCTTAGGGTCCGGTACCGAAGGACATGCGCATGCATGCAGCATGTGTACTGTGGGCGTGTGCGAATGGCGTAAAGAACGAGCAGCGTTATACGCTCAGCATTGCGGATGAAGCACGTCAGCCTGAACGACGTCGAGTTGCTCTTATTTGTGTGTTATGGCTATCAGATTGTCCCATAGACAACTTGGACGATTTTGTCCCAGTTCAAATGATTTAGAAGCTAGAAGAAAATCGGAAAGTTTGTAGGGTGATGGAGAAGTAGGGTATCACACGCAGCATCGTGTCACGAGCTTCGGACAGCACTTCTAACTACAGGAACTGCTTTACGAAGGTTAAGTAGTGGTCGTNCGCAGCATCGTGTCACGAGCTTCGGACAGCACTTCTAACTACAGGAACTGCTTTACGAAGGTTAAGTAGTGGTCGTTCACGATCAATCACAGCGACGGAGGACCAGTATATTGTCCTACAGGTGAGGAGGCATTGATGGCAGACAGCATATCAATTATCTAGTTGCACGCAACGCACTTATGGAGGCCCGATATCACGATTTGGGTAGAGCGCTCATAGAGACACGTGTGACACAGGGCAGTGCAGGGCAGCGCAGGACAGCGCAGGGCAGCGCAGAGCAGTGCAGGGCAGGAATCTGCCAACCACAGTCGTCAGTTGTACTGCGCACACTGCGACACAGCCACGAGCCACTCAGAAACGCGCCTGTGTCTGTCTGCGCGGCGTTGAAGCCGAGACAGTTTTCGCGACAAATCTCAGCAGAAGAGTAGTGAAATGTTGGAACAACTCATTGAATTCGTCCGCTAGGAACCAGCATTGCATGATACCACCCACCATGATTATTCTAATTAGTCTTTCGAGGAAGCCTTATGGGAGAATAATGCCAAGTAGCTGAATTACAAAAAACGGTAATAATTTTTTTAAGGTTATTGACATAGTATTTGAAAAACAATTTGATGATTCATTTGATGATTCAGCCAAAGCATTTCTTACAGCGTACATTTTACTTTTATTCCGCAACAAATTTTTGTAATACCAGTACTAATATTAATGTGTGCGTATATTTACAATTACCGCTTTTACCTACCGTACCGAGTCTGATTTAATGGTCAAATAGGCAACATTTTCGTTAAACCCTGAAATGACTCTATTTCAGGGGCGTCCAAGGTCACTTGTCTACCTAGTGCAGTGTTAAGATGAAAAAAAGTATATCCTGAATGTTTTTCTTTTGCGCATTGTTTGCGAGAGTGATGCTCTGTCCTCTGAATGAGGCCTTATCAGCGTAGTTAGTTTTATGTAGAAACCATTTCCAAATTGGGTTTCGTATAATGAAGTAGCATATAAATTGTAATCCACCGATGTTTTATTGGTACAAATTGGCCTACAGGAATTGCTCAAATGTTAAGTACCAAAAACTAAATACAATAGTTTGCTTCTTTTAATTTTTCCTTGATTTTCAATTTATAAACAGTAAAACATTTCCATGTTTTAGTCACGATAGTGTTACTAAAAATTTTCTTTTCGGATACAATCTTCTTGCCATTCAACAGCTCCCGTAGTGTTGAAATCGTTTTTAAAATTGTCTCGAACTTTGAAAGAATGCGATGAAGTTCTTGTTCTATTATGTCTCAGTTGAAGAAGCTGGTTATCATACAAATTATCCACTTCGTCGAAGTAATCATTTGCCGTCATCGAAATGTGGCCTCTTCTGTGGTTATTAAGTACACATGCTGCTTTAACTACTTTGTCAACACTTTCGATTTTTATTTCAAAAGGCTTTCGAAAAACACGGAAACGATTCGCCGAAATACCGAGACTTCATTCAACTGTTTGGCGTGCTCTTGAAAGTCTATTGTTGAAGATCTTTTTATCGAAAGCGTCTGAAGAGTCAGACTGCATAACCTTTTTGGGGTATGGACGGATTAAGTTTTTCGTCAGCGGAAATGCTTCATCTCCCATTAAAACCTATGACATTGTTTCAAGCTGACCGTTGAGTGTTAAAGGAGAGGGAAGTACAATTGTTTCATTCCTCATTTCCTCCCTACAACCTTGCTAAAAAAGACATAACCATACCAAAATCATACCATGTAGCCACCATCGATCGTGATAAACTTCTAATTGGCATCTCACGTGGTAAGTAGAACAATTTAACATTGTTTTTTGTAGTTAAAGTTCGCTGAAGAACTAAACCCGTCGATGCTTCTTAAACAACTTCATTAACGGTTTCGGAAACAGTTAGGTCACTGATTTTGTAGCTATTTCCTAGGCTTTTATAGGAGTTTCCTGAACAGGAACCTAAAGAACAGATGGTAAAATATGTTTAGATATGTGGAATAAAAACCACATATTTAAGGAGATAATTTTTAGAGAGAGTAGAAAGTGAAACAATTTGTTTTAAAAAACCTCAAATAACAAAATAAACATTTTTTCCCAGGTGCAGCTGCAAAGAACTAATGGCAAAAACTACGCAACGGCCTCTGTGTAGTCTGGTCACGAAGAGTAGTTCTGCTGCTACAAAATTAAAACCGGGGAAGTACGAGAAGCAGATGGAACTCTTAAGGTAGTACATGGTCATTATGCCTAGGTCTTGTAATGTGGACCATGGCTCTCAAGTAGACCACTCAAATCAGTCTCAAACTCCACAAGCAGAAAATGTGAATGAAAATACTGAAGGAAATGACATTGAGGAGAAGATCGAAGACAACCAAAACAGAGAAGAAGAACTACCTGAAGATGAGCCTGTGTTGTTAAATATTTCGCAAAATGAATTTTCAATGGAAAGACGAAAACTACCACCTGTGAAGAGGAAGATTTATGTAAATTAAATTGTAATTAAAGCTATTGAAAACCACGAAGAGAAATCAATGCAGAGCCGCTTAGAAAAGTCTACAAGGGTTAATTCAACAGAAGAAAACGACGAACTATTCCTTTTTTTTACATGTCTGTTTACAAAAATGTAAAGAAATGCCATACTTGAACCAGTTAAGGATTAAAGGAAAAATTCTTGGCATTGTTTCAAAGGAGGAAGAAACATTATTAACATCTCCTAGCCAATCAAACATTCAAATGTTATCAGTGGTTGCTTTCAGCTCTTCTGCACCTTAGACTTCTCCATTTAATTTCAGTAGTTGCTACAGCCAAGAGAACAACACCGATCACGTTTCAAGGACATATTTTGAGAACGGGTGCAATGTGTTGCCTGCCTGTTTGACACTGGGATCATCTAGTAACAATGGTGATCCAAATCAAGGGCAAGCAACAAATTCGATCGGGAATGCCATCCCACTCACTATGATTTTATATCAGGCCACGTATGGAATTTGGCGCATTAAATCTTGATTGCGAGCTTTATATGAACTACTGTTTCTGTATCAGTTTTTTAATTTTTAACATATGTACACGCAAGGAAATTTTGTATTAATTTTGACATATTAATAACGTTGTATGTAATTACTTTCATTTAAAAAAAAGGACACAAATACATCACCTACCTCAGGCATATTGCTACCTTTCGTTCTATATATATTGGTTTCCGGTTTTCCCCAGCTAAACNAAATACATCACCTACCTCAGGCATATTGCTACCTTTCGTTCTATATATATTGGTTTCCGGTTTTCCCCAGCTAAACAAATTTCATCGTTTACTTAACTGTGGATATCAGAAAACTGGCCCCTCGACAATCTGAAATAATTCTTGAAAACTGCATTAGAAAACTCTTGGGTTAAAGCGAGTTTCCCATGAATCTGTCACTTTTTCATGTAAACACTTTGACAGTACTCTCGGCGGCATTTTGAAACACTGTCCAATNTTTCCCATGAATCTGTCACTTTTTCATGTAAACACTTTGACAGTACTCTCGGCGGCATTTTGAAACACTGTCCAATATAATAAGTTCTTTGAATTCGAAGTCCGATTCGGATTCACCTGAAGACATTGGTTATCACTGCACAACACTGGTACCAGCAACTAGAGATATGACCTGCGTCACCTGTGTCGTGTATGTTCGCTCCTCGGCTGAACTGCCCTACCTAACCCTTGCTGCCCTACGCTGCGCTTCCCTGTGCCCAAGTGTGCGCCTAGCCTTACTGTGGTTCGAAGACTGCACACAGGTGGTTTGTTCACTTGGCGACCAGTGTGCATGCTGTGTGCAACTGGTGCCTATCAATTATAGGTGGCGTTTGCTGAAATGCCGAGGACACGAGAACTGGGGAGTTCATGCAATGGTAAGTCATTTTACACTTTATATATGACAGCCAATTTTGTCTCACTAGCAAATACGAATCTGTATGCAACAGTAGAGAGCAAGGAACACGCAATCACTCCTCCAACACCGTGGAAAGGCACCGGTTTTCAGGCGGTGGAGTTCTCGTATGGGGAGGCATAACACTTGGTGGCCGCACGGAGAGTCACATCTTCCAAGTAAACTGAAGAGCCAAAAAAAAAAAAAAAAAAAACTGGCATAGGCGTGCGTATGCAAATAACAGAGGATACCTTGGTTAGTCTCATTGCCGATGCAGTCGGAAGCTAGATCGGTTACTGCTGCTACAATGGCAGGTTATCAATATTTAGGTGAGTTTGAACGTGATGTTATAGTCGGCGCACGAGAGATGGAGAGATGGGACATAGCNCAGGTTATCAATATTTAGGTGAGTTTGAACGTGATGTTATAGTCGGCGCACGAGAGATGGAGAGATGGGACATAGTATCTCCGAGGTAGCGATAACATTTGGATTTTCGTGTACGACCATTTCACGAGTGTACCGTGAATATCAGTAATGAGGCTGCGGCCGGAAAAAGATCGTGAAAGAACGGGACGAACGACGACTCACGAGAATCATCAAACGTGACAGACGTGCAACCCTTTCTCAAATTGGCGCAGATTAGATTTGTGGACTGATCTGCAAGATTCATGGTGTGAATCGCCTCCTGCATACCTTCAGACGTTAGTCGAGTCAATGCCACGTCGTCTTGCAGCACTTCTGCTTTCTCGTTAGAAGGGGGCAGGGGGGTGGGGGGTACACGATATTAGGCAGGTGTCCCAGTTTTTTTGTCTATTCAGTGTAGGTTTACAGACTGGTGACCATACCGTGATTCTCCTTCCTCGGCTTCATCTTTTCCGTGGTACTGTGGACCACGATTTCCTCTTCATGAACGACGACACTACATCTGATCGTACAGCGGCTGTTGCTGAGGTTTTCAAGTGTGTGTATTAGGGATGGATTATCCCGCAAACTCCCTTGATCTAAATCCAATTGAACACTTATGGCAAGTTGTCAGAAGAAGCCCAGCAGCACGTCACCAGCAGTCAGCAACGACTGCGCTTCTANGGGGGGGGGGTACACGATATTAGGCAGGTGTCCCAGTTTTCTTGTCTGTTCAGTGTAGGTTTACAGACTGGTGACCATACCGTGATTCTCCTTCCTCGGCTGCATCTTTTCCGTGGTACTGTGGACCACGATTTCCTCTTCATGAACGACGACACTACATCTGATCGTACAGCGGCTGTTGCTGAGGTTTTCAAGTGTGTGTATTAGGGATGGATTATCCCGCAAACTCCCTTGATCTAAATCGAATTGAACACTTATGGCAAGTTGTCAGAAGAAGCCCAGCAGCACGTCACCAGCAGTCAGCAACGACTGCGCTTCTATAATCGGTGCTACAATACGAACTGCCGATGATGCCTCAAGAGCTCGTCGTCAACATCATACTCACCATGAACAGACAGTGCATATACTGAATCGCTATCAGGGGTAATCATATCCCCTAATGAGAACTCCATTTTTCTTGCCTGCTGCCTTTCTCATAAGCGTTTCTGTCTTCTGTCCTGTTGTCCTTGGAACCCACTTTTGAATAAATGTCCTTCGTATCCGCTGGATTCCTTTCCTGGTCAGTGTTGTTCCTCTTCCCCGTACTCTTGTAACTCGAAGATGCTTTCGCGCGCTTGGTGGCTACTTGAAACACTGCTGCGCGATGTTTCATGCGAAAACTTACTCAGTTCTTGGTTTAGGCTCGTCATTGTAAATATCATGAACTTATTTTGATTATAAAAATATAGAGTTTTCATGAGAATTAAAAATCTATTAAAAGTTATTGATGTGTAATTAAATGCAGGGAAAACTAGAACATGAATAGTTTTTTCTCTGCTTTATCCTCTTTACTATCGGTTTAATACTTCAGGTTTGGCTGTCAGAGAATATGTTAAGGAGCTGATTTGTGCGCTGGCTATTTGTTTGCGAGGCAAAAGTTTGCGAAGATAGGCCACAAGAAGCATTCACTAGGGCAGCGTGCCTCATTACCAATTGAATGTGTGTTTCACAACATTGCTGGGAATTGTCCAATTGCGTTTCTTTCAGTAGGCGGGCTTCTTGCAAATCAACGTTGTGTACTACTTCTCCTGAACCTAAATTTAAAAAATGCGACTTTCTTACATGTCATATATGGAAAGTGCTTATCTTAAACATATTGTGTGATTTTTTCGTGAAAGGTGAATTTGAAAGTGTCCTATTCACACACATTTTCTTTAAAACTGTGATAAAAGGAAATATAGTTGTTTCATAACTTATCAGTTTTTTTAGTGGGAAATATGCAATGCCAGATCAAGAAAAATAAATTTTTTTAAATCAACAAATTTGATGGTAGCAATCATTTCTTTCAGCAGTCAGAAGTTTCCTGTTAAACATTACTTTGTACACTGTGGTATTTTGTGTATATCCCTTACGTGTTATTTTGTAAATATTCCCATAAATAAATTATGTTGTATTTGTTATTATTAGCACTCCCTCCTAGCTGACACTAAAATCTTAGTGAACAATATATTAAGTGTACATATTTTATTTTAATTTCTACGAATTAAGTCTTCTAATACAAGTTATTAAGATATTGGTTTTTTTACTATTGCCTGTTCAGTACTATGTTGCACACATACCAAACAATTGAGTACTGCTTTCATTAAAATTTGCCTTTTTAATTATAATTTTTTCTTGGTTTGTACTGAGTTTACATAGCATGGTAATATACAAGAAGTAACCGATATAACTAATGAGCTTACATGCCTCTAATTCTTTAAATCGTAAATTGTAGATAGGCCTTGCCGTCTAGTTAACAGAGATATCATTTGAGATGGAACTAGAAACATAAGCAATACTAGTGAGAAAATTACAAATACACACGTGCGTTACCCAGGACTCAAACCCAGAACCCATCGTACTTTAATCTGGCATATATTACGGAGGCAGAATTCGGAGCATGAACGTCGGTTGTAATAAATCTATATTTTGGAAAACAGTATTTACTAACCCGGAGCATTTACAGGGCAGTCAATTTTAAAATCAAGTATGTTAGTCATTTTAAGTTTAAACGGCATACTGCACCACTGATTGTGTGAAAAATTTGGTGTGAATTGGTTGATTGGTCCCCTACATATGGAATCAAAGCCACATTTTCTCAAGTAATGCTATCTTCATAAATGGGGAACAAAATATTATGTATTAGCACAAACACTGCCAGCATATAAAGTTTGGTTGAAAATAGTTGGGACATATGGTATACCCAAAATATTTACCCGACTGCTATGTTGAAAATATTTGCATAACACCTAAGTACTACATTTTAAATTCAGATGGACAACAGAAGAATAACTTCCCGCCTGTTTATAATGGAGACGAGTTAATTGTTTCCTTGTGTGTGTCATAAAATATGTATTTATGTGTTGCAGTCTTTAAAAAATGGCGAACATAAGAAGTTCTCTGTATACATTTATTATTGTTGGAATAGATAATGTCAGCCTACAAAGATGGGTTAAAATTTGTTATATGGCTTTATAAATAAGTCATATAAGCTAAAATGTTTATATTAACGCCATTTTGAAAACAAGAACCTGGCCCACTTCATACATTTTACTTGGAATGGTCTGCCATAATACTACTTGTTCGCCAAATTTGGTAAGAATCGGTAGATTGTTTCGCGATATATTATGTAAATTTATTCCTTATGTTGCTCTATCTTGCAAAATGATGGACAAACTCGTTATTTGTTGGCATTTATGACTCTTGTAATATATACTTTCAGTATACAAAAATTAGGTCGAAATTGGCCAAATGGTATCGTAGATATTCCAAATAAATCTTAAATATTTGTACGTCAGAATGAAAAAATTAGTGCTTTATAAAATTAAAATGACTTTTTTTTGACATGGCCTACCATAGTTTTACTTACATGACAAATTTGGTAAGAATCGGTTGAATAGTTTTTGAGATCTGATGTAACAGTTTAATTTTTTCTTGTAGTGCTTCCTTCCAAAATGGCGGAAGTATAACAATATCCTTTTTTATTTTAATGCTTACATTTTGTTATGCTTATTTTCAAAATGTTGGCCATACACACGTTTTAGATTTGTTTGCTATGTCTTCGATATCATGCAATCGTTGTCAATTTAACTTTGTATTATGGCGCTATCTATTAGAAACATCAAATTTGTCTACAAAAGTGATTTTGCATTCGGTTTTCTGTTTTGTAAGATATCGAAACATAAAAATTTTGGTTTTTGTGTCATATCTCGCGGAACGAATTACCGATTCCTACAAAATTTGTCAAATATATAGTACTACGGTACGCCATAGTATTTTATGTGATTTAAAAGAGGACCAAACTGTTGTTTTTATAATGGCGGCTTTATAGGCACTTTAGCTTAGTATGGTTTATCTACGAAACCAAAAAGGAAAAGTTAAAGAGCATTACTAAAAATCAGTTAATGTGCTGCCGGTCTTATACCTTTTTCGGTTTCACATTTCTCTAATTTTTTTGATAATCACGGTTAAGAATGGAAGATTTTAGTGTAATGGGTAATATTGCAACTAAAACGGTTCAAAGGTAAAAATATTTAATTATCTTTATTAAATAACAATTGTTCTATATTTATTTTGGGAGAAAACTTCATATTTAAAAAATGCGTTAAGGGACGTTTACAATCATTATTTGCAAATAAACCTGCCAAAGGTAGTTAAATGCAAGCCCTTGGAAAAATTACAAAAATTCTTCAACTTAAAAATTCGGGGTTTACGCTTCTGGAATTACGAAGAATAGTGCCACTTTTGCAATATTATTTTGGTGCATCTTTAATTTCCCAGCGTTCATTTTAAGATGGCAAGATGTAATTTTTGATGTTATATACCGAATATAAGTTATATTACTTTCCTGCTTAATCATTTGCAGTCATTCAGCTGTTTTGTTTCTCAACAATTGGAGGTTATGTGTGTTTACCTCTTGAGTGAAATACATTACGGGGGAAAATCAGTGCCAGAAGCGAAGAAGTGGCACATTATTGGTTTAACGACTAACGATGGGTAAACACAGTGACGAATTTCAAAGATTTCGGGAGTATCTAAAATATGAGTGCAGCAAACAATCAAGCGATACAACGAGCTTGAAACAGTTGTTGATAGGCCAAGGACCGGCTGCCCAAACAGACATTACCCAGGGAAGACTGTAAGTTACTATGCAACTTTGNAGTTGTTGATAGGCCAAGGACCGGCTGCCCAAACAGACATTACCCAGGGAAGACTGTAAGTTACTATGCAACTTTGGATCAATTTTTGCACTGAAGAAACCATTTTTGAATGACAGTTACAAAAAAAAAATGNTAAGTTACTATGCAACTTTGGATCAATTTTTGCACTGAAGAAACCATTTTTGAATGACAGTTACAAAAAAAAAATGGACGTAGAGTTTTGTAATCAGTGATCGGGATGGTGCTAAGAAGATAGGAAGAGAGTCGTATTCTCCTATGAATGCCGCTTCGAGCTATTTCCACAACGCAAGGTTCGGGTTCGCAGAACAACAACTGAACAATTTGGGCCCGCTCGTATCGTGCNAGTGGGAAATATGCAATGCCAGATCAAGAAAAATAAATTTTTTTAAATCAACAAATTTGATGGTAGCAATCATTTTTTTCAGCAGTCGGAAGTTTCCTGTTAAACATTTCTTTGTACACTGTGGTATTTTGTGGATATCCCTTACGTGTTATTTTGTAAATATTCCCATAAATAAATAATCTTGTATTTGTTATTATTAGCACTCCCACCTACCTGACACTAAAATCTAAGTGAACAATATAGTAAGTGTACATATTTTATTTTAATTTCTACGAATTAAGTCTTCTAATACAAGTTATTAAGATATTGATTTGTCTACTATTGCCGGTTCAGTACTATGTTGCACACATACCGAACAATTGAGTACTGCTTTCATTAAAATTTGCCTTTTTAATTATTATTTTTTCTTGGTTCGTACGGAGTTTACATCGCATGGTAATATACAAGAAGTAACCGATATAACTAATGAGCTTACATGCCTCTAATTCTTTAAATAGTAAATTGTAGATAGGCCTTGCCGTCTAGTTAACAGATATATCATTTGAGATGGAACTAGAAACATAAGCAATACTAGTGAGAAAATTACAAATACACACGTGCGTTACCCAGGACTCAAACCCAGAACCCATCGTACTTTCATCTGGCATATATTACGGAGGCACAATTCGGAGCATGAACGTCGGTTGTAATAAATCTATATTTTGGAAAACAGTATTTACTAACCCGGAGCATTTACAGNAATTCGGAGCATGAACGTCGGTTGTAATAAATCTATATTTTGGAAAACAGTATTTACTAACCCGGAGCATTTACAGGGCAGTCAATTTTAAAATCAAGTATGTTAGTCATTTTAAGTTTAAACGGCATACTGCACCACTGATTGTGTGAAAAATTTGGTGTGAATTGGTTGATTGGTCCCCTACATATGGAATCAAAGCCACATTTTCTCAAGTAATGCTATCTTCATAAATGGGGAACAAAATATTATGTATTAGCACAAACACTGCCAGCATATAAAGTTTGGTTGAAAATAGTTGGGACATATGGTATACCCAAAATATTTACCCGACTGCTATGTTGAAAATATTTGCATAACACCTAAGTACTACATTTTAAATTCAGATGGACAACAGAAGAATAACTTCCCGCCTGTTTATAATGGAGACGAGTTAATTGTTTCCTTGTGTGTGTCATAAAATATGTATTTATGTGTTGCAGTCTTTAAAAAATGGCGAACATAAGAAGTTCTCTGTATACATTTATTATTGTTGGAATAGATAATGTCAGCCTACAAAGATGGGTTAAAATTTGTTATATGGCTTTATAAATAAGTCATATAAGCTAAAATGTTTATATTAACGCCATTTTGAAAACAAGAACCTAGCCCACTTCATACATTTTACTTGGAATGGTCTGCCATAATACTACTTGTTCGCCAAATTTGGTAAGAATCGGTAGATTGTTTCGCGATATATTATGTAAATTTATTCCTTATGTTGCTCTATCTTGCAAAATGATGGACAAACTCGTTATTTGTTGGCATTTATGACTCTTGTAATATATACTTTCAGTATACAAAAATTAGGTCGAAATTGGCCAAATGGTATCGTAGATATTCCAAATAAATCTTAAATATTTGTACGTCAGAATNACAAAAAATAGGTCGAAATTGGCCAAATGGTATCGTAGATATTCCAAATAAATCTTAAATATTTGTACGTCAGAATTTAAAAATTAATGCTTTATAAAATTAAAATGACTTTTTTTGACATGGCCTACCATAGTATTACTTACATGACAAATTTGGTAAGAATCGGTTGAATAGTTTTTGAGATCTGATGTAACAGTTTTATTTTTTCTTGTAGTGCTTCCTTCCAAAATGGCGAAAGAATAACAATATCCTTTTTTATTTTAATGCTTACATTTTGTTATGCTTATTTTCAAAATGTTGGCCATACAAACGTTTTAGATTTGTTTGCTATGTCTTCGATATCATGCAATGGTTGTCAATTTAACTTTGTATTATGGCGCTATCTATTAGGAACATCAAATTTGTCTACGAAAGTGATTTTGCATTCGGTTTTCTGTTTTGTAAGATATCGAAACATAAAAATTTAAGTTTTTGTGTCATATCTCGCGGAACGAATTACCGATTCCTACAAAATTTGTCAAATATATAGTACTACGGTACGCCATAGTATTTTATGTGATTTAAAAGAGGACCAAACTGTTGTTTTTATAATGGCGGGTTTATAGGCACTTTAGCTTAGTATGGTTTATCTACGAAACCAAAAAGGAAAAGTTAAAGAGCATCACTAAAAATCAGTTAATGTGCTGCTGGTCTTATACCTTTTTCTGTTTCACATTTCTCTAATTTTTTTGATAATCACGGTTAAGAATGGAAGATTTTAGTGTAATAGGTAATATTGCAACTAAAACGGTTCAAAGGTAAAAATTTTTTATTGTGTTTATTAAATAACAATTGTTCTATATTTATTTTGGGAGAAAACTTCATACTTAAAAAATGCGTTAAGGGACGTTTACAATCATTATTTGCAAATAAACCTGCCAAAGGTAGTTAAAAGCAAGCCCTTGGAAAAATTACAAAAATTCTTCAACTGAAAAATTCGGGGTTTACGCTTCTGGAATTACGAAGAAAAGTGCCACTTTTGCAATATTATTTTGGTGCATCTTTAATTTCCCAGCGTTCATTTTAGGTTGGCAAGATGTAATTTTTGATGTTATATACCGAATATAAGTTATATTACTTTCCTGCTTAATCATTTGCAGTCATTCAGCTGTTTTGTTTCTCAAAAATTGGAGGTTATGTGTGTTTACCTCTTGAGTGAAAGACATTACGGGGGAAAAATCAGTGCCAGAAGCGAAGAAGTGGCACATTATTGGTTTAACGACTAACGACGGGTAAACACAGTGACGAATTTCAAAGATTTCGGGAGTATCTAAAATATGAGTGCAGCAAACAATCAAGCGATACAACGGGCTTGAAAAAGTTGTTGATAGGCCAAGGACCGGCTGCCCAAACAGACATTACCCAGGGAAGACTGTAAGTTACTATGCAACTTTGGATCAATTTTTGCACTGAAGAAACCATTTTTGAATGACAGTTACAAAAAAAAAATTAACGTAGAGTTTTGTAATCAGTGATCGGGATGGTGCTAAGAAGATAGGAAGAGAGTCGTATTCTCCTATGAATGCCGTTTCGAGCTATTTCCACAACGCAAGGTTCGGGTTCGCAGAACAACAACTGAACAATTTGGGCCCGCTCGTATCGTGCCAGCAGTGAAACACGGAGGCGATGTAATAATTATCTTGGAATGCATCACCTTAGAGAGCCCTGGAGGGAGTAAGGTGGTGGCAGGTGCAATGAATATTACCAGATAGCATGAGACTATGGAGGAAGTAATGATTCCTTAACCGCAGAGACCATGGGGGGAAAATTTCCTCTATTAGCAGGACAACGTCCCATGCCACCGACCCATACAAACCAAGCAAGGGTTTGAAGTAAAACACATTGAGATGTTTCCCTGTCCTCCTTGTAGTCCAGATTTAGACCCCATTGAGAATTTGTTTAACACAATGGCATACCGGCTTGCTAAACAGAAGCCCAAGAAAGGAGCAGAATTGAGACTGGCAGTCCACGGCAACTGTCGCATGAGGAGTGTGGGAAGCTGATACACTCCATTCCTGACACTATTAAGGCATACTACAAAGCCAGAGGTGGTTCAAAAAGGAACTGAACATTGCAGTGTAATATGTATTTTAATGTATCTTTAACCTAAATGAAAATATGACTGAATAAATTGTTGAAATAAGAAAAAAAATTGTTTGATTTTTGATTATAATATTTTGTCTGACACTTTAATGATTACCAATGTAACTATGTATGACAGTAAGTATTAAAACCATCAAATTTTTCTACAAAATATTTATTTTGCACTCAGCTTTAATATGGCGCAACATGAAGAAATAAAGTTTGTGTGTCATATTTCAGGAAACGCTCTACCGATACCTACCAAATTTCGCAAATATGTAGTACTGAGGTAGGTCATGGTAATTGATCTATTTTAAGAGAAACAAACATTTTTATTTTCAGAATGGCGACTAGAGAGGCATTTTATCTTAGTATTATATATCTACGAATCCATGGTTCCAATTTTAGCTTAACTGTGTATGCTAGCATTATCTATAACATACATAAAATGGGTCTACGCAAAGCCTCTTCTTGTGTAATTTTTTTAAGATAGTACCACATGAAATAAATGAACATTTTATGTAATACTTCGGGACATAACTAAACTGGTCCTACTAAATTTTTCCATCAAGTAGTACAATGGTAGGCCAAAACAGTTAATATATATGTTAATAGGGTCTGACATTTATTTTCGAAACTTCGTATTTTGAAATTATGTATTTGAAGTATCGTACTAATGAAATGTTTTTAGGCCTTTTTTGACGATATTACTAAATGAGAAATTAATGTTTTAATGGCATATCTCAGTAACCATTTCATTCTCCCCATATTTGGCACTAATGAAATCAATGCAAATTAACATGGTTTACGTTGCTAAGACACTTATTTTCAAAATGTCGGCAACGTAAATATTTCAGGTTAGTAAACCCTATATAGCAAAACATTATACTGACTACATCCAAAGTTAATGCTCCAAATTCTACCTCCGCAATGCAATTGGTTCCATACTGGCTTATGGTGCGATGTTTCTAGGTTCGAGTGCCAGGCAAGGCACATGTGAACTTGTTNTGCAATTGGTTCCATACTGGCTTATGGTGCGATGTTTCTAGGTTCGAGTGCCAGGCAAGGCACATGTGAACTTGTTATTGTCTTACTATCGTTGGGTATGTTTCTGGTTCCATCTGTAATGATATTACTGTCAACGAGATATGAAGGTCCGCCTACAATCAAAGTTTTTAAGAACTTCATTAAAATAATTTGCACTCATTTAGAGGAAAGTAGGCTAATTTATTATATCAGCTACTTCTGGTTTTATGAGTTTATGATGCGAATCTGTCGCCAGGCGTTGGTTATAAAAACTCAAATACTTTGTACTTCATTATGTAGCTATTTTCTGAAATTTATATATTTTCCATACTTGTCGACAGTTTTGGTCGTTTTGTATTCAGCATAGTTTGTGTGAAATTATATATTTAATTTTATACAATTCTTCTTCTATAATTCCACTGTAGCCCTTCTTCGCAGATAAGGTTACCTATTTCATGCTTTATATAACACCCAGGTATTTTCTTATACCAATTAAAATGATTTATTTGTACAAACGACATTTTCCAGCATAATTATTGATGTTGCAACAAATATTTTAATAAATGTTTGTGTTTGGAAGGGTAATCACAAGGAAAAAACAAGATTAATAAAAATATTTTATATTAAATTAAATTGCTCACATACATATAAAACACAATACAAACGAAAAAACAATCAGATAAAAATATATAAATTACAATACATATTTAGTTGGTTATAACACAGATAATATAATTATTAAAATAAATTTTTAATTTCAGCGGTAAATAGAGATCATATATAAAAAAGTTGATGGTACAAGTCAAAAAATCAAAGTTATTTGTATATAAAACAGCATAATTGCGTACTTAACACTTAATAGTTAAGGTGATATGGTAGGCGACAGGAAAAATTAGTTAATTATTTTATGTCATGGACAGATCACGAAGAAAGATACATAGGTAAAGCTAATAAGATTGTTTTTTTCATTTACGACTCTATGAAAAAACGAAACCTGTTATCGTCTGACTAGAAGTAAAATGCTACGCAGCGCCAGCAGAGTTTAAAACGTCATCGAAGAAACAAGCCTTCTTTATAAATGGAAATACTTATTTTTGGCAGTCTGTTTTCAATGGCTGTTAGATTAAGAGGTTGTAAGTTATGGACTGTATTCTGCAGATATTCTGAACTTTACCTAACAGACTGACACACAATCAAATTCTAAAGCTCAAAATCATAAGTCGGAAATCAGTGCCACACAGTAGAAATTACGATATTGTATAAAACCTTTTCTTTAGAAACGATTATTCATCTAGGCCTGAAAAAATAATACATGTATGGCATTAACAACTGTTATAAACCGACATCATATTTTGTTTAGTGGACATGAATGAATGCATTAAAATCAAGACATGTGGTTTGCAAGACACAATGCTTAATCTTAGGGAATTATTTACAGCAGCTAGCCTTACGCAAATAAAATATAGCTTTCCGAATTTTTTTGTATATCAAAAATGCATCTCAACACTTTAAAAGCAATTAATTATTTACCTGTTTTTTGTTGCACACTTTTCTTCGCGAACAATAAATTTCCTTGTTTACAAATTTTAAAAGTGCCAATCTTACAATATCTTACAAATGCATTATTAGGCGCTTAAAGTAGCTTCATTTTCAATAACCAGTTTAGCAAGGCGTATTTTTTCAATAGCTTTTGNATGCATTATTAGGCGCTTAAAGTAGCTTCATTTTCAATAACCAGTTTAGCAAGGCGTATTTTTTCAATAGCTTTTGCCATGTTGATAAAATCTGTACGGCTCACAGATAGCAAAGAATGCATGAAACTATTTTGAGCGACTGTAGCAAATTGAGACATAAAACAATTCTCCTTGCAGATTTATGATTTATAAGGGAATTAGAGATTAAAATCCATTGAAATGTTTTACATTGAAAAGCCAGCTAACAAACCTTTAACGACTGGCGAATCAGTCACTAAGGTGTTGTGATTCACTCACTACAACGCAGTAGAAACCTCAGAAAAGTTAGATAAATTAGGCGAGTGAATTGACCAATAGGATTTCAATTGTACTAGTGTTTAAGCTTTCATAGATATGGAAGATTTTTCACATTTATATTATGGAGCGTAGTACACAGTGACTCACTCGGGAAAGATTACATCCAGAATNATATGGAAGATTTTTCACATTTATATTATGGAGCGTAGTACACAGTGACTCACTCGGGAAAGATTACATCCAGAAATACAAAGTGGAATTTGAATAACATTCATGTAAAATATACCGTGGTCCATTAAAAAAATATCTCTTAGAAGAATTGANATTTGGAAGATTTTTCACATTTATATTATGGAGCGTAGTACACAGTGACTCACTCGGGAAAGATTACATCCAGAATTACAAAGTGGAATTTGAATAACATTCATGTAAAATATACCGTGGTCCATTAAAAAATATCTCTTAGAAGAATTGACACGTTCGTGTTTCGCCTTGTCTTACATTTCACACAGTTGAATACCGCGGTCGATATACCTGAGAATCACTTACGGCACAAATTTTAGTGCGAATCCTGAGCAAACAATGAATGTCTGTAGATTTTTGAATCAACATGATTTTGATAGTATCTAAGTCATCCTTGAATTAGCCTCATTATATTAAACACAGACTTAAAACTAAATGGGGAAAAGAAGTCAATATATCATGTATCGACTGAGTTCTGTGTGAATCACCGAGTGGTAAGCTAATGCATGGCAGTTATGNAAAGAAGTCAATATATCATGTATCGACTGAGTTCTGTGTGAATCACCGAGTGGTAAGCTAATGCATGGCAGTTATCTGTGAATACTAGAGATACCAAATGCGTCAGTGAACTCTTCCTCTCTCCTATATTCATGGTAACAGGAAGTCTTTTTCGTGATATAGAATATAAGGAGTACAATTATACGTGTAAATACATCTAAATAGTGTATGCGTTTTTTGGACCTAGCTTCGTGTCCTATCACAAAGTAGCACTCTTATAAGAAATGTACTTCCCAAGCANAAAGAAGTCAATATATCATGTATCGACTGAGTTCTGTGTGAATCACCGAGTGGTAAGCTAATGCATGGCAGTTATGTGTGAATACTAGAGATACCAAATGCGTCAGTGAACTCTTCCTCTCTCCTATATTCATGGTAACAGGAAGTCTTTTTCGTGATATAGAATATAAGGAGTACAATTATACGTGTAAATACATCTAAATTGTGTATGCGTTTTTTGGACCTAGCTTCGTGTCCTATCACAAAGTAGCACTCTTATAAGAAATGTACTTCCCAAGCANGTGTATGCGTTTTTTGGACCTAGCTTCGTGTCCTATCACAAAGTAGCACTCTTATAAGAAATGTACTTCCCAAGCACCATTGTATTAGTCAGAAAAGTAATTCTTATAACGCATTATTCCACGTCACATTGCGGACTACGATGAAAGGGGGAACCTTTGTTTGGCATTATATTAAGGACGTTCAAGATTCTAAAATTATTTTCAACATTTATAGCAAAATACTTTCTTTTTTGTTGTGATTTGAATAACATATTCTAGAAAAAAATATATGGTAATGGCGCNCATTTATAGCAAAATACTTTCTTTTTTGTTGTGATTTGAATAACATATTCTAGAAAAAAATATATGGTAATGGCGCGGAAAATTAGTTTCAAACACTCGTGAAAAGAATCATAGGAAGTTTTAATTTGTATATTTTATTTCGTACAAATCNCATTTATAGCAAAATACATTCTTTTTTGTTGTGATTTGAATAACATATTCTAGAAAAAAATATATGGTAATGGCGGAAAATTAGTTTCAAACACTCGTGAAAAGAATCATAGGAAGTTTTAATTTGTATATTTTATTTCGTACAAATCNGCGGAAAATTAGTTTCAAACACTCGTGAAAAGAATCATAGGAAGTTTTAATTTGTATATTTTATTTCGTACAAATCTCAAAATTAATCTGAACTAATAAGTTAAGCTGAAGCTCAAATCAACTGTCCATTTCATCAAAATTAAATATATATTTTCTTATTGAAAAATGTTTTGCGGTTTTCCTGTGTATCAATTTAAACTATTCAGATTAAATTTGGAGTAAAGCTAGCTATCAGTTACCGCTGGTTAGTCACGTGTGTATTTCAGAGAAATTGCTACATTTCACTTCACTGACTTCAATAACAACTGAAGATAAACAAATCTTTATGTTAAAATAACTCTTTAAAATTTGTATAACTAAGATTTCAAGTTAACACTTATATAATATATGCTATTTTTAAAATTGTTTCGTACGTTAGTCATGATTATCGTTTATGTCATGTCACGAAACCATAAAATACCTCTAGAATATTGAGAGGATAAAACAATTTGGCCATTAAATGGCCTTAAAAAGATAGGGCGATTGATGGCAATAATTTTTTATATGGCCGCAGAACAGCGCCACGAGCACATGGGAAAATTATTAAATAACTACAGTGCCCGGCAGACGTCTGGGCACGCATCAGAGGGAGTGCAGCTGGTTGAACATCGCAAAGGAGGGGTGATAGATGCGCGCGAAACACCGGTCACGCTATCAGCTGTCTCACAAACATCAGGTCATGCGTCCTCACGGTTTTTACCCAANCTCACAAACATCAGGTCATGCGTCCTCACGGTTTTTACCCAACTTCACTTCACTTCACTTAACTGCAGTTTAATTAGCTTAAGAGCAGAGCCTTTACACCCATAAATACAAAAAAATCATGGAAATAATTAGAAATTCGAAACAATGCCAAAGAAACAGAAAATGCCAAAAATCCGAAAGTCAGAATAACTCTCAAAACTAAAAATAGGTAGATCACACGAAACGGTTTCGCACCTAAGACACTAGACCTAAAAATAACCACCTGAGGTGGTAAGCTACAGAAGACTTGCTTTTACCCAAGCTGAGGACCGGATGTTTGTGGGACGGTGAATATGNACTTCACTTCACTTCACTTAACTGCAGTTTAATTAGCTTAAGAGCAGAGCCTTTACACCCATAAATACAAAAAAAATCATGGAAATAATTAGAAATTCGAAACAATGCCAAAGAAACAGAAAATGCCAAAAATCCGAAAGTCAGAATAACTCTCAAAACTAAAAATAGGTAGATCACACGAAACGGTTTCGCACCTAAGACACTAGACCTAAAAATAATCACCTGAGGTGGTAAGCTACAGAAGACTTGCTTTTACCCAAGCTGAGGACCGGATGTTTGTGGGACGGTGAATATGCTGCCGGGCCGTTCGGTTTTCGCTCAGCTACAGACCGGTCCGTGACGGACCACAGAATACGGAGTGTGAGGGAACTCTAAGGCCCAGACGTCTGCAGCGTGCTATAACTTCGTTTGGGCGAGAAAATGTCCAGTGTGTCTGCATTTTCTGTAGGACTTATTTACAAAGGGGTTTTAGAAGCGAGGGTTGGTGAGGTCGGTTGGATAGTTGCTCACTGGTGGTAGGCGGGCGGGCCGTAGACGGGGNCCACCACTCATGCCCAGTCCTCTCCGCACCTGGGGGCCGCGGTGACTGAGCGGTTAGCCTGCTCACCTCCCACCAAGGCGAACCGGGTTTAGTGCCCGGCCGAGTCACTCCCGGACTTTCGCAAGTGGGAACCATGCCGGACGATGAAGCTGGTTGGCGTGTTTTCTCGGGTATCTTCCGTTTCTCCTCCCCCTTCATTCCGGCGCTGCTCAATACTCACCTCAATCACCCTCATCTNTTTTCTCGGGTATCTTCCGTTTCTCCTCCCCCTTCATTCCGGCGCTGCTCAATACTCACCTCAATCACCCTCATCGACTCTAAAGATCTCGCTGTTAAGAGCCACCTAAATCTCTTCACTCACTCTCCGCACCTCACCAGTCGGTAGGTAAAGTCTATTCGCGGATTCTTGGCAAAACTTAGAAAAATCCTTTGAAAAATCACTCCCTCTATGGTGCTCTTGGTTGTTTCTTAAATACGTCATGTATCACAAGCATTTTATACTTTTTGTTAACATCACAGTTTATTAATTTTGATCAAATTGAACTTTTACGTATATTATATCTATAAATTGAAATATTTCATTTATAAATCATATGAATAAAAACAGAGAGAAATTAGATGTATTGCTAATGCCTAGTAGGAAAAAGTTCTTCAGTAAAACACAATTACAATAAATACGCACGAATGCTGTGAATTTTCCCTTTTGTGTAAGGTTCCAGACTTGGTCATGCTTTGTATGTATGAGGCGGAGGAATTTTGTGGAAGTAGAACTTTTGCAGGTCTTCCGAAAATTTGGAAGTAGCCATGAGTGTAATTTATACAGAATGTCATGTAATTCAAATTTGAGTAGAAAATACTCTTTGGTAAAAATGCGTAAGTCTCTTCGTTTACGAAAAAAAAATCACATGAAATAAATAAAAACCACTGAAACTACTGTAGGCAACATCATTTATTCCCGTTATATAAAGGTGAGGTAATGTGGCATTTCCGCAATTAATTTGTTGGTCGTAAGGCAAATGTCAATGAAACGAGCCGAGCTCAGTAGTGCCAAAGAGGCCATGGAGTTCATTTACAAGCTGTGAGTACTGGGATATGGCAATGGCCATGAGTGCATCTGGCGGCCAAGCTTCGTGCATGCTGCATGCATAAAGCGTGCGGAAAATTGCATTGCTATAAGCAGAGCAAACTTCGAACACCGGTTATGACTTTTCGATGTTTTGTATGCTTATGATGTATGCTGTTCTTAACGTTAAATAGTGATTTTCTCTATTCTGGGGCGTTTTTCTCATAAACTAATACTTTTACTGAGTTTTCATCACAGGTTCGTGTGGGATGTGGTGCAGTCCATATTCGCGAATTGCTTAACGTTTCGCCGACAGCGAGGTCATTAGAAGCAGAGCAGGTTACTCAGGAAAGAGGGATTGGGGAAAGAATGGGAAGAAATCGGCCATGGCCTTTATGAAGGACCCATCCCAACATTAGATTGGTGTGATTTCGGGAAACCATGGAAAACAGAAATCAGGATGGCCGGACCGGGAATCGAACCTGGTTCCTCCCGAATGCGATTCCCGTCAGTTGCCACTGCGCCGCCCCGCTCGGTCATCAGTTATTGAATTGTACGTGGGGTTCGGAGTCCACTAACTACAAAGTAACCTTTCGTCTCTAGTAGTTTCGTGGACAAAATTCCAGTGCAAAATACAAAAAATAATAAAACCTGTAGCTCTAAATGCTACGTCATTCTAATCTGAAACAAATAATAAAGGGACCAGAGGTACGTGAATTTCACAAATGCTTTCTATGGCAAGCTAGACTTCAAGCAATTAAATAGTTATGTGATTAGACCACAGTGTTATTGACACCAGCCATTCAACAATTACACCCCTAATAAAGAGGAGGAAATAGCGTTACCGTATGACGTGCAACCAAGAAAAATAAGTTGTAACTAAGGGATTGAGCAGTCTAGGTTGCTAGCGAACGAATTCCTGAAATTCGCGTGCCTCGAATATTGACTAAATATGGAAACATACTGACTTAAAATGGTTTTTAAGCAAGCCGCAGTGAAAGTAACTACATAACTAGTTTAAGATTTGTGAGATACAAGCCTACATCATGGCCATTACGAATTCCCCGATAATAAATGGAGTCATGATTGATGTTAGATGTTCCCTCGGTGAAAAAAAATTGCATTTTACTGGCGGAATCGGGAGGCCGGTCGCAGTAATTAATAAGGCGTCACGTTAATATGGCAAAGCGTGTATCTCAGTAAAACACGCAGTTGCTGGGTGAGTCGTATTGACCCTACTGTGATCTGGAAGCTTTGGGACCGTCATTCATGTACACCTCGCTGTGATTAAAGCTGCATAGTTGAAACAATCTGGGATGAAATAAATCTTAAAAGTTAACTACCATTCTATCTTACAATAGTTACACTCGAAGACTTCAAGCTAGTTTTTGGTCAAAGTTTTTCTGCTAGTGGGAACCCTCACGGATCGTACCACACTGACTGGCAGAGTTTAAAGCGCGCAAGATACAATGGGGATAACACGGAAAAGTTCACTAATTCGGCAACTTCATAGTAGTCGCTCCTCTCAGGAGAGACATCGTACCTATGATCGACCAGTGCTGCGAAACAGGGAAGACTGCAGCAGTGTAATCTAGCGTTTCATGTCGTACTAGCGTCGACAAGTAGTCCACTTCAAACTCGCTCCACGCGGCTCCAGCGCAGGCTATTCTGCCGGCACACGAAGCAGTCGAGCAGAGAGCATTGTTTTAGCTCAAGAGTTTCACCGTTCGCGGCTGCTTTTGTCTCGTGTGTTCCTTCTCACAGCATTTGCGAATAGACAAAGGGAAAACAGAGCCGTTTTCCGTTTGGGTTCTTGGTCTCATAGATTTGCCAGAAACGCTAAATACGTAAGCATTTCCTCAATATGATGGCATTAAAATCATTTGCATTCCGATCCAGTTACATATTTTGTGTGTGTGGATTAGGTCGTAATTAATAGAGAACAAGGCGAGGTAGACGCGTATTTTTTGTAATTACCGTAGGAGCATTTCGACTTCCACCTCGGAGAATAATACCGTATACCTAAATAAAGTATCAGTTTACTTATTGCCGCACTTAATAAGCAATATCTTTATTTTAAGAGTAAAAAGTCACACTTAAATTAAGTTCTGTTTAGGTAGATTAAATAATTAATATAAACGTGTTTCCCATTGTTAATTCTCGCCCATTTTTTTTATTTTCTGATCAACGCAAACACAAACTAGGTCTCAGTGAAAAAAATCAATGGAAACTATATTTGAGTGGTCATTAAAGTGTAACTCTGCTGACTTATCATGCAGAATAGTCGTAAAGCACCTTTTGTATAAATATGAGTCCTCTGATAAAACCCAACGTCCATAGGCGGATTCTGCCACGTTATACTTACAAAAGTTAAAGTATCCAGATTATGCTCCAGTGCATATTAAATACGGGTGAACACGAGTTGCCACTGGGGGAGGTGGCAAACTTTTCACGAAATCTCGGAGAGTCACTTTAGTGAAATATTTTATATAATTGATTGTTAGTATAACTTCTGCCAACTGAGTTTGTGTACTCTGTCATCACAACTTAACTAGGAAATAAATAAGCATTACGTCTGATTACGAACACGAGTGTTGGGTATGTTTTCCCCTTAAATATCATTCCTGAAAACTAGACTAATGCACTTAAAATGCAGCTTACCTTCGTCTTACCACAGCGCTATAGAATGTATTTTATCTGTATGCACGAAGTAAATTATGCCCTATGTAAATTTTCACTGAAATATAAAACAGTTATAACGGGCACGAGGGATTTTGTTTTTATTCCGTACACCTTTTTATTAACTTGCCAGGTACGCTCATTCGCTGTATTCCAGGTAGTTACTAACAATAAAATTACATAAAATTCGGGCACAGGGACTTGTTATTAATCTTGCTGTACACGGGAAAGATACTTTGTGTATATATGCGAGTGTGTGTATTATATATATATTTGAATCATACAATATTATTATAGGCTGTTCACGGTTACTTCAAACTTTTCCGAATCCCTGCTAAAGTTCTAATTCCAGGATATTCCTCCACCTCACATAAACAGAGTTTAAACAAGTATAGACAATTCCACCAAAGGGACAACGTACAGGATTCGTGCGCAGCCAATGCAGTTTTATTTAGTATAAGAAATATTTTTACTAGGTTTTACCAAAACAGCTATTTTCTCCCTATTTTTCTATTAGATATATATCAAATATTATAATTTATAGATATAATGTAAGTGTGGGTTCAATATGGAACGCTTGTAATACCAAACACTTTATACTTAGGGTGATTTTTCAAAGGTTTGATTCAAAACGTGTAAAGAAATTGCAAATAGATTATATATATTATTATAAGTACAACATTAATATAGTAAAGATATTACTCATGTGTATAATAAATATAAATCAAGCTTATTATTAGAGACGGTAATAGAACAAATAAATTGAGATCACACATTACCTGTTATTGAAACAGTATCTTTGTGGAGAGAGACGCCGCAGCTTAACCCGAAACACACAATTTAAATTCTGCTGATAGTCCTGTACATTCGAGCCTCCACCTGCCCTTATCCGTCCGCCTGCACAGGCGCAAAAAAAATATAAAACTGGAAGGGAAACACAGGCAGTGCGTTGCCCGTGGCTACTACACGAGGCATTGTTCGGGGCAGCGGCACATCGCGCTCTGTTAGTTCCCCCTTCGCCCCCGGGCGGCGCTGTAGTCGAGGCTCGGCCGTTCGGAGCACGTGACCCCGCGTGCCCGGAGAGGCCAGGCGCGCGCACGCCGTGACGAGGCCTGTGTTGTGCGCTGCGCATCGCGCCGCTAACTGTTTTAAATTGTGCGTTCTCGGTACTGCTACATGTGGCGCGGACACGGCCCTCCGGAGATTTACGGTTATTAAACGTGCGGCTGGCCTGCGCCTTTGAAGAATTATGGCCACTTGCGGTTTTTAACGTCCTTTTTACATCTAGTTAGATGAACGCAATGAAGATATTAAAAAATTCTAATTGTATACTTTACATGAATTTACAATGTTTTATTTACTTAATTAAAAACGATACATTTAAAGAATAGTTTTATACGTTCATATTATAAAATTTTCTCACGTGACTATGCAACCATTTGAAAAAAATTTGTAATTTGTTATTTTGAAACCCATCCCGAATTCTGCCAAACTCGCAGGTTACTAACCCTTCGAATTATTATTATTTTTGTTTTGTAATACATTCTTTTATTTCTACCATATTTAACAGCAGAAAATAAAATTAAGTGAATCGTTTACACTGGAACATATTTTAAACTCTATCTATATCAGAAGTCACCCTTTAGAGAACATAATACAATATAACGTGTTGTGTACATTATAAACTGTTGTGTATGACACTTTACAGTGAGCAAATTTTCTGATACTCATATTTGGAACTGCAAAGATTTCGTTTTGAGGTACAGCTAAATTATTTATAGAAATAATTTTCTATAATATTATGTTACATTCAAGCATATAAAGGCTCATTTATGCGAAACTACAGCGTTCACTTATCTAAAGGCATGACTTTTAATGTTGATATTCATTTGCATGTGATGATACAAACATTTTTAGGGCTTATTGCACACTGATAAAGCATAATTCATGTGGTAGTTTTATAAATGTATGTATTAGTATGAAACATAACAAATTAACTGGAACAATCAAATGTGTCACAAAAAGTCAAAGGGAACGGAATTGTAATGTAGATCTATATTGAATGAAATTTCAAATATATCACATAAATAAATTGAAATTCTATGATATAAAATATAAAATTAATTTAATAATGCCGAAACAAAGTATTAAATTAGTCTATAGAACTTCCCACTGTGATAGATAATTTATAGAAGCAATACAATAAAAATTAAAACACTAATTTAAAGTAAAGCAAAACAGAAGTTTTAGTCTAGGGTACGAAAAGTCCCTTAAAATCGAAATTTTCTCATTCCAGCAGCGTAAAGATCTTTGGTTTTAAACCCGTATGTTTTTCAATTTAGTTTTAACCATTAAAGCCCATTATAATGTTTCTTTAGCAAGTGTCATTGACAAATAAATCTTTTTGAATTTAAAGTATCTCCGGTAGCCTCCGAAGATAACTGACAGAGAATGCTCTAGAAAACTGTCAGCTCTCCTTAAAAATTTGTTTGAATGCTTGAGTACTACCACTGAACAAAATTCGAAAATGTGTTAGTTAGATAGTATGAAAGTAATTTTAATTGTTTATTACTATATGGCGTTGTGGTTTTTAAAACTAGGAATAGAATACACGCATACGTTATTACATGTAACTGACTAAAGGAGACATTAAAAATAATCACTACATGGTATATAAAACTGTGCGTAGTAATCCTGTGTACGTGTTAAAATGCTTAAAGAGGAATGAATCGGCATCACATACTGTGTTCTGATCTGATACACACTTGACGAGATAGCAAACGCTTCGCAAACATCACAAAAATCTTCTCCTTTAGTTGTAGGAAGTACACAAAGATCAGGTTTAGAAATGCAACATGTTTAATAATATTGTGCCAAACTTAGGGATGAGTTGTGAGAAATTATCGCCACGAAAAATTGTTTGCAGGAATGGTGATTCTCCTGCCACTTTTGCCTAAATTAAAAAAGAGAAAAGTTTTCGAAAATTTCATCACATTCGGCATTTTTAGAAACATTTATTTTGCCATTTTCCTTATCGCCTGACAAGCAGATCGTCATCAGGGCCTAATGAAACGTTTACAAAATCACTTTGAATCCAACTCATCCCCGCTCTACTCTATCACTACATATTTTAACTGCCACTAGGTTTCGTAAGGGTTTTGTTTTTCCATGACGTACGGTGATGAAGTTTCTGGTAACATTTGTTCACTATTTAACAAAAAAATGTACACACTTTTTTTTATACGAAGTTATGCACTTGTACGTGGACATCACAAGTTCCATCAAGAGTAAATGTTCCGCAATTACCCAGTGGCACAAATAAATCCAATGGCCACGACTTAGTGCGAACCTTAATGCTTATTATATTTTTTCCATAATTACCTGTTCGTCGTAGTTGTTCGCGCCCCCGTAGCTGTTCCCACCGTTCCCATATCCGCCATTGTTAGCGCGGCTGCCGATGTCGTCGCCGCTGCCGCCGTAGCCCGAGTTAGGCGCTCCGTAGTTGGTGGACAGCCCAGCGCCGTTGTTGTACTGACCGCCTTGGTCGCCGTAGCCCGAGTTAGGCGCTCCGTAGTTGGTGGACAGTCCAGCGCCGTTGTTGTACTGACCGCCTTGGTGACCAGCAGACACCAGTCCCACCGCTGCCGCCACGAGAATCACCTGAAACAAGATTTCACTTCGTCGAAATTTCCCACTTTTCAGACTAGGCTCCACTCCTGGCGTTGGTGTGCCATCACTGCGCCAGGCGACCAATATGTTGAAATTATTGGTTTAGTGTATTAAGTCGTATTCCATACAGCCTGCAACACGCTAGTGTTGTGCACTGAGAAAAATATATGATTATGGGAGCCAAATTGTTGTACCCAAATGCCATACAGACTGCAAATACAGTATCAGCTATCAGACGGCTTTGTGGTACCATGTTGAGGATTGCAAATGTAGATACTAATAATATCATCATAACTCACTGTTTGCATCTTGTCTGTTCATATATCTGCAACTATACATGCAATTTATAAAGTATATCGCTATGCTCCTACAGCAGAACAGATTATTCCTTCAACAGAATAACTGCGGCAATATTTCCATTGCTCCCGCAACAAACAGAACTGTGGTAAACTAACAAATTATTCTGATACTGGTACAACATTTTAGTTTGCTGCTACACTGAATCCTGTATACAGAACTGTTCTATTGTCAAATTCATTAGTGTTTTTTATATTTTTGATAAACTCAAAATCGTGATTTGAACTATTGTTTCAACTCACACACTATTTAAACGCGCCTCTCTTCGCTCAAATATGCGCTGATTGGTAATCGTAACATCAGCTAAGACAAATATTTTGCTATGCAACTGTTGAAGTTTCCTTCGAATGAAAATAATGTTATCCACATACTATACATTTCATACTTTTATTATTAAGCTTTCACTCTCGCCAGATGAATCTCGTACATTTAAACTTAATTTCGTGTTGTAAATCTTATGTTTCTCAATTGTTCAGTTTTTTAAATAAACGATCTATCAAGGCGAAGGTCCATATAACATTATCAGAGAAATTTACTGTAAGAATCTTCTGTATATCTTCACACCAGTTTTCATTATCAAACTACTGAGCACCATGAGTTCATAGGTTGTTAGAACTGGCTAGTTTGAATATAGCACATTGGACAGGTATTGTACTGAACTATTTTGACTTATTTTTACAAGTAACGCATAATGTCATTGCCAGAAACAGACTGTGATAAGTAAATGAAGCCAAAATGATTTTTCGAATGCAACACATCTACACGTTCCTTTGATTTTAAATGCTGCCACATAAGTCATTAATAGCAAACTGGCACAAAGCCTAAAATAAGTATGTTACATCAATTACCTTGCTATAATCTGATAAACAGCAGTTTATTTCACTCTTTCTGAAACTTATTTATGCAGAGTTCTTGAGCTAAATTCGACATTAATTGTTTGCACTTCAAAAAGAACGAAATTTCTATACGGTATTCAACTGTGTAGCAAATACCACAATGTACTTTCATTCATATTTATGGTCACCTGCTTTCATTTACTCTTGTGTATGAACGGAAAGTCCCACAAAGAACACATTAATTGGTAATATAATAATGCAATATAAACTTAGCGTTCGTAATCTGAATGGCTGGAAATTAAGACATTGTGGTGGTAACTGGCGTAATTTGCATAAGTCAAACAAATATGTAAANGTAATCTGAATGGCTGGAAATTAAGACATTGTGGTGGTAACTGGCGTAATTTGCATAAGTCAAACAAATATGTAAAATTACACCTCTAAGAACAAGGAGTTAATAGCAAATAACTTCAGTACTCCAGATTCATAGGTTTCTCATTATTTTTTTTTTAGAATTAGGAAATAGACTTGTGGCTCCATGTCCTTGACTGTTAATGCATTTCCCTAATTTACTTTTTTTTAGGAACAAGATAACTTGTTTTATATTTATTTTAATCCGAATAATTAAATATAATTACAGTTACTGCTTAAAGACTAGCTCAACTCTCCAATTAATATATGTGAAAGTGTCTTACTATTGTTAACGTCTAAAACATTTCCATTTGCGTGTTTGTACCTCAATAAAATCTATTGTTAGAAGATGTAGCAGCATGTTTTCGCTTAAATTAATTTTATTTCATAAGAATTATATAAGCGTTTATGATACTCCCTATACTTAATTTAGAATATTCAAAGTTTATAAGCCTTTCATTTAAGTAAATCTCAACACAGTACAAAACAAATGAGCTCACATTGAAAATATTTTAGAAACAATTAAGAAGTGTCTTTTTTTTCTATTAGGCATTTCATTTGAAAACCATGCAAACTACTTTAGAAGCATTATTTGATTATATGTTCTATTTATGTTTTTTATATATAACGCATGTTAGAGACGCGAGAAAGAATATCGATTTCTGCTTCAATAATATTTAATTGTTTTTGTTTAAAAGGACTTCCAGGCAGTAATATTCACTGATTTCAGCAGTACACGACGTTTAGCAGTGAATTATTAAAACCGCCCTTGTTGTATGTTTAAGCTGATTAAACTATATCCCTTAGTAAAAACCCTTTTTTTCCGGACGAGGTAACATTTTAAAGTAAAAACAGCTATAAGCAAGTATAACAGAGGAACATGGAACCATACAGACTGCCGTAATTTATTATGCATAACCGAGGCGTATTGTAAAATATAGGAAAGAAGAACAAACAAATACTTACAAAGGAAATTACTAGTACGCAAACGGCTTTAACGTAAACAGTTTCTGAGAAAATAAGTGCGCAGTTAAATGTAGAAGAATAAATCTTTTCATAGCTACGGAGACTGATCGTTGATTCAATCTTGATGTATTAATTTTTGTGTACTCCAAACAGGATGTTAGTAAAAGTTGATTTGCTTTAGTATAAATGGAAGATGCCAATGATTTAAGTATAACACTTTTAATTGCTTATATCGAAATCAGCGTAATTTATAAATTTAATTTCCTATTAACAACAAAAAATGTAATTCACTTTGAAAAATTAGAATAGCCTAAACTTTTCCCTGAAGGTGGCGCACTAGAGAGAGTTTCAACTAGACCAGAGTCGGGGGCAATTGTTTCTTCTCACTGCCAGCAAAATTTCCAAAGCATCCGCAAACAAAGACCAAGGAAAGACAAATACGAAACAGAAATTTTCTGGCAACGATATACAATAAGTTTTGTTTTTTGGTACAAATCTATACACCAGGAAAAATTACCGCCTCAAAAATTTTAATTTTATTAAGTCTAGTGTTTACTATTTTTTTTTTTTTAATTTTCCTGCGTATCTAATAAGAGGTAACACAGCAAAATGCAGAAATTGGGGTCACGAGATGATAGTTTTTCGAATTGTATACATGGCTGTTAGTCTTTTCATTAAGTTAAGAAATTTAGTTTAGTCATATAATACAGCAGTAAAATCAAACTGAATGGAAGTGTTCTCGTTATTTGTAAATAAAAAAAATTTCCCTGAAAAATAAAATAATAATAATAATACTTGTAACTACTGTGAGTATATCACGCAAGTAATATATTCCGCAAGGCTTCGACTACCCTCATTACCGTAATTATAAATTTCAACTTTGTTGAGTACAACAATTATTTACAGAGCAAAAATCTATTCCTAGATTCTGAAGTCATTTAAGGTCTCCGTAACATGATAAATATAGTAATTTGTATAAATATACCATATTATTTAAATAAATAAAGTTATTTAGTTTCGTAGCACAAAAATTGGACTTTTAACTCAAATATTAATTAGTATAATTTTAAAATTGTTGTTTGGGAAAGATGAGTTTCAGCTAAACTGTTTATTGAAGTTGCATGATGGCCGTTTTGGTAATTTATATAAAATTATACACTTGGTTTATCTGCAATAATGGTTTAATTTTGGTCTATTTTTACATTGAAATTTATCTCAGCAATTAAAATTATAACACGGGTGAGCAGCGTACAAAATAACCAAGAAAATAATGTAATGGTATTCTGATGACATTGACAGTTGTTTTGATCTGTGGCGTAATGTAATAATTTAGTTAAATCTTGAGATTTGTACAAAAATTATAAAATTAAAAGTACTTTTATTTCCTTTTTTAGTTTTAATTAAGTGATTTTCACAATTCTCATACTATTTACAGATTAATATCTAATTTGACAACAAAACAAGTAATATGCTACAAATGTAGAACATATAATTTTCAACTCTTGAATCTTTGAGTTTGTTTAAGAGTACATTTTTTTAGATGTTTTGAGGATTATTGTTTTGTGGCATGATATCGAGAATAACTTGACAAAAATACCAAATAATTTGGAAAATTGCGCTCAGCAGGTTTTTGTTAGCGTAAATACGATACTTTCAACTTAAAATATTTATTCGTGCATATTTTAAAAAGTTATTTTAATTCAAAACTTTATTGCAGTTGAAGTGTTTGTTGAAGTCACATGAATGTCGTGATGCAATATCTATGTAATCGTACGCTTGGTTCACCTGCTGTAATTACTTCTAGTTCTTTTGAACTTTGAATGTTATTTCAGAAGTTTGAAATTAAAATACGGGCGAACCGCAAAACAATATTCCAAGAAAGGTTCTTCAATGCATTAATGATATAATTAAATTTTTTTTTTAGATTTAACCTTACGTGTTACTTTTGTAACGTTCTTTTACTTGCGCCAAAAATTGTTAAATAAAAAATTACTACAACATTTTCCATTTGTTAAAGTCACATTTTTCCATTGTCGTACTATTATTGCACATCAGAACGAATGCAGATATCATATGCAAATAATGCAGAAAATAATTTAAACCTGTTGAAGAGCCTTAAGTGAGGGCGAAGCTTGCACCTTACCTGAACATACTTCATGCCGTCACGCTGTAGATTGTTGTTTGTCAGGAGAACCCCGGCGGTGTAGCTGCTGGCCAGCAGGACCTACTTCTTATATATTCAGCGCTCCAGAAAGAGGGAGCCAGCGCTGGGAGGGAGCGGAGGCATTGTCTGTTTCCGGAAACTCAACCCTCCCTCCCCCTCCCCCTTCCACACTTCGCGGGGCCACGTANTGCCAACCCCCTCTTCCACCGGCAGTCCTTAAGAACCAGTGGTTACACCTGTTGCAATTCCGCTCCCTCCCTTTCGACGTCTTGGATGCTTCGCCTGAGAATCGCCGCTGCGTCTTGCCTGAAAAGTCTTCCGGAAGACAGGCGCCAAGTTCCAAAGCTTCACTCACAACTGTATCACTGAGTAGGATATATCAGCTTTAGGTTGGACCACGTTTCACATAACTAAAATATTTGTCCAAACAATCGAAATTAAAATATTTTTAATTGACTGTTTACAATTATTTTCCAAAATATTTTAAACAAAAAATATTTAAGTAACTTGTCTTCCTACGACGCTGAATTTAAAGAGTAAATTTATTCGTAAACAATTATTTGCAACTTTAACTTAGAATTTTATTTTATAAAAGTCGAACTAAATTTTTGAATGTACATGTTAATTGTATAAGTTCAACAATAAACTTGATTAATTCTTTAGCTGAAGATATTTCTACCTTCACTGTTAATTTTATAAAGAATATTTCTAATCTTAATTGTTACAAAATACTTTTAAATATTATTAAAAAAAAATTATTTTTAATGTTTAATTAAATATTTTAATGATACAAAAGTGTTTCAACCTACAAATAATGTATACTACTCCAGCAATAGGAGTTTATTAGCTAACTTATCAATCATTAGAAATAGGGAAGTTTTGCGAAATCATTTAAAAACTAGCTTGGTTNATTTCTACCTTCACTGTTAATTTTATAAAGAATATTTCTAATCTTAATTGTTACAAAATACTTTTAAATATTATTTAAAAAAAATTATTTTTAATGTTTAATTAAATATTTTAATGATACAAAAGTGTTTCAACCTACAAATAATGTATACTACTCCAGCATTAGGAGTTTATTAGCTAACTTATCAATCATTAGAAATAGGGAAGTTTTGCGAAATCATTTAAAAACTAGCTTGGTTNTAGGAGTTTATTAGCTAACTTATCAATCATTAGAAATAGGGAAGTTTTGCGAAATCATTTAAAAACTAGCTTGGTTCTATAAAGATTAGTGTGTTCCAGCCTAAGGAGATATTCATTGGCTAATGCTCTGGTTTTACACCAGATCATTAGCACGGGATATGGTCTACTTTTACTGTTGAGATTAGTGTTCGCTCACATACAAGCTGCGATCCTATTGAGAAAGAAAGTCAAATGCACTAGTGTTTGCAGTCTACCTTCTCCCCAAATGAATTCGCGAGATTCCCGGATCCCTATATATATCCCAGTAACAAAGCGCAAATTGTAAAATAATAAAGAGCGAATGGTAAAGTTATTGTCTTTTTAATCCACATAAGCGTTCCTACATTTTCTCAGGGAAAGTCAAATGTCTACGCTAAGTCTCTATATAGACCGTTACGGTTTATTCGAATGTTTTGAAACGAAACTTTGAAAAATCACCCTAGGAGCAACACGTCAACCTGTGTTTTAAATAACTTGTACAACACAAATATGTAATACGGTGATTAACTTTAAAGTATTGTATTCTTGATAAAATGAAACTTTAACTTAATATCTTCTATAACTTGTAAAATTTGTTTCGTATTAAATACGAATTAAAAATAGTGGGATCAGCGATATTTTGGCAATGGCTAGTAAGTAACAGTTCACAGTTAAAATATTATTTTAACCTAGTTATTGGCATTCTATTTGTAAATTAAAAGTTGCTTATTGAAATATTTAAATTTTTAGCTAGCATTGAAGGAAACATATTCCATTGTTACAGTAAAAAATATCAGCCCAAATTACGGTGCGTAGACCCTAGGGATATGGTGTTTTTTTTAGTCCGAGGAAGAAACTTGAATAGCTGGAGTCGAGCTTGTCGCACTCTCTCTCGGAAAGTTTCACACCGCTAGTAGTAATAGAGAAAATATACATGTTTTCAATTTTATCATATTTATTACTTATTACAGCAAAAATAATGATTATTGAATTTGCGATTTACAACTGAAAAGAGATTTAATTGTTTGAATATTTATCATAATATATTTAGATGTGAACGCGGGACAGTTACAAATCCGATGTTGGCAGAAGTGGCCACTGGCGACACATGGCATGGTGTGTTGCTGAACGAAGCGTTAATTACTCTTCTTGTGAAAATACTGAAAAATACCTCAACCATTTTGTACACGTTGTGTTTTTAAACCTACCTAGACAAGTAACGATGGTGTCATATATCTTTTTTTCCACGCCAGGAGCAAAAATACTGTAACATGCGTCGTGACCGCTGTGTGTGAAAGAGTATTTGTCTTTAAGTTCAGCTGGACCAGTGATTGTGTGTGTGTGTGTGTGTGTNCGTGACCGCTGTGTGTGAAAGAGTATTTGTCTTTAAGTTCAGCTGGACCAGTGATTGTGTGTGTGTGTGTGTGTGTGACTGCAAATATTGGTCGCGTGAAATTTATACGTTTTACCCGTGAACTGTTTTTATGNTGTGTGTGTGTGTGTGTGTGACTGCAAATATTGGTCGCGTGAAATTTATACGTTTTACCCGTGAACTGTTTTTATGACGAAACTAATTTTTTTGGAAGTCATGTTTGTTTATTTATAACAACGTCACTTTGCCCTAGGTATTTGAAACACAATTGTGTAACGTGCTTACATTTCTGTGATTTGAATATTTGCCACAGTCCCAACCAAATACTAAGCCTAGCCAGATAAATTTAAATAAATAATTAAATAAAACTTTAAAACAGTAAGTGCCAATGCGTAGAAATATGAGCGGAGTAAAAGGTACGGTAGGCCTATTTTTGTGCATGTTCACCACTTTATTTTAAAATGTCGCTGCAACGTTCAAAATATAGGCGACACGATTTGCGTGCTTGAATTTACTGTGTCTATTCGTTNATATAGGCGACACGATTTGCGTGCTTGAATTTACTGTGTCTATTCGTTAGACTGGTTGACCATTCGTTTTAATATTCATTTTGTCTGATGACGTAATTTTCAAGAAAATGCCCAACACATATAAATAATAAGAGCATAAATACTACCCTTCTTTCCCCCGCAATTGTAACAGGGTTAAACACAGTAGCGGCAAAATATTAGCGTGTATTACGTGTAGTGTGCTATGTCGTGTAAAACAAAAATTTTTTTAACTATATGTAAAATAATTACCGTAACAACTATCGTCAATACATACACTGTTAAAAAGTCATAAAGATGANTTTTTTAACTATATGTAAAATAATTACCGTAACAACTATCGTCAATACATACACTGTTAAAAAGTCATAAAGATGACCTAAATATGGTTACAAACATAAATTGTGAACATTCGTACAGAATGGTATTTGAAATATGACAGAATTCTTTTAAAAACTGAAAACAGTAAACAAATCATTCGAAAGTTAAAACGTAGACGTCACATGGCAGTGTTTATGTTTACATATGGCGGAATGATACGTAATCGGTAACCAAATGTAGGACTTAAGCAGGGCTGCAGAAAAATTTGAAGTAACCCCGAATGGCCTATTGTAGCAACGCTAAACATTCCTATATTTGCAGCCTGACACATGGTAATTGTTTTCCTTACACTACATAGGTTAGAAATTCCCGTTGTGGGTTATGAAATTTTCTAGGAAACATTTATAGCGGAACGTTGAGATACGGTCTTCACGGCATGTTGACAATATCGAATCGCTTATCACTGTAGCCAGTAATTTTTCGCGAAAGAGTCTGGGCACACGGTAGTCTTCAGAAGTTTATGCACATAACAGCAGTTTCCACTTGGTCATTGGTTGCTCGTCTGCACAAGGTTTTTTTTTCTGTATTGGGCTCGCGGTTGGCATTGCGGCTAGGGCATTTGTCTACCACCAATGTAAATCAGGTTCGATTTCCGGCGTGGCCACTTACGGATCTTCACACGTCGGAATTATGATTTGCGATGCCGCTAGTCGGAGTGTTTACTCAGGGATCTCCCGTTTCCCTCGCCCTCGCGTTCCGGCGCTGCTCCATACTCACCTCGCTTCACCCTCATCGCATAGTAAAACCTCGTTATTAAAAGCCGCTATAAACCTCTCAGCACCTTTTTCTGTATTTTACTGGTCCAATCAGCACGCGGTCCCTTCATGATTAGCTTGCAAGCAATTAACAATTGTCAAAACAATTCAAAAAATCAAAGAGAACGTTTTTACAGTGTTCTGAACTGCAACTTAGGCNAGCAATTAACAATTGTCAAAACAATTCAAAAAATCAAAGAGAACGTTTTTACAGTGTTCTGAACTGCAACTTAGGCCAAATATGTTCACTATATAACACCGCCCCTTCTTGTCACAATTGGAACTTTCAGAATCACGTCAACCAGAGACNGGCCAAATATGTTCACTATATAACACCGCCCCTTCTTGTCACAATTGGAACTTTCAGAATCACGTCAACCAGAGACGACGACTAAAATTTTTACATTTAATTTGCTGAAAGCTACGTCTTTTTACATAAACACACGTTTTCTTTATAAACCAAGAATACTAAATTTGAATTAAAAGTTGGCAGTAGGAAGTGCAATAACATTTCAAAGCGTGTATTTATAGAAAACACGTGTTATAGCTTCGAACTGAAAACACGCTATGTAGTGCTTTTGGTAAAATAAAAGCAGCCCTTTGTCAAAACAAGCAAAGTACAGGTTACTGTGCTGCTGGAACACGCATATGCCCAACATTCCCCAAACAGAGACTTCACGGGATAATCTAATTACATTCTTAACATTTATGGTTAAAACATTGCAGTGCTCCACAACGATAGGCTAGGGAATACGAGAACCCTATGCTTCAGGCGAGTTTCAAACCACCCGGTGTATGATTTTGTGGGTGGCATAATTTGAGTGGTACTGGTAGGGACATCTGGTGTTCACGAGAAGATATAAAAAGTTGTGTTCCAACACTTTTAAGTTCAGAACCGCTCTTATGATTGGATCATTTAAAATGTAACGCGTCTTATCTGCCTGACCGCGCATCACGTACGGTCAGTATCGAGACACTTATTTCTGATTGTCTCACTCACGCAACAGACTGTCGTCACACAAAGACAAGCGGCCAATAGTCAAATGAAGATTGCAAGTGTTCACATATAATTTAGAATTTCAGTATTCGCGTAAATCTTTTCGCGAAAAACAGGTGGCCCTAGGTATTTAAAATAAGGCGTGAAATTATTACCCTTTCGAACTCCTCGCCATACGACCTTGAGAAGAGCTTGGTATGCATTACCGCCAGTAACAAAAAAAGGATAGAAATGTTGTACTTACAGTTCAAACTATCATTTATATTTTATTAAAGCGCTTCTTTAAGCACCCGCAACACTCGTATCGATAAAGAACACTCGCTATTGCTTAAAAAGGCTATCAATATTTTGGGAAGAACAAAATTTCAACATGTCCCCGAAGTGAATTCACGTACGAAGTGCTTTACTATGACATGTAAAATTTTTTTGTTTTAAATATATTTAGTGTATTTATGTCTAATACTTACATTGTATTTAAAAGTGCACCTAAAAAGTTTCATCCTTGTTGACATCACCTTATGTAACACTGTTCGCTAAGAAAATATATTTGTGTAATACAGTTAAGTACAGAAATATGTGTTATGTTACATATGCTCGATATCTGATCGCTCAAGTTCAAAGCTCATGCGGCAAAGATGCCGAACAAGAGAACATTGTGAAGTCTACGAAGATGAACCTTAGCATTATAGCAATCCATTGGTATTGTGTGTTTTATTAGCTACAAGAATTACAAAGTCACGAAGCCTTAATTTTTTTTTTCTGTGTAACACCTTAGAGTGAGGAACATAATGATGTACAAACGGTTTATCTTACAAGACGACGAATTAACGTTAATATATAAAATATATATAACTATCTAGCATCGCGGTAAATATGGTTTATATTTAAATGACAAAATCACATCGTTTTTTTTAAAGAGAAAGTTGTTATTGTAATTACATAGAACATATGTATGTTGGTGGTTACATATAGTAAAAGCAATGTTGATCACATTACGAAAAGCAATACACTAATCAACGACAATGAAGAACTTCGAAATTCGTCGGCACAGTAGTTTATACAATGATTGCGTGGATAGATACCGTGAGTAACAAAATTCAATACTACAACTTCGAGGAATAATATAAGAAACAATATGAAACATTTTTGTTAAATAATCATTAATATTACACGTAGGACTTTGTCGTGCGTTCAGAGCAGAGCGATGGTACAGTATACGTGGGCTGAATTAACATACCTGCACTTGGTTTGTGGTGCATGGGATAGTAGTTGAAGAGCTGCTACACGTCTTCATGCGGAACGACATCCCGGACGGCGTGTGCCCAACCATCGCACGTTTGTAGCAACTGATCACCACTTGCGTGAAACCGTTTCATTACAGGAAAGTTTGTCAAAATGGATGTTTGTGACAATGGGTGGTTACCATCTTTTTAACTGCAAAGTATCAATTTAGCAATGTTCGTTTTTAGGTACACAGACCCGACGTCAGCGCACGGTGCGCACACCCGAGTTTGAGGAGGTTCTCGAATAGACGAGAATATTCCATCAAGCTCACGGCGCGTTGCACAGAAATTGCATTTTGATAATATGGCTGTTTGGAGGGAGTGGCATAACATCAGCTGCACACATTTCATCCACGAGGGGTGCAAGCATCCCAAACCTAATGACTGTCCTCGTTAAGTTGAGTTGGGTCAATGGTACCTGCAGAGATGCACTATGAAACCACGCTTAGGACAGTTTATGATGCTAACCAACGAAGCATCGTTTACCCTAGACGGAATAGTCAATGCACACAACAAGCACCCGCGGGAAGAATAAAACTCTCATGTTGGCTACATCCATTCCCACCAACAAGGGGCCGTGGTAGTGTAGTGGTCAGACTACTCACATCCCACCAAGGCTAATCGGGTTAGATTCCCGGCGGGCTCACCCCCGCATGTGGGAATCGTGCCGGACAATGCCACTCTTTTCTCGGGGATCTCCCGTTTCCCACACCCTTGAATTCTGGCGCTGCTTCATACTCACGTAGCTTCACCATCATCGGCTCTCAAGACCCCAATGTTAAGAGCTACCCAAATATCTTCAATCACTGATCCACTAACAAACATTTGTTGGCAACATGCCTTCAGGGACAATTGGAGATAATTTGATTGGGTGAGCAATGGATTAGCCACTGTGGAGCTATTGCGTGGCCTGTTCGTTCCCCCTACCTCACCCCGCTTGACTTCTTTGTGTTGGGGCACTTGAAGAGACTGGTGTATGAGACTCAAATTGAGTCGAAGGAAAAGCTTATCGCTCGGCTACTTCGAGCTGCTTTCTCTACAGCACATGCATGGCATCTTCGAACGAGCACGTCAGGCAATGTTACATCGTTACAGAGCTTATATTGAAAGAGGCCTCATATTTTAACAGTTTATGTAAAGGATTAGAATTTAACTCTCATTATCGATCACATCAATAAATATTATTTTATGACATATGGATATTATATAAAACACACATACATTGGCCTTTTGTAATTTCCCAATTGTGCAGAATTTTGCTACTACCGGCATTTATGACATATTTCGTTGGAAATTGAACCAACTGAAAGTGTAACTTATCCTGAATACACTGAACTAAAGCAATTGGTGATATCTGGGTTAGATTTGAGAAAGCAAAATCATATACTGATGTGTATTACATTTTATTAATTTCCAAACTTAAGATACCATGTACCTAAAAAAAGAAACCCACCACGCTGTATTGTATCGACTATATAATTTTGTTATTACCAAATTTTATTTAAATTTTCTTTAGGTCCATTTAAATTAAGATTATATATTGAAAATAAATATTACTTGACGCCCGTATTCAAANATTTAAATTTTCTTTAGGTCCATTTAAATTAAGATTATATATTGAAAATAAATATTACTTGACGCCCGTATTCAAATACTTACTTTACTTACAATTACACAATACAATTTTAGATTACTACCTTATCATATTCAGCTTAAAAGCAACCAAATTTAAATGTTGTAATGATGTGTTTCCTTCTGGTAGTCATAGTTTACTTTAAGGCAGAGGACAGCAGATATCGAGATTTTCCGCAAAGACCCCTAGGCATTCTATATCTATAATTCTAAACGGAATACGATTTAAATAAATTACGGTAAAATTATTGATGGTTAATGCAGATAATTGAACAAAATAACCTAAAGCTTCTCATTACTCATAATTTATTATATAATATTCGAAGCGACTACGTCATAAAGAGAGTAGTTATTTAACGTGGAAACAAGATTGGCTCACAGTGTAAAAATAAGTGAAATAGCTACATTCGTCTTTATGAATTGTGCTCTGAAAATTCACAATTATATTAAGTTTGTCGAACAAGTGTGCAATATTATCCTATTTTATATAAATTAGCTATAAATTATTATTTTTATTCATACTACGTGAATTAAAATAGTTATAAGTGAATAAAACAATTTTATAAGCAGATATTCTCCAGGTGACTATTTTTGATGAGCCAAATTTTAATTATTTTGCAGTATGTGAAGTCAAATCAATACTTATGAAAACTAACGAGATAATGAACCAACTATCCGTTCTATGAATAAGAAAACAATTTAAAATTGTAAAATGATAAATCAAAAAATGGTTTTTGTTAAATGTCAGTGTGTGTATTTTTATATAACAGTAAAACAGTATTACCAGAATAAGAGTATATTTTATAGTACAGATTTTTGTCTGTACTGAATCTACACAGCACACTTTTGATTGAAAGTGAATATTTTAACGAATAATGATGTTTACTAACTTACCAAAACCGTATAAAAAATTCTCCCAATTTGCTCTTAAGATACACATACATTAAAAATGAGTCAATGTTTAGAATGCAAAGGAATGTCTCTCTAATTACTGACTTTACCTTATAACTAGCCAAATACTGCCTATAAATTTCTTTCTCTCATAAATACTTCCAAGAAAAAATACAAATGGTGCTGCTCGCTCTTAACTTCTTTTATCTTTGCATTAACTACTAGGTTATTCTCAAGTGAGTAGCCACGACGCGTTAATCTGCGTGGTACCCTGTAATTACGGTTCCAGTATCTTTTCTCCATCAGGATAATTTTAAGCTCATTTCAAGTGTGAGTAAAGGACCCTAAGCCAAACTTAATTATGTTTTTGAAGTAAGAGTGTGCCATGTGCAAATTAAGAACATGAAAGGGCTTCATTAGTAATGTTAAAATATTTGTACATGAAAAATTATGTTATAATATTGTGCCCAATCAAAATATTCAAATAAACACGAAAGCGTTTTGCAAGTAGAGATTTTTGCTTTAAAATATTTAGCTAATTATTTTATTGTACCGACAAAATTGTAATTTGTAATGAATTTACCTAAGAAATTTTGTTAATCGGTTTCTCTTCAACTGATATAAAATACGAGAAAATATTTGCAGCGCCGACTTGTCTTCAAGATAATAGATCATTTAAATATTTTCCTAGTAAACAAGTAGTTCTAATTATATGCTGTATATTAACTAATTATCGCATTCCAAATCACAAATAAAAAAAAAATAATTTAAAAATAATTGGGTATTCATTTCAGCAAACTCCATCCTCTGTAGCTTCAACAAAATCTGTAAAGCCAATGTTATTATTATAATTAAATTTTAATAAAAATATTCTATTCTATATTAAGACATTTTAATAACGCTGCGTTTGCATGCATAATGTGATCTAATAAATTTTGATTTCAGCTAAATCAAACTAATTTAGATTACAGCGGTGTCTTGTACTGGCGTGGTTATACTCATGACTGGACTCCCAGGGGAACAGCCAGGATTGGAAGCTAGGAGGGGCTTGAAATAGATGGCAATTTACATTACAGAAATATAAATTTAAGTTTATATTCATTTTTATATATATTCCAGTCAAACAAGGGATAAAGCATTCAAACGCATGAGGTAATTATTTAATTACTGTTAAAAGCTATGTACATTTACATAATCATCTCATTTCGGAAATAATAGATGTGGATATAAAGTAAATAGAGAAAAATAATTATTTCAAAAAAAAATCTGAAACTTTTCCCGGTGGGGTCTCTCTGGGATTTTAGTATGTGGGAATAGTGCTGAACGCCGCTGGTCGGAGGTTTTCNAAACTTTTCCCGGTGGGGTCTCTCTGGGATTTTAGTATGTGGGAATAGTGCTGAACGCCGCTGGTCGGAGGTTTTCTCGGGATCTCCCGTTTTCCCCACTCTTACATTCCGGCGCTGCTCCACACTCACCTCGATTCACCATCATCGGCTCTGAAGACCTCGATGTTAAGAGCTGTCAAAATTTCTTCGCTCACTCACTCTAAGGGTGCCCCAAATCTTTCCTAATGTCTTGGGTTCGATTCTGATTTTCTGCGCTGTTATTGACTAAAACTGCGTAGGTTTACAACACTTTGTCAGGAAAATAAATAAATAGTTACATTTAATATGCGCTTCTTCAAACATTACAATGTTCTTCTGTTCACCATATGTGTAAAAANAATAAATAAATAGTTACATTTAATATGCGCTTCTTCAAACATTACAATGTTCTTCTGTTCACCATATGTGTAAAAGATTTCATTACAAATGCTGTGCTTATTGAAGAAACTTAATGCAGATGTTACATGGTATTATTTTATGGTTAAAAAGGCCTCTTGGTTTATGCACATAAAAAAAAATTATGGAAGTTAGTATGCATTAATTTATGTTTACAAAAACATTTAATTACNTCTTGGTTTATGCACATAAAAAAAAATTATGGAAGTTAGTATGCATTAATTTATGTTTACAAAAACATTTAATTACATTTATGAGCAAACACATATACAGCTGAAATTTCCACTCTTAATTAGCGACTGTAATCTGTGCTAGCATTTTGTGTCAATGAAAAAACCCTAATAAATTATTTAGATAACTATTTATACCAATAAATACAATTCAATTACAGTAATCGATTGCAAAAGAACCTTGACACAAAATTAGACACTATATATATACATATATATATATATATATATATGTATTTTATATCCGGAATCGTACTGCATTTGCCCTTTGCGATAGATGTTGCTCAAATTTCGCCATAAAATTTGGCATATCTCTTAGAGAGTCCTGAAGAGTCAGAATAAATATGTAAGGAAAAGTTGGTGATTAAAATAATCTTGGTGAAATTTTTTTCGCCTTTACCATAATCCGCTGCTATAAAATGAACGAGATTGTTTACACAGATTTTATATAAATTTGGTTTTTTCATACTCGCGGGACGTAACGAAGCAACTGTGATGTTACCAACGCGTTCACATTTGAAATAGCAGAAAAAATCACGCGTATTGCACACAACAATTTTCGGGAGTTATTATCCACAAGGTAAAATACATAGTTTATTTTCTAAAATTTTACATCATGATTGTTTTCCTGTGTTGAGAACGTATCACCGGCCTCCCTGTTGTAGTATTTGGAACGCCAGAGTTAGCCAACCAGCTCACTCTCCCTATGGTCATATATATTTTCCTTCTAACACGGAGTAGTAACGTTAAAATGAAAACGTTAAATAATTGGCAATTAAAATTTTTGCAGCAATACATGCTTTTAAATTGTGTTAACAGTTGTATTACCTGTTATAATGTTACCTTCCATTTAGTTATAAAATCTGAAGTTATAATGTCTAATTTCATTTTATTAAAAATATTTTTAAAAGTTAACTTAAATCTAAAACTTTCCGTCCTCAGTTCCAGCAGTGTTCGTAAAACTGAAAATTTCACACGATTATTTTCAACTCCAAGTTATAATGCGGCAAGTGAGAACTCGTATTTGTGACAAAATACGACTTATAAAATAAGAAGTTATATAAAACATAAAAATAGTTATTTCATTTGAATTTCTTTCCGAATACTGAAACTAATTCATTTGAGAAAAACCTATTCATGATAAGTATTTTCTTTTCGTCTGGAGAAGACTAAAGAAGAATTCTCTCTCACACTTTATACACTGCCGGGCAACGAAGGAATCATGCAACAACACATGATAATGTATACAGTGTGAGTATGAGCTGCAGTGCACATGATCTCATTTTTGTGCGTTAACATTTCACTGCACACCCGGAAGTGGCGCTGCAAGTACAAACAAGCGGTCGTGTACACTGGCTTACAGTCGAAGCCCCATTAACGCCAGAAACACCGTGCGGTAAGAAGCAAGTGTACAGAGTGAAGAGTAATGCCGGGAGGACGCCAAAGACGTCACTTTACACAATTGACGGACTTCGAGAGAGGACTCGTAACAGGATTGAAAACGGCAGGGGGGTTGAATCATTGTTGAGCCCACCGTGTGGATCTTTCAAACCATATTGGGAGCATTAGATACGTGAAGGAACCCAAACATGGAAGACCAGCTCATGACGGACCAGGTCGTTGAGAGGATAAACGGATCTTGCGCTAGGTATGGAGAGTTCCCATGGTGACCATGCAAGCCATTAGAATACATTCCATTATACGTAATTTCGTTACATTACTACTATTCATTACATGCCACTACATTCCATCACGTGCGGAATGTACCAAAATGTAATGAATGGAGTATCACAATTAAGCATTGCCCGCATAAAAAAGTGTGATTTTATCGAATTCTATGCGAGCTAACGCCATATTACATGGTACTAGCAGATTCTGTAAAAGCTTGTGCAAGGTCCGCCGTAGCGGCCGTTATATCGGCTAGTACGGCATCCTTCGTGGCATTTCCCGCCATGAACGGCCAGATTTCATACAAGGTTTCGTAATAGGATACGTCCTATTTTTCGCGACAAGTTCCATACCGGCTTTCGTACCTGGCCAATCACATCGCAGTTTCCGAGCGTAGGGCGCTCCGCGTGACTACTACGTGAAACGAGTTGATGAAGAATACAAAAGTACGCACATATCTTGATTACACACCCGTTATGTTGAAACTATTTGGAAAAGATTTAAAATTCGACAAAGACGAACAATATTGTACTGTTAAAAAACGGTTTCAAATTTTTTAAGCATTACCTACACAATGAAAATATACATTCGAGTGGTTTTACGTATTTCTATATATACGCTATCTAATGAAATAAGTCCGTATGAAAACTGCTTGTATAGTGGTACAGCTGTGGTGGTCGTGACACAGTGCAGCTTTTGGGCGTGAGTTTCTAAACTCCTTCGGACCTTAGTTTTTTTTCATAACATATTACATGCGGATAGTAACTTGTTACGTAAAGAAAAAACTAAATTTTGCAAACTTTAATAGTTTCAGTAAAAGTAAAAATAACAGTCTCGTACATTCGTAACTTCACCATCATTTTCAAGAAAATGAGTTAATGTAAAAGCAAGCAGTAACACAGCAATATTAAGATGTGGTAGTTTGTTTTTTATGGACCTACGCATGTTACTGACTGGTAGTAAATCTACGAATTGGGTTCATATTTACTGTTCGAACCACACACTGCGCACCCATCGAGTGTGTCAAATGCTATTACGCTAACTGCTGTCGTGTAATATGAGTCTTCCATGGCGGCTCATTAGCAGCTGGTACACCAGCTCGTGCCCCAGGCCTCAAAGAAGCTTGTACAAGACCAAGTACTGCAGTAATTATAGTGTAATATCGGCTTAAGGCAGCTGAACCAAGATATCCTTTGTACGGTATTGTAACCCTGACGTTCATTATTTGTACCCAAAATTTGTTAATACTTAGCTACCATATTTATTGAATGCAATAAGGTGGCAAACCCTATTATTTTTATGATGTGGGTTGGTAACACTTTCAATATCCTCACCTTTTTGATGACCACAGATTAGCATATTTGTGTACAAAATCTCATCGAGAGTTCGCTGGGCATTTTATTAATATATATAATAAAGTGCAGCATTCCCTCCAATTTTAATGCTCTCTATTATCCCATACTTTTTGAGGTAGACCATGGGTTGTATACATTAATCGTCTTCTTTTACCCACAGGCATACCCTACCGATGTTTGCTCCCATGTTTTATAACACTCTTAGAATTGTCTGTAGATTTACGGAAACTTTTACGGAGACGTAGGGTTATTTTATGAAAAGGCACTCAGTAATGATGCATAAAAAAATTGAACTCCGTAAATATAAAATACCAGAGCTCTTCGTATTCTTATGAATTCGACTTTGAGAAACGAACAATGCCGATGATACCTGAAGCGTATAACATCTTATATTCACAATACTATTTCGTGTAAAATAAGTAGGTAAGGGGCGATCCACTCATGGAGTGCCAATTCTTTAATTATTTTTCAAATTCTGCTACAGGACAAAACCTTCGTTATACACAAGGAAATACGCACACAACCAAAATAAAACTATTTTTTAATAACCTTGTTTATAAGCCGCAAATTAAACAATATAGATACCGCTCTAACAAGACTTGTAACTAAGAGAGGCACGTTCGTCACTTTAGTGTAAAATATATATTTACGAAATACAGTATCGTGTAAAGGTGTGGTAGGTGAGTGCCTACATAGTAAACAGACGCCCAAAGACTATCTTATCGATGTCCCCACGGACGTTCTGGATGTCCAGGGACCTCCAGGAATAGCAAAGTTACATTCAGAAGACTGCCAAATATCCACCCAATATCCACACAAGGATATAGATATTGTGGATATCCTATAAACATCTTTATATTAAGACACTTACCATAAGTAATAGCCATTGGAGGTTTTGTAACATTAAATGGATATTCAGGAAGTGGTACGAAATTTTATCTTCTACTAGATATACAACGGATATCATGAAGAGACTCATTTAAGGACTTAGATGACTAAGACATTGTGGATGTAAAGGGAATATCCAGTGGATATCTTGTGCTATGTGGGTGGTTCCAGTTATCGAGTGTTAATTTGTTGATTCGTGTTACAATCCCACTACAGGACAAAATATTAAAACTTTGTTTAATTTCTGTGTCATTAACAGTGAAGTACATTACGGAATTTTTTTTTTCTTTTCCCTGTTTGTAATAGTGAAATAAAATAATAAACTCGCAACCACTCTAACATGACTGAGATGTGTACGTACACGATTCTGCATGTATCCATTATTTATAAAATTCAAGCTTTTAAAAGTGTTGTAGGTGAGTGAATAAGGATTGTAAATTTTTTTGTAAATTTTTTCCGAGTTCAAATCCTACTACTGGACAAAATTCTTTAAAAACTTTTTTGCATTCATTTTTATACACAGTGATACACATACAAAAAGGAAATTACAATTGTTTTTATCCCGTTTTTTAAAGAGTAGATTTAAAAAACCTAACTTTCGAGTTTATGGACACTTTTCGAGAATTAACGGAGATTTATGTGGAATTTAAGGAGAGAACGTTATTGATAAAAATGAGGAATCCGTAATTGAAGTACTTTGGGATGTCACTTTTATTCGGCACATCTCGTTTCCTCTACACAGGATTCAAGTCCAATAAAAATTTTAACATTCTATATAATATGTTTCTTACTTACAGAATTCAATATTAAGCACATAGCCTACCACTCATTTTAACATTTTTATTTTAAGAAGTTGAAAGCTCTTGAAGGATTTGACGTTTATACCAATATCGAATTTGAAACATTTGTTTGTTGCTTTCGTGTGACACATTATGCAGTGAATTTGCTTGTTCGGTGAAAAAATCTTGATGCACTTTCTTCGATGGACTGCCGTTTAAGTTTCGTAAATTTAGCATATTTTTCAAGGTTTGAAGTAGCTTGTATAAAGCGAAACGACAGACTTGTCTAAGAAGCTGCCCGTAATTTTTTTTTCTCGATATAAATGCATTGAGATATCAAACTCAAGTAACACTTTTTACTATCGATTTATGTTCTGTACAAGTTAATGTTCCGATTTATTATTTCAATACTACACATTTATTTGTTGTAAACATAAATTTTGTACTGATGTCTGATACGAATTATCGTCAGCTGTTGAGAATATTTCCTCACACAGTGGACTGGATTCGCCGAAACACAGTTGTCACAACGCTATTGTCATTCTATTATATTTCTTCAAAGAGTTTCTTGAGTACGTTAAATTTTCTTTGCCTTCTATCAGTGTTGCTTACTTATTTTTTCCAATTAAAGGCAAAAATGTAAACGAAATATCACTGACTCTTTTTAAGTAAAAGGTCCAATATTTTACAGTAGATAAGTATAATGAGGGACAACACTAACTCAGAAACTCAGGGCTCTAAATTCTGGAACTAAGTTAATACTAGTACCTTTGTAAAGACCGGTCCAAACAATATAACCACTGCTAGTTGCTCCTGTCCACGATACATACCAAATAGGTTTTTATTCCAGGAACATTCACCCACCATTGATTCTCAAAATATTGCCATTGAGTTTCACAGCGAGGAGCATATATTTGGAAACGATCATTTAGTTCTGTAGACAGTAGGCAAACCTTGGCAAATCTGTTGCTCTTGTGCTCATGAAATTCGCAGTCACGCAGTTCCCCATAATAAATTTAAAAATATTTTTCTTGAAAAAGAATTGATGCCAATAAACAGTGAGTACTTTGACTAGTTTCCCAGAACATATTCTTTCGTGAAAGATCTTCGCAACCACTGAAAAGCAATTAAACACATATTTCCAATTTCGTTCACGTCTGTCAACAAAATTTTCTTTGCTACAAACTGATTGGTGTACATTGTCGTCAAACTAACAATTTCGCAAAGAAAAAACTATATAAAATAGTTGTTAAATGTTGAAATCATTTGAAATGATGGCCAGTTTGAGTCGCCTTGCAAAGTCGCATCTTCTGACTAGTAAAAAATTTTTTCTGTTTCAAAAACTTGTTGGACACAATGCCAGCAAACTTCCTGCATAATGCGTCAACATCTAAACACAAATAACTAGCAGGCATATTAAGAAAAAATGAACTTGCCTCGCCACCGGAAACATTATCTATAAATAATTATACGAAAATTAAAAAAAAAAACGTCATATTTGGAAATAAGTACACTAGAACTCGAATAATGGTGAGAATTGAAACACGCGCTATTCATTTGTTAACTGCATTGTTTTACGTGCATTACCGCATTTACATTCAAAGAGTAGCATGTTTAATTTTAATAACTGAAATATAATAAAATATTTTTAAATATTTTGAATGGGACTTATGTCATTAATGAAACGTTCAAACAATCTTCTACATGAAATAGTCTAATGAAAATAGATAACATAAACTTGCTGGAAATTATAACAATTAACAACTTCTCTTCTTTAAAAGTCAATAAGCTACAACAATATCTCGCGTTCTTCATTAATTAATGTGTAGAATTGTTATCTTATAATATATCTTGCAGACTTACACATCTAACATATAAACATATTAACTTATTAATCAATGTCATATTAATTGTCTTGGCAGGGTCATTCCAGTCCCAAAGGAAGTCTCAAATCATTAAGTGAAGTTGGCAGGCATGTGAGGTGCACGATATTATATTACGGAGAGATAAAACTAAGCAAGCTCTAACTTTTAACGTATCAAGACTTCAGAACATCTAAATGGCCAAATAGAAAAAAAAAATTCAAATTGAACGATTTATTTGTCATTCTATTTTCTTTTATAAATAAATAAATCACCTTCTTGGATGTGTATGTGAGTATATCATTTAAAAGTGTGTCCCTTTGCAGTGAGTAGGTACAGAGAGTTTAAAATAAATAAAAATATTTTTCGATACTGAAACTCAATAATGTTGCATGTTTTGTAGTATCTCAAGAACTACTGGACCAATCTGAAGAAAAGCTTGTTATAATTAGGAAATAAACTGTCGTTTTATTTTACTATTCATTAGCAGTAGAATGATTATGATGAGTCTGGGGCATCGGCGTCTGCCGTAGTAGCTAGGCGCTGGCCGGCCGACATCTTGGATTTATGTGACATTAACCTGGACCCTTTATTCAAAGTTAAAAATATATATAAAATTTTTAAAAAAGAATAAAAAAATTATTTAAAAATTATTAAATAATTTATAAAAAATTTAATTTTAAAACATTTAAAATTTTTGAAGGTCCCCCATACCTCCGTACATTCATACTCATCCCGTCATTTTAGTAGGTGCAGTCCGCCATCTTGGTAGGTGTCACAGTCACCATCCACCAAATTGGTTTTTTCGTTTGTCATTTGTTTATAAATTACTAGAGTTTGTCTCTCACCTTTGTTCGACCGCCATCTTGGTTTTTCGTTTGTCATTTGTTTTACATTGCTGGTGCTGTCCCCAGCATTGCACACAGGCGACAACTAACCCCTTCCACTCCCCCTTTACAATATATTTAATTAACCAATTTCCACCCCTGATTCTCGTTGGCTAATTGTCCACCTCCTTCCAATATATTTAATTGTTCCACCAATGTTTCCCATTGGCTAATTACTCGGGTGTTTTTGGAAACCTTCATAATACCAATTAGTCGGTTCTCCTCCACCTCCTGCCAGTATATTTAATTGCTCCGCCAATGTTTCTCATTGGCCGATTACTCGGGTGTTTTCGGAATTTTTCGTTCCGATCAATTGGTGGCTTACTTTAACTGCGAGGGCGGACAATTGTCCTCCTTCCCCCAGCCCCTAAAAACTTTTTATAAGAAGTACCGCTAGCCCCCTCGGGAAAGCAATAATTTTTCTCGCTGTCGTTCCTTTTTCGCAATTTCAAGAGGAAAGCCCATTGACCATTTCGAAACTTGCAGGGTTTCAAACCCTGTTGAATTTACGGTAGCCATGTTGTCAAGTGAAGAAAAATATAACAGCACCGCAGCATATTGGAACGAGGAGTAACTTCGTCATTGCCCTCTGCTAGCATGAACCTGTAACCATCAAACAGCCTGTACCAGCCCCAATCGGCCAGAACGTCTTACAGCTTATTCTCTCCCAACTTTGCAGTAAGCCCCATCATCTACGACTTTGGATACAGTGATATCGAAGAAGAAATGTAAGTGTCGGTCGCCGAATTTTCTTCATTCAGGTCACATGACGTGAGCAATTATAATGAACTGAATTATGGGTACCAACGCGTAAGTTTTCGAGATGCTCGAGGCGTTCTGCAAATTCAATTTTGTAACCGTTCAATTCACTGGCTATGCTGCTACGATGATTTTGAAGGCTGTTGTGTACGGGGCACATTAACGTGCGAATATAAAAACGGTTTAAAATATATACCCTAACTCTACGCTGCCTTGTTCGCTGGAGGAGATGGTAAAACAAAATCGTGATGTCCACGTACCCAAGACAAGAATGTACGAAAGTGGAGTGTACGAAGTTTTCCGAAAAAGTAAAAATAATTATGTGTGCAAATGGAAGGAGAATTGTGATGGACCTAACCTTGTCGACGGAAAAGGCAAGTATTCCCAGACTGGGCCCCCATATGCACGCCTTTTGCATGTGAAGTGCACCTAGGCTCAAGACCGAGACCTTCCACCAAGTCTTCTTACAACGGTAGAGCGCGTACTGGTGATAAGTTCATTCCCGAGAAAAAATATGCAAGCACATATCCTCTACTAAACGGCGTAACCTACACGGACCAGCCGGCTGTTTCCGTAACTGTAGAGCGATGTGATAAAAATGTTCATTTCCTCCTTGAAAGAAGCGCCTTCGTTGGTGAGACTCTTGAATTATCAGTGCAAAATTGTGACAGTGACGAGTGTGCAGTAAATTTGTGCCGTACTCAAATAAAATTTCCCACAAACATTGGAAATATGAAATAAGAGATTGTGGTCGAACGACGTTCAAGCAAGTACAACAGGGGAAATTTCAAATTTAATCATAAAATTGAAAATGGTAAACGTTTTAAAGTATGATTTGAACGATTTCATGGCGCTTGGCACAGTTTCGAGGTTACAACGCCACCAGACCCATGGCCAGAGGTGCTCGTAAGAGCGTGTGCATATGAGCTTTGCTCTATCTGTAGAAAAACCCACGAGATGAAAACCACCTATTCCCCTTGTAGTTTTTTTAGTTGACGAAACACACACGTTCTACAGTATAAAAAATATTGACGTTCGTAAATAAAGGTTTTGATGGCAAAAAGTATGTTTTTATGCTATGTGTAAAAATATCATTATTATGTAGAAATATATGTCGATGTAATTCATTATCTTGTAATTATTATTAATTTGTTGTTTACCAATATTTTCCATTTTTTTCAGTAAATATGTTTATTATGTAGAAAATTTTCTCCCACGTATCTTGTAAATATTATATATATATTAATTTATTTATATATTGCTTAATATCTCCTACCATTTGATGTGCAAATACGATGTATTAATACATTGAATGAAATTTTCTTACAAATTTATATTGGAATTACGATGTAAAATAAATAATTTTGTTGCAAGTATTTGTGTAATATTTTCATTCGTATTGAAATAATTTTAAAATTACGTCAGTGTTTTGATTGGTGCAACATGCAAGCGATAAAGAGGAGAGAGAGAGAAAGTGAGAGAGAGAGAGAGAGTGAGAGAGAAAGAGTGAGAGAGGCTGGTGGCGTACTTGCGCGACGTATCAGAATAAACGTCGTCACGCGATCACATCTCCTCCGTCAGCATACTCTCCTTACGTCTGTACAATCTCGAGAGGTTATTTGCTAAATATTTCACGCAAGTAATTTTTTGTAAGTGTAAAACAAAAAAAGCTAATAATGTGCAGGAAATTTTAGAGTACATTTATTAATATTCTAAGTGAATAAGTCAAGCATAATTATTATGTAATAGGAGGCCCTGTTGTGGAATATTGCACGTACTTATCCCTTCTCCAAGGGAAAAGCAAGCACAATAAACACATTCTCTAGATAAAATAATATTTCACGTTTGACCCTTCTCCAAGGGAAAAACCGAACGCATTGAACATAATTAAAAGAGATAGAATAACATATTGCACGTACTTGACCCTTCTCAAAAGAAAACGTTAACGCAATAAACACATTCAAAAGAGAGAAAACGAATATTGCACGTACATGTCCCTTGTCCAGAAAAAACAAGCGTAATCAATATTTGTACTAAAGAAAGGAAAAAAAAATTATGTGTTTTTTACATGGATAAAAAATAAATTACTGAACACACACACAGAGTTAGAAGTTAAATAATGTTTCACTATTTTTTACTCGAAAACCACACATAAATATTACACCAAAAAATTATGTTAAAATGCTTGGTTGCGAACCAAGCATTTTAACATAATTTTTTGGTGTAAAGGGGCAAAAAATGCGTGTCTATAAAATCACATTTTTACATCCATATAATTGTCTAATGTAGCTGCAGAATCTAGAATGGTAGAAAACTTAGCACAAATACTTTCATGAAACATCTCACATTCGTAAGAAAACGCACGCAGTTAGTCAGTTCGAGGTGTAAATAGGCAACATCGTTACGTAAGGCCGGTAATATACTTTGAAAGTTATTCAAACACTGGTGAATATAGTCCCCGTCAGACCGTTGGGAAGGTGGATTATCATCGAGAGGCAGCGGAGACCACATGTCTTCGCAGCAAAGGCATCTTTCAGCATTTGCGTAAGCAATATCAGAGACCGGAGAGTACTTTACCGACACGGATGAAACCGTCATATCGTTGGAAGAAAGAGTCCCCGTTGTTTGCACGTGTAAAACAGTAATTTCGGCTGATCCATTTTTCAGCTGCGGTATGTTGCCAGCTTCCAGCAGCAGGGGAACTTCAGTTATGTTGTTGCATTTAGCCATTTCACCCGTCTGGGAGCCCTGGAAGGGTGCCGTCTGGGTGCTCCTGAAGGGCGTCTCCGTCACGATACCGACTGTTGTTATATGTGCAGCGCCGGATTCTACCATGGTATCCGATGGTGCAGCGTTGCATCGTCCCGAGGCGATAAATGCAGAGGCACCCATCTCTTCAAATAATTCCCCCGCATTAATGAGGAGAACCTCGTCACTCTCAGACCAGAAATCAATCGATTACATTACGAAGACGTCTGCTAATTTCCTTAAAGTACTCACAGCACGGAGTCTTCGATACAAATACAACTATGGTGCATCGACGCCCAAACTAAAGCTCATAAGCGAGTACCCATCCCCCTCCTATAATGGTCTGCATACCCCCACCTTAGGCTTCCTCCCCTTCGTCACGTGTCTGTACGCCTGCGAATAAAATAATATTACCCATATATTCAATATTATTGCTTGGTAGACGGGACCCTTAAACAGGTAAACATTATTTTTTTCTTTATATATATACTGTGTATATTTATATATAGATAAAACCTTAAAATATATATATATATATATCATTAAAGTATTAATATTTTATAAATTAAATTCTGTCAATGGCAAATAACAAAGTAATTGAGTAGGGGAACGGCTAAAGGCTAATAAATGGAGTGGGAGTTTTCCCCCCTCCGTTGCAGCTCCCAGGATCGGCTTGGAGAGTATGCCAGCGGAACTACACTGGCCATCAGCTTTGATTTCGATCCGGGAGAACAGCTTATCATGCATGAGATCGGAAACGCAGTTAGCTACCAGGAAACTCGTATTGAACCCAGTATGGCAATATTTTGATCGGCTTGCGGAGCGCGTATGACAGGGTACGTCTAAGCGGGGTTGGAGAATTACTCCGCGCAAGTTTTTCCTGTTTCTTTCGTCCCCTCAAAGACCCTATACGTTCGTGGCAAGAATCTCCCTTGCTCCTTCGGTACTGTATGTTACCGCGAGTCAATCATTTAAATAAAATCTTCAGTGATATTTATTTTTTCCCCACTTTATTTATTTAGTAAAAAGTTTAGCGTTATATTAGAAAAATTAATGGTTTAAATTATAGATACAAATATAATTGATTTATATACAGGTATGTATTATTTACACATAAAAAAATTATAAAGACAAGTAAAATTCGAGAGTCTTTACAAATTTAATGTGCAAGCCAAAATATGTTCGAAAAAATTTATTAGCGGTGTTTGACGTTCGATCTGACACAGAAGAATGGGAATGTTGAAAGTGCCTTTTTAAAAGTTAAAGTAGGTCGTGCACGAACCCATGTTGACGGCAGCAGGTGACGTCAGACGTGGACGTTTGCATGGGTACGCTTCACAGTTCGATGCGGCTTCCGCAGAACTGTTCTCCATCGTGGTGTCAACAAGGTGGCTGCGGCACGACCTTCGACGTTTAGTTGGGGCCGTTTGAGTCGAAGACTCGCTGGAATTATTTTGCCGACGTACGCAGACCTGGGTGGAGCAGTCAGTGGCGTGAATTTCGGTGGTCATAGGAGGAGGGTCGACATTGCCTCGACTCGAAGATGCTGCAAATTCCAGAACCTGGCCCACGGTTGCTGGAATAATCGTATCCCTTTTAATTGACGAACCACGCAATTCCCAGTAGTACAGCAAGTTATTAACTGTTTAGTAAGCTCGCAATCACCCAGAGTCACTGAATATAAACCCAGTGGTCCCATCCATCACATTTTTTCTTCGTAGGCATGTAGTGATCCAGACTCCCAGAACGAATAGGTGATTTAAGAGTCGTCCTGATATGACAAGACGTACAGGTTCTCCGGATGAAATGATGTCATCTTGCTCCCACGGTGACTCGTACTCGACTGGGTGACTAACTTATTTTCGGGTTCGATTTATTAAAATTTTTTTTTTTCGCATTGTGGAATGACGTCATCTATACACTTGACTGTAACGTGATCAGGTATATTCGCATTTCACACAGACTAGGATCACGCATAAGACTTGCAGCAGGTTTTCGAAGCAACTATTGAAGCTTATTTTGAATCAACACCAGCACATAACTTTATTTTTTCCCGACTCTGCATCGGACGAAATCACGCCTGCAAACTCTTCTTGAACGCTGGTTGGCAAACAAAAAAAAAAAAATATGTTTACGCTATGAGATATATAACAGTGTTCATATTTCCGTGAAATGAGCATGCCACTCGTAAATTAACTGGACGTTTTTTGAAGCGCTCGCCAAAGAACAACAATAAGTTACTTTCCTTATTTTACGAAGGGAAGGACACCCATGATCGTCCTGTACGTCTATTATTTCCAATTCGTTTATGCAGAATTTACTCAGCCATTTTTTGTGGTCGCGCCCCGCCACATTAATCGGTCCTCACGGATACTGCATCAGCAAGTCTCTCAGCAAATTTCCCAGCTGATGATACAGAATCTTGCCTTCGTCCTAACACAGTCCTTGGTAGTATTAGGTCAACCAGGCGTTTGTTTTCTTACTCTTTTCGTCCAACATTTTTCACGGATACGGAGGCTTGAAGTTACGGGTTCGAGCCACGCCGTGACAATCCGTGACTGAGATTTCCTTGAGCATGAAGCCGTCTTGGCGCCATAAACATTGCAAGTTACAGTACATTTTTACGACTGAAACGTGAGTCCCCACGAAATGCTTATTTACGTGCCTAATTAACTTATGAATTTTACCAGTCCGGAAAAACAGCAGTGGAGTAAAATTAATTTTCTTAAAATGATTTGACTTGGTACTTATAATTGTGTTTAAATGTAGTTATGTTACTTTACGTATAAGCCTTATTAAGTTATTGACCAGTCTAGAGATATGGTTCGAAGACAGATCTATAAAAAGTGGTATTGCCTCAGATAGGGTAGGAAGGTATCATTTATTATTTATTATTTTATTTACTCGCATTATTTTCTTTCAGTTTTTACTTTTATATCTACTTATACATTTATGTAAAAACCTTCATAATTGTTTTTCTTATAGCGAATACTATGAAGACAATAATTAGTTCTTGTTAATCATTTTCATGATTTGGACAACTAAATTGTATTAAACTATAACTATGCGAATCTACAACAGTAAATTAAGAATAAACTTGTATTCGAGTCACATAATTCAAAACTGCATTATACCGTTTTACTTCTAAATACTAACCAATACTTACTATATACTTACCTAACTAAATACCATCAAACTTAATAATAGTAACTACCATCACATATAGAAATGCTGAAAGAATGTATGGATTTCGAATCAAAAATGTTTGAATGTGTTTCGGATAATAGCATAATGGAAGCCACAAAATCAGTAAACTCAAAAAAAATAATAAATGTTATAAAATTTATAAAATTTAAAAATGAATTTATTTGGTAATTAATAACTTTCTAAACTGATAATTGTAACATAATTTTATCTTTTTGAAACCTACTGTTAGCAATTTCTTTAAGGGAACTATTTTTCCTTAAATATATATAAAACTCAGTAGCATAAAGTTAAGATGATAAAGTTTTGTTAACTTTACAACTTTTTTTAATGTTTACTAGCTCTTTGGAATTTATAATTTACTTTTCTCAAAAATACTGTAGGTTTAAAATCGTAATTTAAATACTCTATTGAATATTGCGCAATATGATGGTTACCAACATTAAAATAACTTCCAATATATAACCCTATCAAGATAGGTTAAATAGTTAAAATTCTGTTCTTAATTTTATGTTTTGAGATTTTGCGCACGGCGCATTTTCGTTTAAGGAAACTAGAATCGTAACTGAATTTTCCATGTTATGTCACCTAATGTTTACTTAAATAAAAGCAGAAGATGTTATTTTCAAATCATACTTTGGAGATATTCGCAATGACAGTAAAGTCGCTAAGTTCGCTTAAGTGAATACATTTTCTGCGAACTGAAAATATCGGTGTTGGCATAGAGAGAAATAAGAATCGAAATTGAATAGTAGGAAGGTTCGTTTTGTGTTTAGGTGTCGTGAACTGACTTATAAACTAAAATTTAAATTATAATACTAATTTTTGTATATTCATAATTATTAACATCTAAGAGTATATAAAAGTGTAAATGAATAATTTAACTGCCCAAAACGAAGAACAGTTTAATTTATGCCAGGCAGGTGAGCTTCACAGATGCGCAGATAAGCTTGGTTGTTTAGTCTTCGTTTGGCAGCATTATGCAACACTCCATTTAAATAGCATCTGCGTGCATGATCTTTCGTGACTGACCAAATAATTCCTTTGTTATTGCGTAAGATACGTAAAAAAGAAGTCTGCATCCGTGAAAAACAAACCGGCGTGTATGTTTTTTTTGTTCGTTATTGTTTTATGTTACTTTGAAAAAATAATACCGCATTTCCCAATGTATTACATGGTTCTTGTACCATTTTTATATAGTTGAAGAGTATCATTTGTCGTCCTAAGCAAGTCATATCTCAATGAACAGCGTTTAGGATACATGAAGCAAATATCGAAGTTGATTTAATGAACTTTGTAGTAACTTGTGAAAACGGAATTAATTTCGGCTCGATAACTAATGGCACCAAACTCACAAAATGTAATGCATGTTCTTAAGATTTAGTATTTCAAAATCCGTTGCACGTGGTATTCTAACGAATGAAATCCAGTGCCGTACTGAAAATCATAACTGACAGCTGGCCAAGACGGTGCCACGTTTGCAATTGATTTTGACTAAATACTTTTTTATGTGGACCTTCTCAAATGAATTTGCCCAACATCTGTTTTACTAAGTATCATTTTTGAAGAAATCTAATTGTCGATTAATATTATGTGGTTTCGAATGCATTCTAACAACAATATAAAAATATAAAGAAAAATGTTGATCTTCGATAAAGTGTTGAAATACGTACTGATGGTTGGTCTTCTATAAAAAGCGCTACCAAAAGTATTATTTTACTAACCCAGAAACGAAGTTACAAATAAATTACCACATATTTCTTCGTGCACCTATAAGTCCCCGTTAGAAACATTCTGGTGAATTATTACAAGCAGAATTAGACAAAGATGTGAAAACGGTATATTTTATTAATTACTTACTTGTTCACGCATGTTTGCAAATATACACCATTAAATATGAGCAAAACATTATAGTCTTCTTCATACTGACGAGCAATGTCTGTGTGCGAGACGAATGTTAAGTAATTAATGATAATATCGGTGATTCGATAATGGATATATAAGACCATGAAAATTAAATAGATTATATATCTGTGAGAAATGTGGTTCTAAAATTACCGTTTGTGTGTGATATATTTCAGCTTATGAGCATACTCTTTTTATCAGAACTGAAAGAAAAAAGAGAAAATATTCTCTACAGCAAATAAAATTTAAATCTTAATCGACGTGTTAACGATTTGGTCTCGGGAATTCTGATTTCAAGAAAGAAGTTTAAGAAGACATGCTTGAAAGTAGCTTTTAAAGTATAAAACACAAATGCTATTGACTTTATTAGAAATCAATTGGTTTCTTTAGATGTTGGTAATAGTTCTATGGCAGAAGAAGATAAATTGACTGATCTTTAAAATTAGAGCAACTTGAAATTTAAACATTTATATAAGGAACATGGTAAATTCTTTGATTAAGTTTAAGGAGACTTGCCGCATATGGCTAAATGATCTGAGAAAATTTATTGTAAGTGCATTCCTGTTATGCTAGATTTCTTACGATGATGACAAATGGTTAAATAGTGAAACGTGCTCTCTAAAAATGCCGAACGCTTAAACGTGAGTGAATTTAATACTACTTTCGTCTTTACGCAAAATATATTTGAAAATTTTGTCATGCACATATGAGCTGTTGACTAAGACTAAATCTGTGGGTGAAAAGGCGTGAGTTTATATTGTAAACGCTTAGGAAGATGTATACAAACTAATAATATTTCTTATAATTTAATACGTTTGTGTTATCTTTTTACCATGCAAATGGTATGTGTGTGAATATATATATATATATGTATATATGATATACTGTATGTTTATATACATGTACACACACATATCGTTTGCACGGTAAAAAAATAACACAGAAACATATTTAATGATATAAAATGTTATAAATTTGTTTGTGTGTACATTATTATTATTATTATTATTATTATTATTATTATTATTAATAGCGTTTGTGTATACATATAACTTAATTTTTGAAAAAGCGTATCACAAAAATTTGTTGCGTTTTTTTTAAGGCGTTGCCATTGGAAAACTGGAAGTCATTGACATAAATTTAGCAAGTGCATTGTTTAACTAGCTTCGAATGTTATATTTCACTATGATGTGATACGAAATAGTGTCATTCGTCTTATTACAGTTACATATTATGTAATGTTTTAATATCTTTATATATATATCATTTTTTCACCATGAGAGGCAACGGTGTATAAAATGACACTTACGTAGTTAGAGATACTTATATGGTTTTAGATGCAGAGAAAACAAAACCTTATAGGCGGTATTGCACGTGGAACAATTTGACCAAATAGAGCTACTTATAAAGCACTTAATTAACGTCCTTGTTTTTTGTAGAATTTTGAGGTGTTTCAATAAATGTATTTTTATGTTCATATATAGGTAATGTTTTCCAAGGGAAAACACTTCATTTATGACTTTTTTGAAATGTTCGAAAGTAGTATTTGAATAATGGGAGTAGTTTTATTCTTAATAAGCCCGAAGTGCCATTTGGTTTCGTAGGTAAGAAACCATATTACATAAACGTACATTTTCTTTTCGAAACGTGTTTTTCAGGCACGCTACAATACCAGTCAACTATCAGATAGGAGAGTACCTTACAAGAAAATTATCGAACATCTGACTGAGTCGCAAAATAACAGAGGCTGAGTAAAATGGGGAAAAGTTCAATGTTTATCCTTTTTGCAGTTTGCTACTCTGTGTTGACATCTACCTGGTCCTACGTAAGTATATCATTTGACTGGTTTAGTTATTTTGTTGGCCGTGGTGTCATTACCCACAGCATTGGTTCCGTTATCTTTTGCTGTTTACAATTTTTTTTAATTTAGAGGAAAACTCTTTCGATCTCACTTACAGGATCTGTATGGTAACCTTAAATTTGATGTGATATAATTTTTTATTTAATGATACTGTGCTTACACCTATTACGCATTTATTGTAGAATTTTAGCAATGAAAGTGATGCTAAATTATAAAATTGACTTATAAAACAATATTATAAGCAGTCTGTATTTTATACTGTTAACGTAAAGAATTTGACTTTTGGAAGTTTTAATTCATAAAGTAACATTATTCATAACTGTTCTTAAGTGTTTATGACACGCTTTTAAATATAGGGTTTCGTATTTATTTTAGAAGCCTCTCTTAACCGCGAATATGTCATCAAATTGAAAATAATATAAAACATTTAAAGTTTTGAAAACTTGTACTGTTTAGAAATACACAGTAAACTTGTACGCACTATAAATAAGCATATCTGGTGGATAAGAAATCACTTATAACTGATATTGGATTCGTTTACTAATAGGTACGAATGCTGACATGGAAATATCTCCCTTTTTCGAGGGCGTTTTCACATACACAGCACATCAAACAAACATAACTATATAATTATAACTGCAAGTAATGCCCTTGTCGTGATCCCACTCAGCTAATAAGTTAACACATGAAAAGTAAATGTTAACGTGTTAACTTTTCTTTCTTATTTACGAGTTAAGAACTTAATAGCTTTGTAACAGGCTTCTCGTACTGTTGAATGTAATACATGTTTTATACAAGTATAACAAATAAAATGTCACATGTAGTGTTTTATAGCTTTCATAACATAATAATATTGATCATTACACAATCACTAAAGTATTAAATGTTCAAAATATTTATTAAAGTTTTATGAATGGTAATTTTTCAATGACTGATATTTACTTAAAAATAAATATTTTTTGAACCCACATTGATATGAGGTAATTGGAATTAGTCTTACTTTATAGGTACGGAACAACTTATTTCGGCTAATGCTAAGTATTTTAGTATGCCTGCCGTAGCTTATACGACTTTATACTTAGTTAGAGTTTTATTGTGAGGCGAAGAGGTGTTAAGCATTTCGTGAGCTAACAAAATACGCACTTGAGTTTATCTCTCTTTTTTTAAACTATGCCTTTACGACACTTAATATTGGGCTTCCCTCACTTCAGCAAAGAAGCTATACCACAAACGGTTAGTCATCTAGATACAATACAGCCGCATAACGTTTATAGCACTGAAAAAAATAATGATACAGTTTATATGCGTTGTACTTCGGCTTGAGCTAGAAAGAGCTGGTCCAAGTCATAAACCATTCATTCAAATACACCATTTCAAATGTATAATTTACTAAGAAATACCCCTAAAGTTTAAATTAAAAAAATTAAATACTACCAATTTTCTGCATTGTAAATTATCTATTTCTAAACGTAAACCACTTGAATTGGAAAGCGTAAAGTGAAACTGTGCACTTATGGTTGATCATTATTTTAAACATGGAACATTTATCTGTGAAACGAATGCATTCGTTCACAATAGTAACTTATTTATATTTGATAATCTATTTTGAATTTAGGTTTGCTGAAATGAAAGGAAAATAAGCAACAAATTTTCCCTCGATTTTGTGCAATAATTGTATAGACAATAACTCGGCAACCATACTTCGGGACTGTGATCACATAATGGCTTGGATTAAAATTTTATTTTTCGGCAGTCACTTTTATTTGCTTCCACTTTCTAGTGAAGAAAAGTTAATGAAAATACGTAATTCTTAGCCGGGTTTGGTATCGACGGTTATTTCTCGCAACTTAACATATTATTTTATTTCTTAAAAACTTGTCATTACTAATTTCGACACTGGATGTGTAACAAAAAAAAAATGACATTCTTGCAGCCATATCTTTATAACACGCACTTAAATTATGTATTTTATATAACTTCCGTTTAAAAGCATTTTCTTTCATTAAACCATGATCCCTTTACAAGTGGAAAAGTTTGGTGGCCTTGAAAGGCTACCTAAATTGTCGACAAATGTGGTACGCGTTTCCTGTAGGTCAGTAAGATTCTGATGATAGACGGAGGCAGAGCGACTGAGACGTTGCCAAATGCTGATGTTCGCCTGAAGGCCTCTGCGGTAGATGCGCGTGTTTGGGAAACTGCCGTATTCAGGAGGGACATAAAAATGCAGGCTGTTTTACGGCTCATGGCTTCTACTTGCTGGTTCCGCGCACATGGCCACCGGCGGGAAACACTTTCGCAACCCTATGCCTAGCCCTCCCAGTCGCAGAAGAAATAAAAATCATCAACAAGGCCAACTGCAGGTAAAATACAAATGATTTTCCCCCCTATCGCATGACTTCGAAATTTAGGCAAATCACTTCGCGTTTACAAAACTGAGTATCGCATGCAACGTTAAAAAAAGTACTATAACAAGTTCTTTCTAAAAATGTATAATGTTTGCTTACCTAAATTTTATTCGTAGCTAGAAGTTAAAATCACGCGGCGAAGCTAAATGAGCACGCACACTGGAAAAATGGTCGCAATGACTTCCCACACGATTTCAGTGATACTTTTGTTAATGGTGCCTTCTGTGACAAACATCGACTTAGTTTGTGAAACAGCTTCCCTATTGAAGATCACTTATCACTATCGAATCCTAACAAAGAGTGTACTCCCTGGCATTTCTGTTCCATACGTTGGCTGATGGTGCGGGCGGCCCGAGTTCGATTTACCGCAAATCATTGATGAGTATTTGTATTTGTCTTTACCAGTCAAGCTGCCGGGCGTGTTAAAAAAAAAATTAAAAGTTTCACTTGCAAAAAAATTTCAAGAATTTAGAAAGGAGGTTGTTTTAAATGCAAGAAAACGTTACAGGAAACGATTTATTTAAAGCAATAATAAATTGAACTTGTTGAGAAGAAAAGGGTGGCCATGATCACTGATATACCATGCTTATGTTGTGAAGTGTCGTAAGTTGTAATCATTGTTACCCAGGCTTAGGGATTACGGATAATTAATAAACACCGGTTTGGCCACTAGGCGCCTCTGATCAGTTTATAAATTTCCCTTCGTACATTTGTTTCTGCACATATATATGATATAAGTAAATATCATTTATATTAACGCCAGTAAAAAAAACCTCCCACACCTAAAACATAAAAGTTTAAATGGCTTACCGTTTCACTTCTTGCGCGTAAAATTTAGTGGGAATCGGTTTATTTGTCTTCAAGACTTGCATACAATCTCCATTAATTTCCTGTGACGATCTTCATAAATAGAGGACAAAAATATTATGTATCGGCACATGTAATGATTGTCAAAGATACTGCTAGCATTTAAAGTTACGGAAACATATGACATACGAAGCAAAAATAAATTTCATGCCTGTTATTTGAAAATATGTGAATACCTCCTTAAGTCATAAATGTTTATATCAATTAGGAAAGCATTACAAACCGCATAGATTTGTTATAAATTGTATAATTGTTTCCCGAGCTAGGATATAAATGCTTATTTTGCACGTGGTTCTATAATCCAAAAGATGGAGAAAGGGTTATAATGTATTTTCTCATTTGAGACTTGCATATATAATGCCTGTATACAATGTTCAGTTATAGTCGGTTTAACAGTTTCATTGATAATTTTATATATCCACCATTTTGAAAATAAATATCTAGCCAACTTAAAACAAATAAATTAATTTGGCATATCACATTAAAATTTCTTTGCAAATTTGGTAGATATCGGCTAAATTTTGTAGATATCGGTTGATTGTTTCCCGAAATAAGTTATAAAAACTTTATTTATTCGTTTGGGGCTATCTTACAAAATAGCGGGAAAATAAGGCTCTGTATTGATACTAAAGTTGAATTGAAGTTTGTTTTGTAGTTTCGTATATAAACTAAACTGAAATGTTTATATCAGCTCCATTTTCAAAATTAGTTTCTGACATATTCAAAACATATCGGTTTTTTGTTTGCCAATTGTGGAAGGGATCTGTTTTTTTCTTCAAAAGATATGACTTAAAAAATTTAATGTTTCATGTGTTATTCTACAAAATTTCGTACAAAATATAATTTGCGGGGACATATCTGTTAGTTGTAATATATATTTACAGCATTCAAAGTTATGTTGAAATTGATTACACGGTTACGACGATAGAGTATACTAAGCTTAAATAACTGTATGACCACTATTAAAAAAATAAGTGCGTCTACCACTTTAAAATACCAGTTTACACTACGTGCCGGAGTACTACTTGTCTCTCAAATTTGGAAGGAATCGGTGAATTCTTTCCCGCGATATGACTTGAAACTTTCTTTTTATTCATGGATCACTACCATACTAAATTGGAGACTAAATTGGCTCTGTGTAGATAAGTCTGATGATTGTAATAGATACTGCCAGCATGCTAAATTACACGGAAGGTTCCGTCTCTAATGACCTCGTGTTCGACGAGACGTTAAGCCCAAATAACTACATACCTTAAACGGAAGTTGGTTACATGGTTTCGATGATATAGTGCACTAAGCTAAAATGGCTATATGGCCACCGATTTGAAAAANGGAGACTAAATTGGCTCTGTGTAGATAAGTCTGATGATTGTAATAGATACTGCCAGCATGCTAAATTACACGGAAGGTTCCGTCTCTAATGACCTCGTGTTCGACGAGACGTTAAGCCCAAATAACTACATACCTCAAACGGAAGTTGGTTACATGGTTTCGATGATATAGTGCACTAAGCTAAAATGGCTATATGGCCACCGATTTGAAAAAAAAAATGTTTCTGGCCTACTCAACACATACAGTTTTAATTACCTGTCGCTGTAACCTACTTGTCCGCTACGTTTGGTAGGAATCGATCCATTGTTTCCGAAGACATGGTATAAAAACTTTATATTTTCTTGTTACGCTATCTAACAAAATGCCAGTAAAAGTGATATTTGTTTAAATTTTATGTTTTTTTTTGTAGACATTTTAACGTACAATGTTGATCGAACTTGGCAGAACGGTATGGTATATATATTTATATATGTACCAAATAAACGTTAAACATTTGTATGTCCTNTTTTTTTTTGTAGACATTTTAACGTACAATGTTTGATCGAACTTGGCAGAACGGTATGGTATATATATTTATATATGTACCAAATAAACGTTAAACATTTGTATGTCCTCCATTTTGAAAATAAGTGCCTTATGAATTTAAACTTAATCTTTTTACATGACCCACCTAAGTATTACATGCGTGGCAAATTTGGCGAGAAATGGTTCAGTAATTCTCAGAATATATATATAGTAAATACTTTACATTTAATGGCAGAGCGACAAAAATATTTATCTTTATATTCAATTCTTACGTGATGCATATCAACATACATAGAACATTTCTTTAAAATCTGTTAAATAGTTTTCTAGATATAACATAAAACCCCCAATTTTAAAATGGCCGTCATTTTAAAGCAAATACCTAGCGTGGTAATAAACTTTAAAATTCGAATGTCCTTACTGAGTACTATATGTGTACTGAACTCTGTGAAATTCAGTTCACGCGTTCACAATTTTTTAAGGGGAACACTGACACAGACACGCACAATTAAACACAAAGGCACAGACAGGAAAGTGATATAATAAATCTTTCTCTCTTTTGGAGTATGCTAGTAAGGGAGGTTGATATTATAGCTAAGTAATATATAAAAAAAAGGACTGAAAGCGGATGCAGCATACTTTCGTCCATAACAGTAGAATGTGCATTCCCTTCAATTTCTTCATAAATCGAAAGGGACTACTACATCTCCACATTGATTCAGCTGTTACTATAATAAAATATTTCGTGTCGTCGATAGCTTAATTACTGGGGAAAAAAAAAGTTGCTGCGCAATTATTATATATTTCTTTTCAAGATTGAACGCTATACTACTGTTAAGTTGACTGCATTAAAATGTTTTTATAATTCTATTGTTTGATATCAAAAATTTTTTCCTTTAATTNATTAAAATGTTTTTATAATTCTATTGTTTGATATCAAAAATTTTTTCCTTTAATTATAAACAAGGGCTTTGGTTTTCATAAGGGGATAAAGTATTTTGGTGATATAGGCACCCTCGCAGTATAATTTCAAGTCCAATTAATTAAAAAATCTTCTACTGAATATTGTTTTTTACATAACAAGACATCTTAAAATATTCACAGCGATAATACATATAACTTTAAGAACATTTTATCCGTTTGTGATATGGTGTTATGAAAGCAGCAAAATATTAAAAATTCATTAATTTCAAAATTAATCGGTTGCGATGAAATTGTGCACCTTGTTGGAGCCGTTATAGGCGTTAATACGCAAAGTCAGGTTGTTTTTAAATATATTGCATAACAAATTTGAACCCGACTGTTTGAATTTTTGAAGGTATATAAGCTTTCGGCCTTAATCGTAATGATAATTACTTATTAGTTCGCTTATCTAAATTAATCTGGCAGTGTTGTAGACATATACAACATTTTATCATATATTTATTTTCAAAAACCCGTTTTCGTAATATATTTTTAATAAAATATGACTATTGGTTAAAAAATTTGCAGTAGTTTAAGAAAGGACGAATAGTTAACATGCGGATTCAAAACCGTAAGCTTGCTATTAGGAGACCAACATAAAATCTACTACACACATCGACTATTTAGCTATTTATATATATATATATATACATGTTATATATATGTGTGTGTATATAATAACCTACCACACCAATTTACTTTAACTTTGTCATTATTATTAATAATAATATATACATATCCAGCTCGTAATACCTTATACATAAGTTCAACACTTGTATCGAGCACCGTATCCTATTTATTTGGCCTTACCAAAGTTCGGTGACCGGATGATGTTAAGCGGATTTCTTACAGAAGTGGTGGTGGTAAGATTTTGTGCTGCGATATCGTAGTTGGTGGAGTTTTCTGGTTTGAAGGAAAATACATTGGTGTTGATAAAGTAAGTGGTGGATGAAGCCGGGTTTAAGCTCTCGGTGCCGACTGCTGGTGACGAAGGAGAACAAAGAAATTTGATGGGTGAAAGGCCGGATAATGCCTCTCGTGTTATGATAGACGTGATGGGTCAGTAAAGATGCTTGACTCTTGGAGTGATTGTTGGGTAAACTGGCTGAGGTGGCAAGGTGACAGCGATTCCTAACTAGTTTAAAATAATGGCTGAGATCATTTGATTACCTTGGTTGCGGCTAGCGACAATATGCTGGAAGTCATATGAGGCTTTAACATTTTTGTGATCCTATTAATTGTGGTGGGGGATCAAAAAGGAGAAAAATGGTCAATATTGTAGTATACACATATGTTAAGATTGTTGCGGGAAGTGTATTTGGATTTATCCTATTTGTTTTCTTAGCAAGGAAAACTCTTACATCAGTATGTGAAATTGGTTGGATGGGTCCTATTATGACCTCTGCACGTTTGGGATGTAACTTTTTTGATTAAATTACGTTTCAGAATTTGAGAAGTGGCAACATCTTTGGGTAGATGATCATAGAAATTGGCATTAGGAATTCGCAATCGACATTAATTAGAAGGAGAAAGTATTTCATTGTATAATGAACTATTTTGAGCGTGGTGATCGTGATCTGACCATGGTCACGATGATCATACGATATATTTGGGGACTGACGTGTTGGGATGGAAGTAGAGAATTTGATTTGGTTGCCAGGAATACCGGGCGTGATCTAGTATCTAGAAGCTATGTTCAAAGGTGACCAGTTTCGAGGTTAAAGTATGAGATTCATTGGTGGCATGCCTCTGAATTACAAGCAAGTCCCATTCTCATGCGTCGAGGCTACATCATTTCTGCCATAGCCTATTGCATTTCTTATAGTTATGTACGTTGGAAAAAATAATACATATCGGAAAAGGGCAAGACATTTTTATGCAACTTATGATTATTATGTGCTGGCATTGTAACGTTAGTGACATAACTAACTTACATGAGTCCCGTCTTTATAACGGACGGTGCTTAATATTTATTAAAATATGTATATCGGCTGGCTGTAGGTAAATTGGTCTTGTAGAGAAATTGTTAGCAGAACTGTAATTATTTTGTTAGGCAAACTTGGGGCAACGAAATATAATATAAATTATTCACAGTATTTAGTCTTTATGGTAGAAATGGCTACAGCACATACATTTAAGAGAATCTTGAAATTACAAATATTAATGACTTTGTTTTCTTATCAGAAATATTCTTTAAAAAATCTGAAATATTCGAACAGTCCACCATTACCATTAAATCAGTTCCAAAGATAGCAGCACTGCCACGTTGCTCGTGGTCGAGGAGCGATGTGGCGACACCGGCGTGGAAGGCAGTCGCTCCGCTGGTGACTGAGGAGTCGGGTGATGGAGACGGAGGTCGCATCGTGTGCCGTCACATACATCTCCAGGTTGGTCTGCAGACTCCTATGGAGGATCAACCTCTCACGATCACGCCGACGACGAACAAGAAGAGTACATGTCAACACAAGATAACAGGTGTGCACTGGAATAAGGACAGGCGCCGATGCGCGGCAACATTTGACGCAGGTGGCAGAGCTTGATATAGGAGAGCCATTAGCGTAAGATAGCCTGTAAAGAGTTTTTTTTGTGCTATACCGAACTGGCTAACACTCTATTTCTCTCCGTGATATGGAACAATCCTGATTAATGATTCATTACTCTATGTGCACAGCTTCCTTCCAAAGAAGGATGGCGTAGGGGTGCTTCCTTCATTCATGTAGGTGGGATGTAATTGTTACTACATGGGCAGACAAATAATGCTCAAGAACATGAGAGTCTGTAATTAAAACAGAAAATAAATTCAAAAATGTTTTACACTCTTTGATGCCCCTACAAACATTCGCAGAATATCTGATAAGCAACATTTTCCATCAGAACTTTAGAAGTTGGTGGTAGTAGTCAAGGCATCTCACACGTAGGGGTGTCCATCACATGTTACAGAATAAAATATTGTAAAACAAAGTACTTAAATAAATGTTCTTTCCGACCAAGTGCCAAAGTCCGTGCATCACCATCCACTTTTACAACGAGCAATTCTATGTGAAGAAATAGTAAACTTATCATCAATAAATGTGATTCACTCACTCTTTAGAATTGAAATAGGAACTTGCCAGGCGATTTTTATCTTAGTGGAAATAATTTGCGCTACACTTGCAACCACCTTCGCTGTCTTCCCAGCGGGACGCTCACTTGATGAAAATCCTCTTCGCTCCAAGTTGCTCACCATTATCTACACATAAATAAAGTTTGTGTCCCAGCACTCTCTAAGATATTACATGATTATCACAAGAGTTTTCAATGCCTTATATTATCACACATTAAAACTGTGCCTCATCAATAAATTCAGTATCATATTTTGTTAGTCACCATATATTACTTTTCAGTTGCAGCGGAACGACACTTAACCAGAGCAATATATTTATTTAAGCAATTGTTGAATTAATATTATTGCGATACACTTACTATAAGAAATTTACTTTTTTTTTAGTTCAGCGAAGCAAATTTCGCATTTTTTACCATACTTTTATACCATACACATTTCACATGCAACAATTTTGCCCTGCATTTTATGCAAAGTCAAAAAATTTTTTCTTCCACGCAAATAGGTAATTCTGAAGGCCAAGCAGGTTAGACAGGTGGGAAAACTATCAACAGCTTAACTGCGTGGTCGCATCAGTTTCTACGCTTATCGCACTTATTCCCATAGTGCAGCAAAATTAACTTTTAAATATACGGCTCTTCCAGCCGAACATTAGCCTNCGCTTATCGCACTTATTCCCATAGTGCAGCAAAATTAACTTTTAAATATACGGCTCTTCCAGCCGAACATTAGCCCCTCCAGGCGAGATAAACGTTGCTCTACATATTTCATGGAGCAGTAATAAACGAAAAACATCAGCCTTTGTATATTAATATATTTACTAGCACACGCTAATTTAATGTACAGGCATGCCACATGAATCTACTAATTCTGTACTGCTTCAGAAATTGTGTAGTTTGCGGGAATTTTTCGTCACTGTCTACGGCAATTTCGGGCCAATAATTTTGTGATATCTGTGCAGATGCGTAACGTTGAATCTTCCGATAACTTCGTCACTATCCTTCTCTTGAAGTTCGATACAATAATGATGAACTTGATGAGTGATTTTAAAAGGAACTTGGTATGTAGGCATTAATGTTTTAGTAATAAATTTTTCTGAATCACTAGCTCCANCGCTTATCGCACTTATTCCCATAGTGCAGCAAAATTAACTTTTAAATATACGGCTCTTCCAGCCGAACATTAGCCTCTCCAGGCGAGATAAACGTTGCTCTACATATTTCATGGAGCAGTAATAAACGAAAACCATCAGCCTTTGTATATTAATATATTTACTAGCACACGCTAATTTAATGTACAGGCATGCCACATGAATCTACGAATTCTGTACTGCTTCAGAAATTGTGTAGTTTGCGGGAATTTTTCGTCACTGTCTACGGCAATTTCGGGCCAATAATTGTGTGATATCTGTGCAGATGCGTAACGGTGAATCTTCCGATAACATCGTCACTATCCTTCTCTTGAAGTTCGATACAATAATGATGAACTTCATGAGTGATTTTAAAAGGAACTTGGTATGTAGGCATTAATGTTTTAGTAATAAATTTTTCTGAATCACTAGCTCCATGAGTGCGTACCAATACGGATTCCCCTGGCTTCAAATGGTGTTCTTGACGCATCATCTTCGCTTATACAGTTTCTGCTTCACCAAATTTCTGATATTTTCTAATGTGTTGCCTCCTTCCCTATTCGTTTCTGCAGCTGCTTTTAGGGCGTTCTGGTAAGGGTCTAATGGGAAGTCTTGAAAATAGGCCATATAAGGTTTCCGTAGACGTTTAACTGGTGGATGAATCTATTATATTGTTGTGTAGGTGAACAATAGTTGGCAAGTAGCCATGCCAGTTTTGACGTTTCTGGTGACACAACATCCGAAGCATGCTACTCAGGTCTCTCATGTACCTCTCACTGGGGTTTAACTGTGAATGTCGTACTGAAATAGTAGTAGGTTGGATTCCTATCTTTGTTAAACCATTCGTCCAGACATAAGACGTAAACTGAGTTCCTTTATCAGTCAGTATCGCCGTGGGTTTCCCTACGTCCTATACGACTTTCTTGCATTTATCCAGCAAGTGAGCCTCTTCCGACACGCAGTTTATCTCTGCTCCACTGTCAAAAATAGGTGTTTATGGAACTTGCTGAATAACATTCATATGGCACCCTACACAACAATTCATGGGCCAATGTTCGAGTGTCTCCTACATTAACCCCATTTAGTTTGACTGGTTTCCCTTATGTCGCTGTGAATTTTCGCTGTGGTGCCGTGAAGTCGACGGCGGATGTTCATTACGACGGAATACTGGAGCATCAGGGTTGAATTTTGCCTCTCTATCCTGATTAGGAGTCGATCGTTCACTGTCTCACCGCCTTCTAGTGCAGGGAAATGCTGGCGAGATACTTTCTGACCAATTATTCCGATGCTCGCGTATTAAATTGAAGTTGTTTTTTTCAGGTGTACGCTTGTTATCATATTGATGTTTGCTATGATACTGCTTGGGAGACTGTTATTCAGATGAGTGATCAGATTTGACACGCTATCCTTGCGATTATAATTTTGTCCATAATACCGGGGTCGTCTCTTATAATGCCATTTGGGATGACTATCATGTTACTACAAATCCTCGGTATTTTGATCATCCACTCGACTGTATGTCTGTTTTGGTGATTTGGCAGTTCATTAGGCGGGTAGTGTGTTGTCAGCATGTTTTCTCGGTACTGATTTTGTACTCTTAGATGACTAGAGTTTCAATGCGGAGCTGTGCCAAGGTTTGTCTTAAGCATACTATCCAACCGAGCATACCGCACTATTTCTCCCGGAAATCCTTTATCGAGGAGAAGGAACATCCTGACCGATGAAGTTGGTATCTAAAAGGCAACTGTGCCAATACCATGCTTATGAACTCTTCGTCCGACATAGGTGGTGGAAAATATTTAGTTTTGTCATATCATAAGGAAATGTGTTCCTCTAAATAATTGTATTTGCTAGGAGAAGATTTTTCGATGTACAACTGAGCACAAAGCAGTTGTTGAACCTTTTTATTCCAAAATTTCCGCTCAAGTAATGTTTTGAACTCCGAATAGTTGTTTATTTCGTCTCGTTCTAACTCCCGCCAGTGCAATACACTGTCCTTGAGGGCGAGATACAAATAAGGAAGAGCCTCCGTTACTCTATCCTATCAACCTGATACATTTTTTAATATTTTAAAGAAACAACTCCGAATTTTCCGATTCACGACCTGGAAACGTAGGTAGTTCCTTCAGTAATAGTTTCGATTGGTGGGAAACATTCATAAATTGAAATCCAGCTTGTGGTACGATAAAAATAAGGTTAAAAAATTCTGTGGCGAGCTCGAAGAATAATAACGTTCGAAGCTCAACGACTGTATGTATAGTGGTCATGCATCCGTTTTTCAAACGCCTTAATCGATTCGGTGTTAGGAATCGTGACATGCTAACATGCGTATGTATATGTGTGTGGCCTCTAATCCACCAGGTTTCAATAGTATTCACTCTTTATAAATTAAGCAAACTAAAACATAGTTTTATTCCCGAGATGCCAGTTCACCATGCAGATTTATACCACAATACCAATTCCAGCATAGACATGCGCATACAGCTCTCATTCTGCTCCCATCAACCTCTTCGAGACACATAAGGAAAGACTTTACAAGTACGAAAAAATTAGAGTATATTGCAGCCAATGCATTACGGAGAGCAATTCCAGAGCTATGTTAATCCCTTATAATGTATAAAATTTAGTCAATTAAAATTTCTTTTTTAAATAAATTTTGTCTGTAACTTCACCTTTGTTTTTTTTGTACAAAAAATCAAATGTGAAATATTTTATTAATTCCGGTGAAAACTAAGATACTTTGTCATGCTGTGAAAACTAAGAAATAAGAGGAAAAATTTTTATTTCTCCACTTGCTTATTTGTCAAACACACACACTCTTACACACACACACAAAGTCCTTAATATCCCAATTGCAGGCGAGACTGACAAACGCATTAAAAAACTATTAAGAAAGAGCATATGTAAATAAGTGGTCACGAGTCTCATTACGGAAGTAAACGAGAGGCACACGCAGTCGTAATCTGAGCTCGCGCACACGGCCAGCCGCACTGCACCAGGTGTTGAATAGGAATTTGCCCTACCGCACTGACCACCAGGGGGAGGCTTTTCGCCCCAGAAGCTTGTTTTATTTCTCACACAAGCCAACTCTAATTCATGGGATAATAAACACAGATAACTGCACGCACAAGTCAACACTAGGGAAGACCCATGTTTAAGGGGACCCGGTTTCGATACTCGACTCGTTCGTTCCGAATTTCTATTTTAGAATTTACTCCAGGTGAATGTCGAGTCATTACTTGTTCCCGCTTGCCCTAGCTACTCTCTCCGTCTCGAAATAGTATAAAATATACTTTTATTATTATTTTAGCTTGCACACCACCTAGATAATGTAAGCCAACGCTGCTATTTTACGAGAATGTATTACAGTCACAAATAAAATATATTTATGTGTGTTCTCTATAAGAGGAACGGGGTTGTGCCATTTTCTCCCACACCGAATCTGAAGCATAGAGCTTTCAGATTCACTTGCCAGCCACGTTTCGTGGACGAAAAACGCAAATAAATTTTTGCGCTTAATGCAGACAAATGTGTACATATTAACTTAAAAAAAATCACTAAATTAAGAAAAAGATTTATTTGGTTTCAGCAATTCCTTGCATATTTTAGGCATACCGAGATACCATTTTATAGGTATTTAAAGCTACTANGCTGCTATTTTACGAGAATGTATTACAGTCACAAATAAAATATATTTATGTGTGTTCTCTATAAGAGGAACGGGGCTGCGCCATTTTCTCCCACACCGAATCTGAAGCATAGAGCTTTCAGATTCACTAGCCAGCCACGTTTCGTGGACGAAAAACGCAAATAAATTTTTGCGCTTAATGCAGACAAATGTGTACATATTAACTTAAAAAAAATCACTAAATTAAGAAAAAAATTTATTTGGTTTCAGCAATTCCTTGCATATTTTAGGCATACCGAGATACCATTTTATAGGTATTTAAAGCTACTATTTCGCACACAATGCGTTGTTGGCCAGTCTGCTAACTGTAGGAAAATATACCGAATCGGGTCATTATTATTCTTTTCGTAATACATCGAACGACTCCTTTCATCCACTGATACAAATACTGAGAAATATTTCCAAACCCACGTACACAGTGGTCAATAATTGTTAAATGGTTTGGGAGGAAAAATCTAACAAAATATTCGACCCGCTCACATCTACAAATACGAGTGTAAACCTCCAGTTGAATGTCTGATTCTATCAACAAGTTCATTGGCGTCTTTAGGAAATATGTAGTCGATGTTCTTGTCGTCTTCTCCATTATCCACGACACTTTTCTCAGCTAAGCCGGCGAGGAGATATCACAGAACGTCGAAAAAATCGCCACTGTTTTCACCGTTAACGTTGTCTTCATGATAGTATACATGTCCTTCACTTTTTCGCAACTCTTCGAGCCGGAACGATATCTCATATACACTAAAGAAACGTAGGAAATATCGCTCAGATATGACTCATTTTAGCATGTTTTATTTACGGAATATTCTGAGAAATAACAGCGAGCAGCGTCGCTTCGATAGTGATTAGTAGGTGTATTGACGGGGCAGTATTTCATGCAAAAACAACCTCCCATTATCACTGATATGAATCAAATCGGGAAATAATCACTGAAATACTCCTGCCGTTGATATAAATCACGTTGGAAAAACATATCTTTGAATATTTACAGAGATCACAATCACATCATGATTATATAATTGTAAATATTTATAAAATCGATTTACAACCATGGCGATTACGTTCAGGTACCTCCTAATGTTTGTTAATAATGCCTTGCTCCCTAGGGTGAAAACTAGCCCATGCTTATATAAGCAAAAGTTCTCAACATCACACCTCAGTCCTTCACCAGAGATAAAGTAATTATTTATTCCATTAAAATAACGGCAGCCATAAATGGAAGCCCAATTCCCAAACGCATAAATATATACAAACTGTTATGTGAACACTGCGATAATCACCATCCCAGAGAACCACGAAACTTGGCGGCGGAGATCAGGCAACACTTCTATAATGGTTATTTGACACTGACAGAGCCGGACACGCTCAATACTTCACACCATCCTCTCAACAAAAGTTGCACAGCTACCATAACGCACGCCTCTCTTCAAGGCCAACTAGGTTCGAATCCCGCCAGAGGCCGTACCTGTATGTATTTTCGCGCATGTGGGAAACGTTATTTATGCCGTTGCCAACAGTATCACCCGTGATAGACATAGCGATGTCAATCAGATTTTCTCGGGACACTTAACCTTCTTTGTCGACCTAAACGCCCTCACCCATTTCAGTTGCTAAGCTCTCTCTCAGCTCAGAACACATGGCGTCTCCTGAAAAATATGTACTGGTGTGATTGGGTGGGCCGCCTATCACGATATTTTCGTGATTTAAAAAATCGCTTTATACCAATGTTAATCAATGCAGAACACTGACGAAAAGTTACCGACGTGTGAAAAATTTTAATTTTCTTGAGTCAGCTTTTGGAAACGCTTTTCAACCCACTAGTTTTCCAGTGGAAGATATCGAGGTTCTAGTAATTTGTTGGCCGAGAGTAAGTCAGTTCATCACTCAGAATGGAGGAGCGGTCATTTATAGGATGATTTTTACTCTTTTAATTAAAAGAGAAAATAAGGATGAATTATATATATCTTTAAAAAATCGCGGGAGCACCCTGAGCAAATTCAATTACTCTGTTAGCACCAGCAAGGTGAAAATATAAAACCCGCATATACCGACCAATATGGTGGACGGCTGCACCTACCACCAATATAGTGGACTGTACCTACCAATATTGCGGACTGCACCGACCAAAATGGCGGACGGTGGCTGTGATGCCTACCAAGATGGTGGACTGCACCTACTAAGATGGTGGAATGAGTATGGATGTAGGAGGNTTTTTAAAAATTATATAATTTTTTTAGTATTTTTAATATAATATTATTATACATTTTTAGAATATTTTGGATGTTTTTTAATTTTTTTGATTTTTCGGGTCAACGATTACCAGGTTTAAGGTCAAAGGTCACCAGTGTCAAGGTCAAGGATCAACGTCAAGGTCACCAGGATCCATTATGGCCACCAACCGACTGGAATGACAGAGCACGAATAGCTCCGACGCTCCAGTCCCAGGTTCCGATGTGCTAAAGTCCCCATAATCCCTCTACCAACATAGTGACTGAAGAGTTAGATAATAATTGTCTTACCTACAATAAGACCCGCATAGAATAAATATCCTTTTTCAAAATGATTTGTTTTTGCAGTCATTTATTACATTTTCAATTTCACAAAATATTAATAAGTCAGTTATGGTAGGTAAAGATTCGTATTGTATGGAATATACAGGTGATCAATAAGGTAATTGTAAAGCTTATGAGCCTATTTTACTCTACATGGGCGCAAATAAATGTTAGTGAAGTCATTAAAAGACTAGCTTTTAGGAATGCCTTTGCGTCTCGTTGATAGCATTTTCATAAGAGATCGAAACAGACATATGCAGCATTAGTGAGGCAATTACAAATACACACATTCTTTATCCGGGACTTGAACGCAAAAAATCTCGTACCTTAAGCTGACATGCAATCAAGTGCACAACGGAGGTAGGATTGGGAGTATCAACTTTGGATGTTATCAGTGTAATGTTTTAAATGTTAGGTTTTCCTAACATAAAACATTTAATAATTAATGATTTTGAAAATAAGTGCCCGAACCACATAAACCATGTACGTCTACATGGCCTGCCGTACGCTTCTTGTGTAAATAATTAGATGTAAATCGGTTGATGGTTCCCAAGAAACAGCATAAAAAATATATTTTATTATTTGAAACTGTTGGATAAAACTGCATAATAAAGAGTTTAAGAGTAAGATACTTCTAAAAGAAACTCTCGGCATAAAAAATTTGCTGAATTTGTTAAAATGTTTCAATAGATCTAACAAAATTATATGAATAATTTATATAGCCACCATTTTAAAAATTGGTGTCCGACCACACTTAAATCATCTATGTTTCCTTAGCCTTTTGTAGCAAAAATGGTGTGCGAAATTTAGTGTAAATTAGTTAAATTTTTCCCGTCATGGGAAAACATTCAATTTTGTCACATGGGACTTTTTTACAAAAAGGCGGACTAAAACGGACCTCTTTACGCGTAATTGGTGCTTCTTATTAATATATAAGCCTACAAAATTTGTTGAATTTTTTTTATACTTAAACGTATATAACGTACTAATCATAATACTTTAACTATACGCCATTTTTTTTAATGGCTTGCTGCAACTGAAACATGTAGGTTTACTAGACCAAACTGCTGCTCACATTGGATTTTGAAACAGCATGGAAACTGTGCTTGAAGCAGTTCCAACAAAGATTCATTCAAGACGGTGATAGATGCTTTGAGTCATGGTCGAGTCTGCTCAACACACAATTTATGAAGTGCTTAAGCAAAATTTTAGTCGATGAGGGTCACTTGTGTGTGGTTCAGTGGCTTTAAAGTTCAGACTTTAGTTACAGTGCGAAACGTCCAATTGTTTTGCCAAATTGCCGGCAAATCACCGTGTAAATTGATTTTTAACATAATACGAGCCTTAATGGGGGAATAAATGCCACTCTGATACAGACAAGGCACTAACGTGAACCAACACAACTGGCCACAAAACACTTCTGGCAGAGCTATTCTCACGAGTATCCCCAAGCATTACAGCAGCATGGCAAGTGGGCATCGAGGAGAGAACTACATGTCGAAGAGCTTGTATAGATACGGGAAGATCACCTGACTTCCCTTCAGTAACACATGGGCAGGGTTCAGACCATTCATATTTGCAGTGGTGGAGCTGTAAGAGTTGCAATAGTCAAAACACCCAACTTGGTTGTCAAGAAAGCAGCTGGGAAACTGTGTCATCTTCCATCCCAGTAGAAACTTCAACAAGGCTGTGTGATTTGTGAAGATTGTAAGTTGTGAAGTGTAATATTCATTTCCGTGATTTTTGGTGGGCGATAATGTTAAATTGTGCACATTGAAACTTTGGTATAATTTGGCACTGGGAAGTGTGCATTTGTAAGGTTGGCAGTGTGTTTTAATTTTTGAATTAGTTTAGTTCTGGTGTGGCTCCATTTGTGGTCGGTGTCGCGGCGCGCGTCCGTCCATTATGCCAGGTTTATGATACGAAACTCCGTGTAGTCGCGAGTATACGTGAGCCGCCGGCGTTATTAAAGTTATGCCAGGAATCAGATCGTCATTCTCCCATTACCATATAATAAGGAACAAGTTTGGAATTTTAGTTCTAGACAGGTAGAAAGGCTTTGTTCACAGAGGATGAGGAACAAGAGTATCAGTTTTAATTTGAATGATACGCTAGTTGGATATAAATTTTTAACTATAATGTTTAAGCAGGATTAAAATTATAGTTCTTCCTTATAGTTACATCCATTTAGAAGTTTCATTAAATAAATTGGTTTTCATTAGTTTATATTTTGAACTAAAAATGAGATTAATAGAGCTGTTTAAAGATTTTGTTTAGGAAGATGTAATACATTTGATTAGAGAACACGCTGAAAACATTCAATTAAGACCATATCAAAATAAACGTATTATTAAAAACCTAAAAAAGCACTATCATATGTTATAACGTTGCAAATTTCGTCCATAAAAACCCCCAAAAATTTAAAAAACTAAATTTATTCTCTGAAACTCGCATTCCTTACATAAATTTTATGTTTTTAATAATTTTAAAATTATTTATGGAAGAAATTGGTGTATGTTTTAATGTTTTAAGAGTTCAAATATAGTAGAATGAAATATAATTTCATACCTATAGTCCAAAAATGCGCAACAGCTGCCAGGAGATACTTAATTTAAACTTAATCGTAATTCATATTATTAAATATCAGTTTGAAAATAAAATAAATATAAGAATTTGTGGAAATTATTTTAAAACTAATTCATAAGATTTTTCAGAGAAATAAATTGTTGATTGTTATAAGCAAACTAAAAGAAAGGAGAAAAAGTTAATATTTTATAAAATAACGAAATTTTGATTAATAAAAAAGGTTTAGGTCTTGAATTCCATGTCACTAAATAAAAACAGTGTAATCTGTTTTCTTTAACTATTTAATTATACATTTATTTTAATAATATATTAAAGGGTAACCCGTTTTGATGATTTCATGCCCAAAAATCTCCTTCTGTTTTATCATCCTATAATTTTTTTTTCGACAACTCGGCACTTTAAACTAAAATAAAAAACTGTATAAATTTTAAGCAGTTATTTTAACCGGATTTACTGGGTAACCCTCTCATGGAAAACATAATTTCAACTTTCCTGTTTTAACAGCATCTCTGACCATGTATTTAGTCCCATAAGTTTAAAAATTTGAAATTTTAACATTATTTCAGTATCTGTATCAATTTTAAGAGGTTTCAATTTAGAAGCGTTGTGTTTATATTGCTGATGTTTGTTTATTTAACATAAAGAAATTTCGATCCATTTTAAATAAAAATTTAAAGCAAATTACTTCCACATCTTATTTCGAAAATAATTTTAAATCTCTTAACATGACGGCTTTAAATTTAGCAACATTGTATTAATATTAAATATTAAATTTTCCCATTAATTGTTTTACGTAGTAGTTTATACATTTTTACCAATACCAGTTTTATGGTATTATGGAATTTTTCTTATATTGGCGTTTTTTATACTTTGGTTACTCATGAGTGGAATAGGGGCCACGGTGGCTGAGCAGTTAGACTGCTTGTCTTCTACCATGGCGTGTTTATTATATTTTTATTTAACCTTCCTACAATTCAAGCAAAAATTATATTTCTTTAAAATAACAATGATGCTTATGATTACTTCAAATCCTTTAACAATGTGAATCCCAATAACTAATTTTAATTTTATTCTATCTCCATTTGTCACAAGAATTGATATCGTAAAATCAGTTTCGTGGTGTTGCAAAGCGGCGCACATAAGAAAAGAGCGACAACCTCTTTGATTTATAGCATAGGTGGTTACATGATTCATTTCGATCTATTATTCGCTTATGTTCAAGTTGATTTTTAAATTGTTTGTTAGTTCATTATAAGAAATGGAAAATTGTGAAATTTATTTTAAACTCAAAACAGTATCCAAACTCTACTAACTACCAAGACTATCAGGAAATTTCTTGTTTGTATTTTTGCTTTTAAAAATGTTTGTGTTTCAAGAAGTTGACATTTATAATTCTTTCAAATTTGTAGTAATCTCCATTTGATAAATAAAATAAAATAAAGAAAATAAAAAGTGCATATATTTTAAACGACAATAAAGGTATGTGAGCTATTACTAGAGTGGTATTAGTTTCAAGATTGAATATATGCTTTGTTGTGAGAAACACAGAAGAACCTATCATTACGTGAAAGACGTTTTGTTGCAGCCCACTGGCTAGGCGAGTAAACTCTAGTATTTCAGAGTAATAGGAAGTAAGGTAGACGCCACGGGGCCGTGTGACAACACTGAGAACTACACCATAAGGAAAGCTGATGTTATTATCCCGCCCTTTCATACCGCCTTGCTCGTGTAGTCTAGCTCCCCTTGGGCCGACCGCTTTCATCCTCGTTGGAACATAGCCCACATAGCCTTCTCCCAGCCCCCAGGATTGATTGCGCCATTAATTCTGGAAAGATTAATTGTTTTTGGTTGTGGTGGGGGGAGGGTTGGACGCAGCATACGCGGGTATTGGACTCAGGATCGCTATTTCAGCAATGTTGGGGCGTGCATTGTGGAGACGTGTAGCGGCAATGCCTCTAGCTGCTTGGCTCCAAGTGACAAGCTAATCTATACTCTCTAGTACGCATAATCCTCCCTTTCAATGGGAATACAAAATCAATGTAAAATCTCGCCATCTTTTATACTGATTTATTTTGGTTGTTTTCAAGTGTATTCTGGTTTATCGTAATATTTCAGCCGTAAACGTTGCGAATCGGTTAGACGTTCTTCGTTGAATACCACCAGTGGAATCATTTCGATAACTAACCAAAATAACTCCAGAAATAAATTATAAACCTAAAATAAACTTTTATATGGATATTCAGTATCAGCAAACAGCAAGGTGGAGAAAAGAGAATTGTATTTTACGCAATTATTATTAACATTGCAATATGGATAACAATTAAACACACCTTTAAGTAGAATTAGAGATATTCATTTTCATACTTTAATACTCTAACTATTTCACTAGCATCTCCATGGCACGTAAGTCCTTTTCTTTAAGGAAGTTCACAGAAATAGGTTCTTAGTAAATAGCTCGTGTATATAATAAATGATAGATCACTATTAATATGTTTTATTTTAGTGGTCCGTCCTCGGTTTTAAACATTTGGGTGTAACAAAACAAATTTTAAATACTCCAGAAATTAATATGTTTAGACGATAGACATGATTGCAAGTACTTGCAGCACACAAATATGTTTACATATAACGACAGTAGAATGTAAACGGCGATTCAGGCACAGGGTATCGCGGTATCGTAAGTCTGAACCGTCCACCCACTCGGTAGGCTTCACAGCCGGGGTCACGCTCGGCGGCCTGAGGTGGCCATATTATCGTCAAAATAACCTGCCATACCCCAAAAAATCCCTTTAAAAATTGTCAATTTTTCTAAAATCAATTTTCTTCAAAAAATTAAAAAAAAGAAGGAAAAAGGTTTAAATCGAATCCTTAAATGAGCAAAGCGGGTTCGATGCTCCTTCATATGAGAGCAAACGGGTACGAGGCTCTTATCGGAATGAGCCCTATAGTGCCACAGAACAGTAAAAGCGGATTCGAGGCTCCGAGTCAGGAACAACGAATCAGGCAGATCAGCCATTATGACTCCCTCCACCAACAAGCATCATGCACTCCCTCACCACAATTTCCCCTAGCAAAAAAAAAAAACATCCCCTTTCCTTTATCACCACACAATCGCACCATAACCCTCCCCACCATAATAATAAATAATGAGAAAAATATCAATAAATCTAAAAAAAAAACCACTGAAAAGCAAGGAAAAAATTACACTACTAACTCCGACTACCATGTTTGACATGGGTAGTTTTGACATTGACCTCAGTGACCTTGAACAAAGAAAAATTAGAATAACATTTTTAAATCTTTTACAATCTAGGAACATACCCCATTGATGCTGACCAGCATAAAGAATGTGGGTGACTTTGACCTCAACTCTGATGACCTTGTACTGTAAAAATTGGCAAAGAATACTAAAAAATTTAAAAAACGCTCTTAAAAAATAAGAAATAAATTACACTTTCGACCCCGACCGCAATGTGGGTAACATTGAAATTAACAAAGTATTCATAAACACAAAAAAAAAAAAAAAAAAAAAAAAAAATAAAAAATNAATAGAGGAAAATCAAATAACTAATTTAAAAAAAGTTGAATATATGTAAGCCCCAGGGTTTGATTCTCGTTATGATGAAAGAGCAGTCACTCCTTGATATGACTATTAGTAAGCGACAGTTATGTCGGGACCTTTCGAACACCTCTGCCATTCAATCACTCACAATATAGTTGATCAATCTGCTTAACCCCCAACGCGAATTATTGACTTAATGTAACACACACACACCTTCTCCCATCCCTTCCCCCTTGCCACTGTCATACCTCTCGTCGTTCCATACCCTTATCCATTTACTCATCATAGCTCTACCCCACATCAAAATCCACATATGCCACCAATCCACCACCCAACTCTCGCCCCTCAATGTTAACTCACCATAGCTCGACTTCCTCACCATGAACTCACTGTATCTCGACCCACTCCCTGTTTACTTACCATAGCTCGTCCTCCTCAACATCCATCCTTACCATCAGCATATCACTGCCCAAATGTAAAACCCTCCCCAACACCCACCAACACATAACCCTTTCCCCTATCAAAACAAATAGTTTCCTTCACTCCATTTACTCACTATAGTTCGACCGACTAGTCTGTTCCACTCCACTCCCACCTATCATTTGCCATTCATAATCTGATTAATAGATATAGTTTGACACCTATTCCCAAAACCACAATGCCAAGGACTATCTACTCCCCCCTCAGTCAAAACCAAAATCAGTTCAGCCAGCTACATTTATCACTATATTTCGACTCTTTTCACAAGGTANCTCCCCCCTCAGTCAAAACCAAAATCAGTTCAGCCAGCTACATTTATCACTATATTTCGACTCTTTTCACAAGGTACTATATTTGATCGGCCTTTTAGTCATCTCCATACACCCTCTCACCATCACTCGTGATTCGCTCATACCATAAAGGCTGACCATTACTAGCTGGGCATACAAAATAAATCCACCAGCCATCCATACTGACCAACCAAACTGGTCAATCGCTGGCAACACTCAATAATCTCCACCCATGAAAGCCTTCACCCAAGACAGCACATTTAAAACACTTAAAATATATCAAACTTGAGACTGTAGGATTCAGTAATAGAAAACGTTTTTCCAGAACTGAAAACGGATTTTANACTTAAAATATATCAAACTTGAGACTGTAGGATTCAGTAATAGAAAACGTTTTTCCAGAACTGAAAACGGATTTTAAAAATTAAGAATTTAACAGTAGTAATTTTACCTTTCCAACTTTCCAAGAATTATATAACCTTGATATGGTAAATGTTTACGCGTTGCTGTAGACCACAGAAATAGGGGAATAATGGTTTTGTAAAACGTCTTAATTACAATTTTATGTCGTTAAGCTGATGACTACTGAAGCAGTCAAATATTAGAAATGCAAATTATTTTTCTTGATACTGTGATAATGAAGTATAAATTTCATTTCCAGTTACTTTAAAATAAAATAATTTATAATTAATCCTGATTATCAGTGACATGCAGTTTGTAACTGAACAGATGATCAACGTTTTAATCACGTGCTTCTTGAGAAGCATAAAGGTTAACTTCGCTACATGAAATATCTCAACTTACAATTAGTGATTTGTTTCAAAACATTAAAATTATAAACGTTAATAATTAAATTTGAATTTGATTATGACAAGCCTTGAAAAATGGCTGGCAAAATTTCTAACTGGTAAAATATTCCAAAGTTTTAATATAAATTTTCCAACCTAGTAAACCTGTAACAAAATCACTATTAATAAAATGAATTTTCCGACTGACTGACACACTCATCAAAGCACAGCCAAAACTGCTGGATGCAAAAGCATGAACATTTTGGGATGGATTCCCCATTGGGGTACAGGTACACAGCAAGAAAATATTTCTCTCTCTATGAGGGTAAAATAGGGTGAAATGTTTTTTTCGAGAACTCCTTAACACCGAATTACCCTTAAGATATTCTTATTCTCTATTCTTTAAAAGACTGCATTTATAAATCACTAGAAATGGATTTTAGGATATTTTTTAAGTTCAGATCCTCAGAAGGCAAAAAGGGTTAACATGTGTTTTCAAAGACTCTTGAATAGCTCAGTAATCCGATAAGATATCATTACATTATTTTCTATAAAATGTGACCTTATAAATACCTAAAAATTTATTTCATAATTTTTCTGAATTAAAATTCCCAGAAGTTTATAAGGTTCGTATGTGTTTTCCATGATATTACTTACATTGCACCGTTTCCACTCCTGTAATCTTTAAACCAACACGTCTGGTAAAAACTTATTTAAAAGAATAATGTTTGAGTTGAAACGAAACCAATCTCTTGCTGAAAAAAAATTGTTTGGTTTCTATTATGGTTGCAGAAAAAAATATCAGAACTGAAATGAGCTCAAGTTAAATAGTTAATTAAATATATCGCGCTATGTTAGTTTCCTTACAATGTTATTTATATGTGTTTAGAACACATTAGAATTCGGATATAGTGCCCATTCCATATGCACAGTAGACAGCTTTATGTTGCAACATTTAACACTATTCTAACCCCTTAAGATACTTTGACATGGCAAAAAATTTGTATATATGCTTCCAATTAATAGACTCTTCTTGACGTTTACCAAAATTATGTTGTAAACAATTTATAACAGCCTAGTTTCTCTGGTTTCACGTAAAATTATAATAAAAATATATTTGGGTCCAAAACATAGCGAAAACATTCATAATACCTAGAACGACCGGTGAGGGTCGAATTAACACCTGATTAATTTGTCTACAATAAATGCCAAAAGTGTTCTTAATTAATTAATTAGTTATATGAGCTCATACGTATATTCGAGAATATACACATGAACAGGCCAGCATCAAGGCGCTGGCCTGTTCATGTTCTTTTCAATGATCTGAATTTGGCTTGAATAAATCCGTGGATCCCGAATGAATAAGTAACTGGTAAGAAGATGAAAAGGAGCAAATTCATCCTGGAACTGTGGGAAGAGCTGCGAGCAGTAAATATAACTTACAGGGACACTAAACCCCATATTGTTAGTGAGGGTGATGGAGAAATGGGAAAATCATGAAAGGAGTTGGGCAAATGCTGAAAGAAAAAAACAATGGCAAANTACCCTTATCCATTTACTCATCATAGCTCTACCCCACATCAAAATCCACATATGCCACCAATCCACCACCCAACTATCGCCCCTCACTGTTAACTCACCATAGCTCGACTTCCTCACCATGAACTCACTGTATCTCGACCCACTCCCTGTTTACTTACCATAGCTCGTCCTCCTCAACATCCATCCTTACCATCCGCATATCACTGCCCAAATTTAAAACCCTCCCCCACACCCACCAACACATAACCCTTTCCCCTATCAAAACAAATAGTTTCCTTCACTCCATTTACTCACTATAGTTCGACCGACTAGTCTGTTCCACTCCACCCCCACCTATCATTTGCCATTCATAATCTGATTAATAGATATAGTTTGACACATATTCCCAAAACCACAATGCCAAGGACTATCTCCTCCCCCCTCAGTCAAAACCAAAATCAGTTCAGCCAGCTACATTTATCACTATATTTCGACTCTTTTCACAAAGTACTATATTTGATCGGCCTTTTAGTCATCTCCATACACCCTCTCACCATCACTCGTGATTCGCTCATACCATAAAGGCTGACCATTACTAGCTGGGCATACAAAATAAATCCACCAGCCATCCATACTGACCAACCAAACTGGTCAATCGCTGGCAACACTCAATAATCTCCACCCATGAAAGCCTTCACCCAAGACAGCACATTTAAAACACTTAAAATATATCAAACTTGAGACTGTAGGATTCAGTAATAGAAAACGTTTTTCCAGAACTGAAAACGGATTTTTTTTTAATGATGAATTTAACAGTAGTAATTTTACCTTTCCAACTTTCCAAGAATTATATAACCTTGATATGGTAAATGTTTACGCGTTGCTGTAGACCACAGAAATTGGGGAATAATGGTTTTGTAAAACGTCTTAATTACAATTTTATGTCGTTAAGCTGATGACTACTGAAGCAGTCAAATATTAGAAATGCAAATTATTTTTCTTGATACTGTGATAATGAAGTATAAATTTAATTTCCAGTTACTTTAAAATAAAATAATTTATAATTAATCCTGATTATCAGTGACATGCAGTTTGTGGCTGAACAGATGCTCAACGTTTTAATCACGTGCTTCTTGGGAAGCATAAAGGTTAACTTCGTTACATGAAATATCTCAACTTACAATTAGTGATTTGTTTCAAAACATTAAAATTATAAACGTTAATAATTAAATTTGAATTTGATTATGACAAGCCTTGAAAAATGGCTGGCAAAATTTCTAACAGGTAAAATATTCCAAAGTTTTAATATAAATTTTCCAACCTAGTAAACCTGTAACAAAATAACTATAAATAAAATGAATTTTCCGACTGACTGACACTCTCATCAACGCACAGCCAAAACTGCTGGATGCAAAAGCATGAACATTTTGGGATGGATTCCCCATTGGGGTGCAGGCACACAGCAAGAAAATATTTCTCTCTCTATGAGGGTAAAATAGGGTGAAATGTTTTTTTTCGAGAACTCCTTAACACCGAATTACCCTTAAGATATTCTTATTCTCTATTCTTTAAAAGACTGCATTTATAAATCTCTAGAAATTGATTTTAGGATAATTTTTTAAGCTCAGATCCTCAGAAGGCAAAAAGGGTTAACATGTGTTTTCAAAGACTCTTGAATAGCTCAGTAATCCGATAAGATATCATTACATTATTTGCTATAAAATGTGACCTTATAAATACCTAAAAATTTATTTCATAATTTTTCTGAATTAAAATTCCCAGAAGTTTATAAGGTTCGTATGTGTTTTCCATGATATTACTTACATTACACCGTTTCCACTCCTGTAATCTTTAAACCAACACGTCTGGTAAAAACTTATTTTAACGAATAATGCTTGAGTTGAAAAGAAACCAATATCTTGCTGAAAAAAAATTGTTTCGTTTCTATTATGGTTGCAGAAAAAAATATCAGAACTGAAATGAGCTCAAGTTAAATAGTTAATTAAATATATCGCGCTATGTTAGTTTCCTTACAATGTTATTTATATGTGTTTAGAACACATTAGAATTGGGATATAGTGCCCATTCCATATGTAGAGTAGACAGCTTTATGTTGCAACATTTAACACTATGAATACCGAGGGAGTTATTCTAACCCCTTAAGATACTTTGACATGACAACAAATTTGTATATATGCTTCAAATTAATAGACCCTTCTTGACGTTTACCAAAATTATGTTGTAAACAATTTATAACAGCCTAGTTTCTCTGGTTTCACGTAAAATTATAATAAAAATATATTCTGGTCCAAATTATAGCGAAAACATTCATAATAACTAGAACGACCAGTGAGGGTCGAAATAACCCCTGATTAATTTGTCTACAATAAATGCCAAAAGTGTTCCTAATTAATTAATTAGTTAAATGAGCTCATACGTATATTCGAGAATATACACATGAACAGGCCAGCATCAAGGCACTGGCCTGTTCATGTTCTCTTCAATGATCTGAATTTGGCTTGAATAAATGCGTGGATCCCGTATGAATAAGTAACTGGTAAGAAGATGAAAAGGAGCAAATTCATCCTGGAACTGTGCGAAGAGCTGCGAGCAGTAAAGATAGCTAACAGGGAAACTAAACCTCATATTTTTAGTGAGGGTGATGGAGAAATGGGAAAATCATGAAAGGAGTTGGGCAAATGCTGAAAGAAAAAAACAATGGCAAATTGCGCAGCATGCAGAAATCCAGTGTATGGTACATTAATTGGGAGTAAACGTCTCATCTGTGTTAAATATGTGTAGGATTTGGTGTGATATCAGTTTTGTGACTGAATGATAACAGTTATATTATTTTTTTGTGTAGTATTTTGTTTCTGTAGAGAAAATTTCTATAAAATACAATATTTCTTTCCATGCGGGTTGTCAAAATCCTTTTAAACAAATTTCGAAATGAAAGAAAAAAAGTAACACAAAATGGGTCAAATAAATTCCTCGCGGTAGTTCTCGGTGGTCAGCTGGGTAGTCATAGTGTTAATAGTGTTCTTGGAATCAGATCTGTGAGAAATATAAACTTGCGAATCACGTAGAAGTTGTCAAAATCACATTGTATTACAATGGTGAGACCTTCTGTTTTTATAGTGTTTTTCAACAAACCTGAGCATGTGTTCACTACAATAATATATATGATATTATTTAACGTAATTTGAATATATCCCAGTAGCACTACAACTATAAATGCGTAGTAGACATGCATGCAGAAGCATGAAAATTTACAGATGGTTTCCTCTATGGGGAGGTTTATACTATCTTTAATTTTGTAGTTTGAAAGTGAATCGATACATAGTTAAAAACTGCCTTAGAATAAGTTATTGCGAAGACCGATCAACGTTAACGATGTAAGAACATAATAAATCACTAACAGAGTTTGATTCATTTTTTAGATCGATTATAAATGGAGAGCAAATCTATTGTTACAATTTAAAAAATGTATAATGCAGTCCGTTACATCGACGAACATCATCTACGGCCTATCACCACACAAGCTTCTTCTCAAGTTTGAGTCTCCATTAATGTTATCGATAAAACGCTGCAATAGCACCGGACTCGAAGTGAAGTCTTTGCTAAAGGATGTTATAGAAGCCACAGTTTTCACTGGATGGGAACGGAGGGAATAAAGTTTCATAGCATGCATACTACTCATTCCATTCGAGTACCCTTACGAATTTAAAAGACTGGAACTCCCCCTCCAGGTATGTTTCGCTATGACTATAAGTGAGGTCAAGGGACATTCATCAAAGGTTGCACGTAGAGATTTAAAGTACTGCTTCTCACATGGACAGCTCTACGTGGCCTGTTCAAGAGTAAGCTCACCTAGCAACTGGTAATCCTACCACCTGAGTGATGAAACCACAAATGTTGTGTACAAAGAGGTCCTTTGGTAAACTAGTAGCTGCTTCGTGTAGCACACGTGGACGAAGCCGGGGACAGGAAGCTAGTCTATAATAACAACCACAAATATAATTGTATCTATGGTTCGTAAGTTGAGAACAAAAGAAAGTTGGAATAACAGTATCATAGCAATCTTTTTTATTATCTTCCTAATTATGTGGTAAATCGAGGAAGCTTTCACATTTTAATTTCTTTTATATGTGTAATTGTGATATTTATTTATCAAGGAGAAAAAATTTATTCAATATTTACACTAAAAATAAAATTTTCAACTATAATCATTTTCCATAATTTATTATTTAACTTTCAGACCTGTTAAATGATTCTATGAAGGTTCAGGTTTTCTTGATTGACACCATTTGTTACCTTACAAATAGTACATTAAACATCCGTGAAACCAAATTATAATTAACAATTTCATGACTTTGGGCATATCTGTTGCAAGGGAAAAAAATTAATATTCAGCAGTTGTTAATAAAAAGCAATTATAAAATTAATTTAAAAAACTGAATGTTAAACGTTACCTCTAATAATTATCATTAGTTATCATAATTCAGTGTGCTCTCAATACACATGTTTAACTCCAACTAGTTCGTTATGAAGCAGCTACTAGTTGCACATCACGTAAAACGTTGACATTTTGTAATTCTGGGTAACAGAATTCTGCCTGGGTCCCATGATTTTTGGCAAAGACCTGTTGTTCCATGCTGCATAAATCATACGGATAATTTTATTGACGAAACACGACCGAGTAATGATGGGAAAGTGTATGTCTCCGGAAAGTCTTAACCTTTGGAATCATTACAACGAGAAAGTCACGATAACAGTTACACGACTAAAGAAAATATAATGCGTAGTTTGTACCCTAAAAACTTTCGGCTTGAGAACAAAATGCCCCCGCTCATTTCCAAATGTATTGTGAAATGCGGGGTTATTTCACTCATGGCCTACAAAATTGCTCTGTTGCCTCCACGGCAAGTTTGCTTTCACACACCTGCAATGCCTGGAGGGTAATACTAGTGATTTTATGTTTGTTGAACAGTTATTTTAATGCCACGTGTTTTTCAACTATTTCACTTTTTTCATAGTTAATTATTTGTGGATATTAATAAAATGAGGTACTGCAACAGGATTTACTTTTTACATGATTACCGTAAAATGTTTGATTATTTACGAATTCATAAAATAAATTATTCATATTTCCACTTTTTTATAGGTAACCAATATATTAATTCAAATATACTTATAATTGCTTGATATTAACTGGTAATGCACTTAAAAGTTTGTTAGGCTTATAAATTGACTGTGTATACATATATACATATAGAAACAAATATATACATATTTATATCTGTAATCTTTAATAATATTTCATAGTAATATATATATAATTATGATTACATATGTTAAATATATTATTCTAATATATGCTTATTTTATATGCATATACACATATGAATTACATGCTGATAAAAATATGCCAAAAGCATAATATACATGAATATAAATACATCTGAGTGCATAGGCGACGGCATCTGTGGGTTTAATAAATTCCCCGGGACCTTGCTGGCGGGAACAGAGTATGATGGTTTAGTCAGGGTGCTCTCTTGTTTGCGCTTTAAAAATATATACATAATTCATCCGTATATTCTCGCCGTATTGAACGGTTAAAATCTACTTGTGAACAACCGCTCCTGTATTTTGACTAAAGAACTAACTGAAGCATATATTTTTCTCTCATTCTTTGAATTTATATGCTGATGACTTTTTTCCTTGCGAATAATATATCTGGTTTTGACTCATGATGTCAAAGCACGCGGGATGGATAGAGGAAATGTATATTTCTTTTAACTGGCTTGTATATTAATGCATGCTGAACTGTGTGACTGAAGTATGCTAGGCATGTTGATTGCTCATAGATGCTTTAAAATGTATGGTTAGGTATGTGAAAATGAATTCTGAAAATTCCAGATGAAGTTTCCTCACATGCACACTGATGGACTGGAATGAACTCGAGCTTGTAATGTGTTGAAAATTGCACCTAGCAATAACTCTCAGTATTATTAGTGGTAAATTGATCATAGCGAATAAATACAAGTCAGTAAAGGAGGCGCCAATTAATAACAGCAGGAAAAGTGCAGATTTGTGAAATTTTCCTATTTGTTAAAATTATGAGGTAAACAGGTGTATCATATAAATATGTGAATATACACACTGAAGAGCCAAAAAAAAACTGGTATAGGCGTGCGTATGCAAATAACAAAGGTATGGAACCAACCAGAGTAACGCGATGCGGTCGGCAGCTAGATCTGTTACTGCTGCTACAATGGCAGGTTATCAAGATTTAAGTGAGTTTGAACGTGGTGTTATAGTCGGCATACGAGNAGCGATAACATTTGGATGTTCGCGTACCACCATTTCACGAGTGTACCGTGAATATCGGGAATCCGGTAAAACATCGCATCTTTGACATCGCTGCGGCCAGAAAAAGATCGTGATAGAACGGGACAAACGACGACTTACGAGAATCATTAAACGTGACAGACGTGCAACCCTTTCTCAAATTGGCGCAGATTGAATTTGCAGACTGCCCTGTAGGATTCATGGTGTGGATTGCCTCCTGCATACCTTCAGACATTAGTCGAGTCCATGCCACGTCGTCTTGCGGCTCTTCTGCGTGCTCGGGTGGCCCTACACGATATTAGGCAGGTGTACCAGTTTTTTGGCTCTTCAGTGTGTAACATATTTCTCGAAATGACGTAAGCTGGCGATGAAGTCTGGAAAATACTTCTGTTCCGAATTGGGAGTGTTTTCTTACGCAGTGAAGCGGGCAAGTTTTTACGCCATTTGTCATGTAAAATAATAGATAAATACATTGGATTAAATAAATTTGCAGGTGTATTTCCACCACCTGTGAGCAGTAATTGTGTATTCTTTCAGGTTTTCTGTTGCTCGATTATTTTCATTAGCAATAAATATTTTTGCACGAAAGCATCTTGCATTATCATATTTCGGACTCAATCCACTAAGCGGCACATACTGGTTTCCCTCTACCTGACTACAGAGAATTAAAACACAAAACCAGCAAACCACAATGCGAATGTTAAGATTCGATTGTGTGAGAGGTCGGACTTGTGACAAGTCAGTTGTCGAGCATGATGGGCAATTTGCAGTTTATGAGGGGTCAATTGTAGTGCAAAATGTTTAGTTTAGAAGTCATTTATGTGTCATTTAGGGGTCATTTAGGTGTTACTTATGGATCATTTAGTGTTATTTGGGGGTTTCACGGGTTATTTAAAGGTCACTTAGGGGTCATTTAGGGTTGCTTATTGTGGTGCATGTGGTGCTGGTTGTGGTGCACATGGCACTGATTGTGGTGTGTGGTGTATATGGTGCTGACTGTGGTGAATGTGGTGCTGACTGTGATGCATATGGTGCTGATTGTGATGCATATGGTGCTGATTGTGATCCATGTGGTGTATGCGGTGCTGACTGTGGCGAATGTGGTGCTGATTATGGTGCGTGTAATGAAGATTGAAANCTGGTGCAAATTGTGCTGATTGTGATCCATGTGGTGTATGCGGTGCTGACTGTGGCGAATGTGGTGCTGATTATGGTGCGTGTAATGAAGATTGAAATGTGTGTGTTGCTGATTGTGGTTCATGTGGTGGTGATTACGGAGCTTTGTCCGCAATGAGGGGTTGGTCTTGTAAAGGTTCAGTCTTGGATGGAGTTTATCATGTGTTGTCAATCATGGGTGAAGTTGCATCAATATTATTATTAATAGCAATTATTATTCTCCTGTGTGAACATGTGTGGACTCTGTAACAAATGTTTAAGAGTATGAGCTTTTCATGGACAAACATAAGTATATTTTAAGTGCTTTTGTAGAATGATATTTTAATAAATGATAGAAATGAATATTTTTTTTAACCCTATGTCGTAACCATCCTGTTGTGACTGACGGTATAAAAATATGCTTTAATGAAAATATTATTATTTTAATTAAGCTAATCAGCACGGATATAAAGGGGTTTTACATATATTCTTGGAGCTAGAAATAATACTTCTAAACTGAATTTCAGAAGTCTACCTCCTAAAAGTTCCCAAATAATATTCACCTACCTATATTCCTGTACACATTCGCTTACTTACGAGCCGACATGTGAAAAATGATGTTTGCTGCGCTATTATTTATAACGAATATAAAAAATTTCATGTGGGCTTCAGGACATATAATTCAGACCCCAACTGAAAATAACGAGTTGTTTTTAATACATTGCTTGCCTTTAAATAAATTAAACAAAAATAGTTCCCAAACGCTATTGTTCATAAGCTTTAAATGCATTGTTTGAAAAGAAATATAACGAAATGTTAAATATATTAATTTTTTCTGTACTTGTGCGAAATAATGGCAGCCTCTTCGATTGGTTGTCAAATAGAGAACGTTTAAGCAACGATCCTCGGGGACACTTGTGTAGCTCAATGATCAGACAAAACAACTCCTGTTAGAGAGGTTGTGTGTTCAAAATGTCATGCTNTAGAGAGGTTGTGTGTTCAAAATGTCATGCTTGTGTGAGAATTTTTTCCTTTTTTATATTTTACAAGTTGTCATGAGGAAGTGCAAATTTTACATAACATTAATTTTGTATTAAAATACGTTTTCGATATATTGATCTGTATTTAAAAAATCTGGGAATTTTTTAAATATTAGATACGAAAATTAAAAATTAAATAATTTTTATTATTTATGAATTCATGGATTCCTTGATGACTAATCGTTTTCCGTTTGTTTTGACAAGGCCAGGCAGCTGCCTGATCGGCGGCAGTAGTTAGGGAAGAGCGGTGAAGGGGGCAGTCGTTTCTCTTCTTGATGGTTGGATGCTCAAGGGAAGGGTGGTGGTGGGGTCTAATAATATATGCTACTCGATTTTAAGAATTTTTTGTGACTTTTCTCGATTTTTAAATATTTGCCAGGGGGACTGGTTAGTGTGGTGTGGCGAGTGTGAGGTAGACATGATATGTTCCTCAATTTTGATACTATATTTTTTCGATCTTTTGGTATTTTATTAATATTGGGATTGTTGTGGTTAGGAAAGAAGAAGTGGGATTGGTTAGGGCTGTGGTGTGAGTGTATGCTTAGCATTACATAATCTTCAATTTAAGAAAAAAAAATTAATTGTTTGCAATTGTAAAGTTTTTTTTTATAATTTTATAATTTAAAATCTTACTTTCCTATTAGTCTCTGTAGCTGAGTTGTCTAAGGCATCCACCATGCTGGCAACCCAATGTCCGGCAGTGCTATACCGCACTCCTCCCCAGGATTTCTTTAGCTCTGTAAAAATAAAAAAAATTATAGCAGCCCCCTTGCAGCCAACTATATAACAAGCATAGCACCTCTAGTAGGCCGCATTTGAACGAAGGAAAAGTNTCAAATAGAGAACGTTTAAGCAACGATCCTCGGGGACACTTGTGTAGCTCAATGATCAGACAAAACAACTCCTGTTAGAGAGGTTGTGTGTTCAAAATGTCATGCTTGTGTGAGAATTTTTTCCTTTTTTATATTTTACAAGTTGTCATGAGGAAGTGCAAATTTTACATAACATTAATTTTGTATTAAAATACGTTTTCGATATATTGATCTGTATTTAAAAAATCTGGGAATTTTTTAAATATTAGATACGAAAATTAAAAATTAAATAATTTTTATTATTTATGAATTCATGGATTCCTTGATGACTAATCGTTTTCCGTTTGTTTTGACAAGGCCAGGCAGCTGCCTGATCGGCGGCAGTAGTTAGGGAAGAGCGGTGAAGGGGGCAGTCGTTTCTCTTCTTGATGGTTGGATGCTCAAGGGAAGGGTGGTGGTGGGGTCTAATAATATATGCTACTCGATTTTAAGAATTTTTTGTGACTTTTCTCGATTTTTAAATATTTGCCAGGGGGACTGGTTAGTGTGGTGTGGCGAGTGTGAGGTAGACATGATATGTTCCTCAATTTTGATACTATATTTTTTCGATCTTTTGGTATTTTATTAATATTGGGATTGTTGTGGTTAGGAAAGAAGAAGTGGGATTGGTTAGGGCTGTGGTGTGAGTGTATGCTTAGCATTACATAATCTTCAATTTAAGAAAAAAAAATTAATTGTTTGCAATTGTAAAGTTTTTTTTTATAATTTTATAATTTAAAATCTTACTTTCCTATTAGTCTCTGTAGCTGAGTTGTCTAAGGCATCCACCATGCTGGCAACCCAATGTCCGGCAGTGCTATACCGCACTCCTCCCCAGGATTTCTTTAGCTCTGTAAAAATAAAAAAAATTATAGCAGCCCCCTTGCAGCCAACTATATAACAAGCATAGCACCTCTAGTAGGCCGCATTTGAACGAAGGAAAAGTGGAAATATGATGGCGGACGATGGTGGCACACACTAGCAGCAATTAATATCAACATGTCCGATACCAGTGACCCTAGCAGGTGGCGAGGGAACTACAGCAGTGGACATCCATGATGGTGGGGCTGAATTAAGGCGAGTCATTGGGAAACAAGTTGGAGGGGGTAGAACCAAGGTGAGAATTTGGGAAACAAGATGGCGACCAGAAACCAGATGGCGACCAGAAACTAGATGACAGATAGAAACAATATGGCGAGTGGAAACAATATGGCCATCAATGTTTAAGGCGAAGAACATAAAATGGCAGAATCCAATATGGCGACCGTAACATCATCCAAGATGGTGGAATCCAAAATCGCACCTCGGTGCTTCTGCCTCCAGCCCTTGTCCTGGAGTCTACCAAACCCTACTACTTGGGTACATTTCGCAGCACGCAGTAGTAAATCAGACACGAGGCTATTTCTCAGATCCTCACCAAAAAAACTGGTTTTTATAGGGCAAAAAATATTTTTAGTTGCCCCAACAATATATTTTGTTGAGTAAGCAACAAATCTAATTATTAAATAAATTAATTTTTTTGGTGTAACCATATATACGATTGAATAAACAAAATCTGTGTAGTGGCCAAAAAATGAGCATGTCATAAAAATATTCTTTTCAATTAACTACATTTACTTGGCCCCTAATTTACTTTCCTACATACTAAACTACAGCTCTACAGTTAGTTTGCAATTTTGTAACAGTTACGATAATAACAGTATTTGTCTGTGCATTTAGTGATGCTTAATAATAGTATAAACGTCAAAATAAAATAAGTTCAAATGGAAACCAGAATGTAGAGGTGCAAAACTTGAAATATTTATTTACGTTGATGTTTTGGATTTTTATAACATGTATTCAAAAATATTTCCAAGTCACTTTAGCTGAGGTTGCTTAGGGCGTAGCGTTCTTCTGAATACGATCTAGAATCCAATCTTGGTCGTCAAAGGAACCTTTAGCTGCAATATCTAAATCTTAGTGTTTGGGGGAAACCGAATAAAAACAACATATTTTGCTTTCAAACATTAAATATATCATTTTCCCTGTGCGAACAATTTGGTTGCGCCAAACAAACGTCCACCGATTCCACAAACAAAATATTCTCAGTGCGCAAACAATAACATAATTGGTACGTCCACATAAAAAGAACGCCACGCTTTTTCGCTTCTGTGTACATGTCTACTCTGTGGCGCCGCCTGCNACATATAATTCAGACCCCAACTGAAAATAACGAGTTGTTTTTAATACATTGCTTGCCTTTAAATAAATTAAACAACAATAGTTCCCAAACGCTATTGTTCACAAGCTTTAAATGCATTGATTGAAAAGAAATATAACGAAATGTTAAATATATTAATTTTTTCTGTACTTGTGCGAAAGAATGGCAGCCTCTTCGATTGGCTGTCAAATAGAGAACGTTTAAGCAACGATCCTCGGGGACACTTGTGTAGCTCAATGATCAGACAAAACAACTCCTGNTCAAATAGAGAACGTTTAAGCAACGATCCTCGGGGACACTTGTGTAGCTCAATGATCAGACAAAACAACTCCTGTAAGAGAGGTTGTGTGTTCAAAATGTCATGCTTCTGTGAGAAATTTTTCCTTTTTTATATTTTACAAGTTGTCATGAGGAAGTGCAAATTTTACATAACATAAATTTTATAAACAGATTTTGTATTAAAATACGTTTTCGATATATTAATCTGTATTTTAAAAATCTGGGAATTTTTTAAATATTAGATACAAAAATTAAAAATAAAATAATTTTTATTATTTATGAATTCATCGATTTCTTGATGCCTAATCGTTTTCCGATTGTTTTGACAAAGCCAGGCAGCTGCCTGGTCGGCGGCAGTAGTTAGGGAAGAGCGGTGAAGGGGGCAGTCGTTTCTCATCTTGATGGTTGGATGTTCAAGGGAAGGGTGGTGGTGGGGTCTAATAATATATGCTACTCGATTTTTAGAATTTTTTGTGACTTTTCTCGATTTTAAAATAATTGCCAGGGGGACTGGTTAGTGTGGTGTGGCGAGTGTGAGGTTGAAATTATATGTTCCTCAATTTTTATACTATATTTTTTCTATCTTTTGGTATTTTTTAATATTGGGATTGTTGTGGTTAGGAAAGAAGAAGTGGGATTGGTTAGGGCTGTTGTGTGAGTGTATGCTTAGCATAACATAATCTTCAATTTTATAAAAAAAATTTAATTATTTGCAATTTTGAAGTTTTTTTTTTATAATTTTATAATTTAAAATCTTACTTCCCTATTAGTCTCGGTAGCTGAGTTGTATAAGGCCTCCACTATGCTGACAACCCAATGTCCGGCAGTGCTATACCGCACTCCTCCCCAGGATTTCTTTAGCTCTGCAAAAATAAAATAAAATATAGCAGCCCCCTTGCAGCCAACTATATAACAAGCATAGCACCTCTAGTAGGCCGCATTTGAACGAAGGAAAAGTGGAAGCATGATGGCGGACGATGGTGGCACATACTAGCAGCAATTAATATCAACATGTCCGATACCAGTGACCCTAGCAGGTGGCGAGGGAACTACAGCAGTGGACATCCATGATGGTGGGGCTGAATTAAGGCGAGTCATTGGGAAACAAGTTGGAGGGGGTAGAACCAAGGTGAGAATTTGGGAAACAAGATGGCGACCAGAAACCAGATGGCGACCAGAAACTAGATGGCAGATAGAAACAATATGGCGAGTGGAAACAATATGGCCATCAATGTTTAAGGCGAAGAACACAAAATGGCAGAATCCAATATGGCGACCGTAACATCATCCAAGATGGTGGAATCCAAAATCGCACCTCGGTGCTTCTGCCTCCAGCCCTTGTCCTGGAGTCTACCAAACCCTACTACTTGGGTACATTTCGCAGCACGCAGTAGTAAATCAGACACGAGGCTATTTCTCAGATCCTCACCAAAAAAACTGGTTTTTATAGGGCAAAAAATATTTTTAGTTGCCCCAACAATATATTTTGTTGAGTAAGCAACAAATCTAATTATTAAATAAATTAATTTTTTTGGTGTAACCATATATACGATTGAATAAACAAAATCTGTGTAGTGGCCAAAAAATGAGCATGTCATAAAAATATTCTTTTCAATTAACTACATTTACTTGGCCCCTAATTTACTTTCCTACATACTAAACTACAGCTCTACAGTTAGTTTGCAATTTTGTAACAGTTACGATAATAACAGTATTTGTCTGTGCATTTAGTGATGCTTAATAATAGTATAAACGTCAAAATAAAATAAGTTCAAATGGAAACCAGAATGTAGAGGTGCAAAACTTGAAATATTTATTTACGTTGATGTTTTGGATTTTTATAACATGTATTCAAAAATATTTCCAAGTCACTTTAGCTGAGGTTGCTTAGGGCGTAGCGTTCTTCTGAATACGATCTAGA